>CM076581.1:1103225574-1103825574 GCA_034641835.2 Pinus albicaulis
AAGACATTTTAAGGCATCTGACCTGCTGTTCTTGACCTTTCACCAGGAAAAGCCATCCCCAAGTGGAGCCAGTGTTAGACTCCTATACCAATAGGTGTCATTTTTCATGATTGTCTTATTGAACTATGCAATATGTTCAAACCTTTTCTTGTGCAAAGGTGTTCCATATTCTTAAAAAATCAAAAAATTTAAAAAATGTAAAGAGGGTATACCCTAAAAGAAAAATAAAAGGGTAAAAAGAATAAAATGGTCAAAAAAGTGAAAGAAATGAACCCCAAACAAAAATAGACCAGGAAAGTGTGCAAGTCCAAATGCCACTACTATTTCATTTTTGTAATAAACAAAATTGTGTGCAGCTTGTCAAACTTTTGCCACAATTTATGAAGAGCCAAACTGTTTAAACTTGACTCATTCATTTTTCAATTTCATGTTGTAGAATAGAGAATAAATATCTGACCAAACAGTTTAATCTTGGCAGATAAATAGATAGGTAGAGTTAATAAAAGGTGCTCAACAGTTTAATCTGAGCCCTTGGATGTAATAAGGGTAGAATTAGATAGATTTTCCTTGTAAAAGAAAAGAAGATTGATAAGAGTTTGCCAGTCTAAGTGCACCCTAATAAAGAAGAGAAAATGGTAGTGTAAAGTAGATAGGGTAGGTAGATGGTGTTGCAAAGTTTCATGTGATGAATGATGGTGCTAAATGTGTTTAATCCTTTACTTTCATCACAAGTACTGAAGCAGAAAATACATTGGAAAATTCACAGAAAGCAAAGTCAAAATCATTAACTTCCCACATCACTTTTTCCCTAAGAGTTTTACTAATTTCCCCAAAGTGCTAAGGTATTTGAAGATTAAAGGGGCTCAAGGAATTTCCTTGACTTTTGGAGGGACCGGATCCTCAGCCTAATGATCAAAAAGACCTAAGTACTTGAAATTATTTATCATTATAATCCTTCCCTTTTAATCTTTTCCTAAGTAAAATTCTATTTTACTTAGGAAAATCATGTAAATATTCATAATAATCCCTCAAAATTACTTGCTATTCTATATTTAAGTGTTGAAGTTGAGATGATACAATTTGCTTCATAAATCTTCACTTTCTTAGTTATGTAAAGTATTTTGAGTTTTCCTTGTCCCTTGTCATATTAACATTTGATTTACATATTAAATCCTTATACAAATCACCTTTCCCTATATGTATAACTCCTCCTATATAATATCCCCAAAACCCTCTTATTATAGATTTCTAGCCAAAGTATTTAATTCCATATATTTGAAATAAAAACCCTCATTACAATTCCCTTTGGTTAAGAATATATCTTTATAATCTATCCCCACCCCTATGGTTAATAAATTACATTGATTTATTACCATATAATAACAATATTGAAAAGGTTTTAAACATATGTTGTATGTTTTAAACGAAAAAATGAAATAAAACCCGAAGTTTTAATTTAAACCAAAACTTCGAAAAACCCTGAGCCTCCGTAACCCGACTCCTCATAAACCATTGGGATTAATTAATAACCAACCTTTCCGCCAATCAAATGCCTCCCGGAATAGTTAATTATTTTAAAGACCCGTCGGGCCCACACATTAACTCACATACCATCTCCCCGCTGGGTCCACCGTTGGATCACTCCGCCGAATATCTACGGTCCACGATGATTCTTCTGACTGTATCCCGTCTGAAGATTAACGTGCGAAATCCAAATGGTTTCGAAACAGTGCACCCGCTACGTGTCAATCGATGAATGGATTCGCTGCCTCCCCGCGGAAAATCGCCTGATCCCGAGAGCGGTGCAGAAATTACCACTTACCGCCCAACCTCGGTGACGTGTCCTCCCGTAATCTGATGACGTCACTCCCATAAATAATAAAAAACTCGTTGACTTTGAAAATAAAATAAAAATCCGCGTATTTTTTATCATTTTTTCTATTGAAAACGACTGCGCCCTCCATTTCGAAATTCAAAAATTCACTGTCAATTACTATTCAACTCAATTTCACTCAAGACTTCCGCCGGACCAGTATTCCAGCATCCACTCGCCACCAACTGATACCTGCTAAACCACAGTTTTCCTCTAAAAACGGCTATTTACTCCATTACGCCCTGAACTTTGAAAGAAACTCATCTTTCCTTGTTTTTCCACTGAAACGGTGTTAAATTTGATCGCTAAGTTCATTCCCTGATCTTCAAAACTGAAAATTGTGCCCCTGAACTTGCAATTATACCGATTTTCCTCATTAAAACTTAGTAATTGCGCCCGTTCCGTGAAAAACCCCCGAAACTTCCATTTTGAATACACAAGAACCAAAATGGAAGTCCCGGTAGCCCTGAGTGTAGCCCCATTAAACGCCCCTCATAGAGAATTGGAATACTTGCCACTAGTGGATAAAGATTTTCAAATTAAAGACTTAGTTTTCAATAAAAATCCCCTTGGAAGTTATTGTCACTGCAGAGATGATTATTCGAAAGGTTTGGATATCATTGGGTTATGGGAATCCAATTTTCCAAGATATCTCATCCCCTCAGTCCGTATTTTCCCAAAAATTATCCATTACAGTCATTCCAATTATGATCCAACTCAAAGAGCAGTGTTATCCCCGAACCAGAGTATCATTTTCCCCATTACTCCTCAAGCTATCAATACAATGCTCCATTTTGAACCTGATCAAAATCTTACTCCCTTGTCCATGGAAGAACTACTGGAAAAGTCTACCCAATTGTCCCAAGAAAAATTGAAATGCATTTGTCAGACCTTTATGTTACCTGAACATCAACCTAAGGGCCCTCCTCCCTATGGTTTTTCATTTTTTACTGAATTAGGCAAGCTCATCCTGAATATGATATCCTTTGTACTGGGTTTTAATACTAGTGAGTATGTTGATGAATTAACCCTAGTATTATTATCCATCTTCACTCCTGGACAGCCTCCTGCTGTGAAATATGACTTTGCATATTTCATTGCAAATAAAATCCATGACCAGTTCATGAGGTTAGATAATGAGAAAGTGTTTAAGTATTCCTCAGTCATTTACCATCTCATCATCTATTATCAATCAGAGAAGTTCCCTTTTCCTGTTCAAAATCTTGATGCCAAGGGAAACCCTAGATCTATTATATTTTGGTCCGCCATAACTCACAGTTCCTATAATTCTCCCTATTCTTATGCTGAGTTCATTGATCTTTTCATACATCCTGCAACTACCTTGTTGACAGGAGTTGCTCCTCCAAGGCTCAGCAATGAGATTAAGAAAACTTTGCAGCTTTCAAGGACATACAAAGTTGGGGACTGGTATTTATACCAAAATTATTCAGAAATCAGAATATATGGATGTGAACTTTGTCCATTCAAATTGCCTAAATATGTGCCTATGAGACTTTTTGCCTTAGAATATTTCAGGCAAATGAATAATTCTAATGTTATTCATTTTTGTAATGCTAAAAAGAAAGCACAACTCAGAATCAAAAGTCAGTTAGGTCCCTTTATATGCAATTCTAGGGATGTTGAACATGAAGCAGAAAATATATTACAAAACCATTTCAAGTTACAAAAGAGTTTCCGTTGGATTCCCTATGATCCATTCAGTTTTATCTGTGACAAAAGAATGAAGAACAAATCAGCACCCTACTTTCACCACAGAATTCCAGAAATAGAACAATATGCTAATCAAGATGAGTGGGTGGAAGGAACACTAGTTGAGCAAGATAGTGAAGAAGACAATATGAACAAAATTATGAAAGATCTTGAGAAAAAGTTTGACCTAGAATCTTTTGGGCAAGTGCAGGTACCTCATATTGGCACTTCTTTAGCAGGAAATCTTCAACAGGGATTACAGGAAATCAGTCCATCAATTGCAGTTGAGTCTAAAGGCAAAGGGAAAGAACCTGAAGTACAAGTCATTGAAACTTTCATTATGAAAGAAAAGCCTCAAACTTCCAAGGCACCAGATCAAACACAGGTTTCTCCTACTCAAGTTAATCACCCTGAAGTTTCAGAATTGCAGACTCCATCTAATATGGAAATAGGCAAGAAAAGACAGGTTTCAGATCCCACTCCTCCCAAAGAATCCTCACAACAACATCAAGCTAAAAGGCAGAAACTAAATCCACTCCCAGAAGTGGAATCTATAGATGAAATCATTGATGATGAAAGAGAAGATAGTCAACTAACTGGTTCAGTTAGTGAAACACGCACAGGTCATAAAGGAAAGGAATTACAAAAACAATTGAGCACTGAAGTATCTTCCTTTAAACAACCAAAGACAAATGCAGGTGATATAAAGAAGAATTTCATTAATATAAAAGCCAAGAATGACCCATTGAGGATGCAAGTATATGATCAGTATCTTAGAATGGATCCACACAATCAAGAAATATTAATGTTAGCTTTTGACATTCAGCAAGGGAAAATGATGATGAGTTATTTCAAATCCAAAGTGCCAAAACCCAAGACAGCATCTGATTACATTAAGACCAATTTTGATGTCCTAGCAAAAGACATTCATCCATTAGACCAGATAGAATTACATAAACAAACTGGGGAAATGATATATTCTACCCTTACTGATAAAGCAATGGCAGCCCATAGATTGCAAGATTCTTTAAATAATACAAATACCCAGTTGAAAATTGAGAAAGCTTCTTCTCAGGAAAAGGATAACAGAATCAAATCTCTGGAGGAAATAATCATCAGTTTGGGTCATAATCCCAAAGATATAAAAAGTATTGAGGAACTGATTAAAAATAAGGATGATGATATTGCTGCACTGAGAAAGCAATTGAAATTTCCAGCCTCAAGGCATCCCCAAACTCAAGAATTTTTTAAGGAAAATTCACAAGAAGAAATGATGGAATTGCTCCTGAAAATGACTGAGCAACTGAGTGAGACCGAGAAAGAACTGGAGCAGGCATTGAAAGAAAAGCAATCTATCATGCAGACATCCACAACAGAGGCCACTACAGGTACAACAGCAGCAGACCAACAAACAGATCCATCACAGGTGAACACTTCTAGCTTAAGTTCTAATGAATTAGTAAAACAAATGGAAAGTTTAAAACTCAGATTCACAGAACTTCAATCTACAAAATTACAGCTGGTGAATTTGGAACAAAAATATGATATCTCAAAAAAGACTGTTGCTGATAATACAAGGGAAATCAAAAGGCTGGAAAAATTGGTTAAGGCTTTTAGAAAAAGATCTCTCATTAGAAAAGCTCTCAAGAGAAATAAATGAAATTATTTGGAATAACATCATTGATTCAATAAAGAGCATTTGGTCCTTGTTCAAATAATCTTTGAACAAAATGACTTGGTCAAAGTAGCTCGTGAAGAAATTGACAAAACAAGAGAAGAATTAAGGGACATACCGACAAGCAAATCAATTTATACAGCTTTTGAACACCCACTAAGCAACACAGCCTTGCAAAGCTTGGAATCGAGGACAAGATGTACTATTTTAGAAATAAAAAGGGTTTTTACCAAGAGAACTTTTATGCAAAATCCGGAAAGAAAATGCTCGTACAACGCAAGAGTGGTCAATGCATTTAAAGAAAGGTTTAATGTTTTATTAGGCCAACGGTTGCCCAAATTCGATGCTTTCGTAGAGACAAAATAATGGAATTGAAACTTATGTCAACAAATTAGACATACATGCTCACAACGCCACATGTTCCTCTACCACCACGAATCAACATTGCCTACAGGAGTGAATCTCTACGACAGTTAAAGAATTTGTTTCATCTTGAGTATGAAATAAGGTATTTGTTTCCACATCGGCCCAATTTTTTTCAAATACACAGAGGCCGATGAAACATTAAGAAAGCTCAAAAAGAACCATAATAAAGTGTACACAAAATGGTGGGAAGACCTCATGGAAATTTTGTAAAATTCATCTTCGGGATAGAAAATTTTGCCTTTTACTATTGTGTAAAGGATAAAGACTGAAGCAAAAGAGTATCAATTTGGCAAAAGAGAAAGTGTATCGAAGAGAAATAAAGAGTATCGACAAGCAAAACAACAAAAAGAATTTATCAAAAGGACAAGATCGAGTTCTTTTTGTAGGACTCCGCTCCGCACATCCACAAAGGGAGGAAACAACACACCAACAGCTTATCTTTTTTTGTCCTACCTGTTTCAGACCATCCGTCTCCTCTTTATTGTAACTTATTCATTAGTCACCCTAGATTATTTCCTAGGTTAGTGTGAGATATTTAAATCATTCTTTGTATAAATAAACCCTCGAATAAAGTATTGAGGGTGGATTCTACTACTTGGCCGTGACATTGATGTTTTTGGAATAAAAGTGCTTTGGAGAAATTTACTTGTGGCTTGCCGGATGATACTTTGAAGCTCAGGACTTTTGGCAGTAAGATTCATGTGTTCGACTCTAGTTCAATAAGTCTTTCTATCATAAGGTTCTTAAATTTTATATCCGTTTATATTATCATCGTGTCCATACCGAATAATTGACATAAAAGAATAAATCATAATTTACTTAATTGTACTCGATTTCACCCAGATTATTCTAAATGTTTTCCTCTAAATTAGTTATAAGCAACTAATTCTTAATTGCTCTTGCTTCTCTAATTTAAGCATATTGATTACTATAGTAAAGAATTCTTCATCGCTCTTTATTTGTAATCATTCCATTTCTTTCTTTTGAACATGTTGAAAGATTCTTGAGTGCCTTTCATCCCTTCAAAACCCATTCCATCCACTTTAAATTCTAAAAATTGTTCTATGTTTGGCTATCTTGCCCTCGTTAAAGCCATCTTGTGTGTAGAATATTAATCCAAGAAAGCCACCCTTGACTCCATAGCCCAATGGCCCGAAAATATTCAACCTTGCCCTTAGTTGGCTAACATTCCATCATATTCAAACAAAATAAAAACTCTTGGATTTATAACTAGCCTAAAAACTTTCTAAGAACAAAGTATAAATTATAAAGAGAGAGCCCTCTCAGATGCGTATTGGCTAGATTCTCGTATCCGAAGATTGGTTTGTGGTTACCTCGGGTATACTTTCCTTTTCTACAACTTCAAGGAAAACTCGAGTGATAACATAGTGGCGACTATACCGGGGGAAACTGAATCATGTTTATTGTTAATATTGTTCACTTATAAGCTTATAGATAGAGTCCGAAGATCAGCCGTAGCCTTTGAAATGCTTTTTTGCCCTCAACCGCATAGTAATAAATGCCACCGTTTTCGCCTATCTCCTCGATTTAGCTTATACACCGAATCTTAGTTTCAAATGTTTAATCGTACTCTAGTTCAACAAATCTTTGAGAAAATTTTAATCGTAAATCATTATTTCTTGAAGAATTTGTAGAAGTTGTACTTTCATTTCAAATAAACCAAAATTCAAAAAGATAAATTCTAGGAAAATTGGCCGTAAAGGATTCGCCATACTGTGTCAAAATCCCCACCCTAATCCACCAACAAATATTTGAAAATCCAAATATGATTCCTAGGATTCTTAGAAGACAAGGAAGTCAAGAAAGTTCATAAAGAGGAAGTCAAGAGAGTTCTGGAAGTTCCGCACCTCTTTCTAGATCTCGCATCCCGTCCCGTGAAGATTATATATGTTGATGAAATTCCCTTTGATGAGCGATTTGAAACATCCTTATTTGTAAATTTTTCTCGAAAATCCAATTTATCAAGATTAGTTCCGCATCCATTGTTTTTTGAAGATTTGCAATTCAGATTTGTTTCATATCACCTTGACAGAGATTTACAAAACTCCATTTCATCTCGAATGTACCTTTGAAGAAAGTTCAAACGTTTCTTCGTAATTACCGAATCTTCTCCAAGTTCAGTTATTCTTTCCTCAAACTCCTCAAACCAAGTCGCTCCTTCTACCCCTCAACTCACTCCTTCCGTACCACCACCACTTGTTATTGCATTACACCTTCCAATGGCGAATAGATACGCTCTCCATTGCGCTTGCCAGCCAACCCCCGTGCTTCGTTTCAAGATTATCAAAGTAAGATCACACCTTTTGATGGTTCGTACTTACACAAATTTCAACAACATACCAAAAGGATGACCGATTACTTTGAATTCTATGAAATTGACACCGATGATGTCCGAATGAGAATTTTTTTTTCTGTGAGTCTTACCGGGGGAAGTTAGGACATGGTTTAGGGCCCTTGCTCCAAACAAATATTGCGGATTTACCAAATTTCTTTGTATAGGAATTTTTAGAACAGATGGAGAAGAAGAGATCCCCGCATCCTATCGTAATTTGGAAAATTGAGAAGAAGACTCCATCGAAATCATGCAAGATTACATCATAAGATCTTTAATGAAGCCTGGCACAAGCTACTCCTCAAAACCTTAGACCCCTCCTCGACTCGCATTAAGTTAAATTCCCTGGATGGTTTTGATCTCACATGGGTAAGGCATTTGTTTAGGGAAAGAGCCCCCAAACCTTTTAGAAATACAAAGCATAGCGGTTAGTGTGGAAGCCAAACCTTATAGAAAAACGAGCCGCAGCTAGGGGCCGTAACGAAGAATGCCTATGAATGAAGAACCTTCAGCTTTTGAAAGAAAGCCGGATTCAATCATTAAAGGTATGAAAGATTAGGAGACAAAGTGGACAATCGAAAGAAAGTCTTCCTAAGACATTCAAAATGTTGTGAGAAACCCAAACTTTAGAAGGAATCGAACTGAAAATATTAAAAAATGTCCCCGACCAAAACATCGTGCCACCTTTCCAAGAGAATTTTGTTGAAGGCTCAACTTCCGAAGAACCTACAAGAGATGTTTAAACAACAATGTAACCGAGGATAAAAATGAACCGTGTTTTCCTATCTCAGATGATCAAGAGAATCACATTCTGGAAACATTTCCAAACTCATTCGTGAGAAACTTTTGATTTTAAAGAAGGCTATGACACAACGATTTATGAGGTTCATAAACATTAAAATTTAAGAAGGCATTTGGATTGACGTGCCGCAGAATAGCAAACAGAAGCTGTAAAACAAAATGTCAAAGGTAACATTCCCCCCGTACAAAACATTCCCCCCCTATACAAAACATTCCTCCCGTACAAATTTTGTCTAGAACAATCCCTAACCCCGCACATCCAATAATTGAAGATGTATCTCGACAACCAACCAAGTACAAACAACTATATAATACTTTTCCTCCTATAGGAAATGTAGGCAGCCAAGAGAAGTGAGCCTAGAACACCTTCAAATCATAATCCCACTCGTGAAAAAGAGAAAATGTTGAAGATCCAAAAAAATAGAGAAAATCCAACTATCCAGAACACTTCCGTAGCTCAAACAAACCTAAAAACCTTTCAATCTAGAGGGTGAAATAGAAAACCTAAATAGTCGTTCCTTTATCGAATTGGCTAGACATGATGTCTATATAAGTCAAATCAACAAATCCCTTAACATTAACATCGAAATGTAGATGATCTAAAGAATATTTTTTGATGATCAACCCAAACTCCTTTTGGCCCCGAGGTAATGAAAGAAACTTAAAATGGAGGAACCCTCCATTTTATGAGCTTGAACGTTCATGACAAAATACTCCATAATGCTATGCTTGTTCGGGAGCATCCCATAATTTGATGCCAAAAGCCGTGATGGAAAGATTACCCACATTACCGTACCGTATAAAGATCCGTTTTCTTTTGATTCAAGTCGTGTAAGATGTTTAGGTTTGATTAGTATTTGTAAAAGGGCTTTGTGCAACAATTTCGTGAAAGTCCGGTTTTCTTTGATGGATATAGTAGTGGCCGATATTCCTCCCAAATATGGTATGTTGTTGTCTAGATTCTCGGGGGTGCTGTAAAACTTGGAGGATCTATTCAATTAGACATGTCATTTGCCACTATTTTAGTATTTGGTCAACCTAAAAGATTATATAGAGAGACCTTGATGAAATATTTAGCCGTAGCCATAAGAAGCTCGAACTTCCCCTCGTTCATTTAGTGCATTCCGATATGGACTCTTTCATCCTTTATAATGCGTCGAGATGGACCTTCCTACCGAGCTAGAAGCACGTGTACCGCAAAACTACAAATAAATCCACTATTCAGATCGAAGAGATTTCTAAAAACAAAGAAACACCAGACAACCAAGAAATACCAAACAAAAGCTAAACAACTAGCTCCCGTTAAGAAACATGATAAACAAATTTCTTGATGAAGATTATGAACATGAAATTCCTCTGCATTTGGAATTTTGTAGTCGAAGAAACAAGTTAGGAGCAGTGGGCTGGAATTTGGTTACATAATGTTGAAATGACTGCGTCGAAGGTCATTCTTATAGATTGAATTTAAATGCACTAACAACATGGATGAGTACGAAGCTCTTTTGCTAGGGCTTAAACATGTCAAAAAGTTAGGAGCAATCGTGGTATCAATCATAGAGACTCGAATTAATTATCCAACAACATTGACATGAATGTTCAACAAAAGATCCCAAATTGAAACAATACAGAAACAATTGTGGAAATTCTCAACACTTTTCTACAAGCTCAACTTGCCAAGATTCCCAGAAACAAAATTTGCATGCTCATAGTTCGTTAAATGTTCGCTAGCACATGTAAATTGCTTGGACCTAATCATCAACATTGTACCGAGATTAGACATAGACCTCGTTTATAATGGACAATCTAATGAATTGGCAAGTATTTGTAAATAATAATCAGATCAATAGCTTTTTGACACTAGAAAATGAGTTCTCTAACAAGAATATAGATGAACACATAACAACCAATGATTCTGATCACGTAAATGAACAAGAAATGAATATTTCAAAACAGACTGCAATTCATATGCTTCACCCGACCAAATTCACTGAAAAAAGATATGCAAGATTTGATACAAATGGAATCTCGAAGAGACTCAGAGAAGATGGAATTCAAATCATTAACTGGAAGATAATCATTTACCCAAAGGATTAACTCCTTTGGAAGATCTTTTTGACTCAAATGACATTCCCTTTAAACCCAAAATGGAACCCGTTAAGGCTATATTGAAGAATGCAACTTAGAACACCAAAATCCCAAAATGGTTAAGTTATCCAAATCTCTACCAAAGAACATCAAAAGGTTAAATATGTTGAACTCTGCGAAAAGAATTTTGTGATGTTTTTGCCTGGAGTTATGAAGATCTTAAAATCATATGATACATCAATCATTCAACATACAATACCTTTAAAACTGCATCAGAAACCTTTTAAACGTAATAAACTCTTAGAATGATCAACTCGTTTTACTACCTTCAATTGAAAAGGAAATTAAAATAATGTATGAAGCAAGAATTATAGCTCCTATTAGGTTCTTTGAATGGGTTTCTAATCTAGTACCAACACGAAAAAAGACTCCGGAGAAATTAGATTGTGTGTCGATCCGAGAAATTTGAATAAAGTTTCTTTAAAAGATAACTATCCTTTTGCCTAAATGGACCATATCCTCCAAAGGTAGTGGGATCTCTACATTCTCTGGATGGATTTTCGTGGTATAACCGTATCTTCGTTCATCCCGGGTGATCAATATAAAACAGCATTTACAACACCATGGGGTACTTTAAATATGTCAAGATGCCATTTGGACTCAAGAATGCAGGAGCTACATTTCAAAGAGCAATGGAAATTGTTTTTGCTAAAGAAATACATGATTTTCCATATTTATCTAGATGATTTAACCGTTTTTTCCAAAACAAACATCAGCAACATTTAGATCATCTAAGGCAAGTGTTTATAAAGTGCAGTAAAATATGGTATTTCCTTAAATCCTAAAAAGTCATTGTTTGGTTTGGAAGAATGAAAGCTCCTAGGTCACATTATTTCTAAAGATGGCATTAGAATTGATCCCTGAAAGAATACAAGTACCTAAGTATACTCTCATCCTTAAACATTAAAGAACTTCAAGCTTTCATAGGAAAGATTAACTTTTTAAGAAGATTTCATTTCTAGTTTAGCTGAATTACTTAGATTGCTTACTAACATGCTTAAAAAGGATTCAAGTATTGACTGGATCGTAGAAGCTACAATCATTTGAAGAAATCAAAATGGCTTTAACAAGAACAACGCTCTTACCACCAAAATTTGACAGTAGATTTCCATTATTTTTTCATTTGCTTCGAACACAAGCTTGCAGCCGTTTTACTATTAAAATATGATCATGGATGTGAAAAACCAATTGCATTTTTTTAAAGCACTTAGAGACAATTCCTTTGAAATATGAAATATCATGGAAAAATGTGGTTTTGCACTTGTGAAAGCAATTAAAGATTTTAGAGTTTATATATTATATTCTAATGTGATAGCTATGTACCTAATGCTGTCGTTAAAGACATCTTGACTCAAGATGGTATTGAAGGCAAAAGAGGTATGGATAGCTACCATATTAGAATATGATATTGAGATTAAACCAACAAAACTCATAAAAGGTCAAGGTTTGGCTCAACTCATGATTGAAACCAATTGCTGCTTCCTGACATCAACGAGCCGGATGACCTGGTATCAGAGATGGCTCCACACATCAGTCAAGCCTTTTTAGATTCACCGGTACATTGATATTATTTATGTTTTGCTAAACCTGCAAGCTCCTCTAGGGTTGTCCAGAATAAAACAAAGATTTTTGAAAATGACATCTTTAAAATATTGTATTTTAGAAAGCACTGCTTTGGAAGAATCATGATGGAATCTTTATTAAATTGTTTATTAAAAAGATGAAGCCGACAAGGCACTTAATGAATTTCAAAGTAAACAGGGATTGTGGTGGACATCTCTACCGAGTCAACCGCGTATAAAATCTTAAGGGCTGATTTTTACCGGCCAACCTTGTTTTCGTATGTTAAGAAATTTGTAACTTCTTGTCATAAGTGTCGCATCTTTGAGGGCAAAAGAAAGTTGTTACCTTTACCATTAAAAGACCACCCCCCACAGAGAAACCCTTTCAACAATGGGGACCGGATTTTATTGGAGAAATCCATCCCTTCTTCTGCCAGGACAACACAGATGGATTTCATCGCCATTGCATTACTTTACTAAATGAATTGAAGCTATCCCATGCAAACAAGCCAATGATTCCAGACACAATATAGGGTTTCTAGAAACTAATATACTTTCAAGATTTGGTTGTCTGTAGAAAATTATACCGTATAATGGCCGTATCAAGTCCAAGAAAATGATTAGTTTCTGCAATAAATATCACATCACTTTAGGCTGTTCAACAACCTATTACCCCCAGGGTAATGGAACGTTAATCTTCTAATAAAAGCCTTATTAATATCATTAAAAAATTATTGGAAGAAAATAAAAAAGAACTAACATAAGAAATCACCTAACATATCAGGCGTACGTACTTACAACTAAGAAATCAATTGGGACCACCCATATGAATTAGTTTATGGCATTGAGGCAAGATTCCCATCATCTTTAGGAATTCCCGTTATGAAGTTACTTCAGGAGGCTTAAGTGGAACCAAATGATATTCGTAGAAGAATTAACCAAACAATTCACTTGCAGAAACCGAGAAGAAGTATATCAAAGATCCCAAGTCTTGCAGAAAAGTTAAAGAAAATGTTTGACAAAAGAACTAAAGCAGACAACTAGGAGACAAAGTTCTAAGATGGGATTCCTAAGGGAAGATAAAGGGAAACATGGAAAATTTTATTTCTTGTGGAAAGGACCTTATATCATTCATGCTTTACAGGAAACAACACATACTTTTTGAAGAATTTGGACAATTTTAAGCCGAGGAAGGACCACTAATGGTCGAATGCTAAAGCACTATTTTGATACTATTTACTAGGATGTTCGATTCCTTTCTAACTTGTACATACATATCCTTTCTAATGCATCAGTTTTGATTGGATGGTGACTTTTTGGAGTTGAAGCCCGAAGTGAAGGCCCTAAGATTCAAAGTTTCACTATCACATATACAAAAAAGCCACTCTAAAAATAATATTACATGGTTCAATTGAAGATATTTTGGAGGCATCCGACCGCTCGTTCTTGACTTTTCACCGAGAAAGCCATCCCCAAGTGGAGCCGTGTTAGACTCCTATACCAATAGGTGTCATTTTCCATGATTGTCTTATTGAACTATGCAATATGTTCAAACCTTTTTCTTGCAAAGGTGTTCCATATTCTTAAAAAATAAAAATCAAAAAAATTTAAAAAATGTAAAGAGGGTATACCCCAAAAGAAAAATTAAAGGGTAAAAGAATAAAATGGTCAAAAAAAAAAAAGTGAAAGAAATGAACCCCAAAACAAAAATAGACCAGTGAAAGTGTGCAAAGTCCAAATGCCACTACTATTTCATTTTTGTAATAAACAAAATTGTGTGCAATTTTTTCAAACTTTTGCCACAATTTACGAAGAGTCAAACTCGTTTTTAAACTTGATTCATTCATTTTTCAATTTCATGTTGTAGAATAGAGAATAAATATCTCGATCAAATTAGCTTTAATCTTTATAGATAAGTAGATAGGTAGAGTTAATAAAAGGTGCTCGTCAAATTAATCCGAGCCCTTGATGTAATAAGGTAGAAATAGATAGATTTTCCATGTGCAAGGAAAAAGAAGATTGATAAGGGTTTGCTAGTCTAAGTGCACCCTAATAAAGAAGAAAATGTGGTAGTGTGAAGTAGACAAAGGTAGGTAGATGGTGAAGTAAAAGTTTCATATGATGAATGATGGTACTAAATGTGTTTAATCCTTACTTTCATCACAAGTACGGGCGAGAAAATACATTGGAAGTTTCTCACAGAAGGCAAAGTCAAAATCATTAACTTCCCACATCATTTTCTCCCTAAGAGTTTTACTAATTTCCCCAAAGTGATAAGGAATTTGAAGATTAAGTGTATTCTGGCGGGGCATTTCCTTGACTTTTGGAGGGACCGGACCCCGCCCAATGACTCGAAAAAAAAACCTTAGTACTTGAGATTATTCATCATTACACTTATTCACTTTAAATCTTTTCCCAAGTAAAATCCCATTTTACTTAGGGAAAATCATGCAAAATTCCACAAAATCCCCTCAAAATCACTTACTATTCTAAACGTGAAGTGTTGAAGTTGATATAATGGAATTTGCTTAAAAAATCTTCACTTGCTTAGTTGTGTAAAGTATTTTGAGTTTTCCTTGTCCTTTATTACATTAACATCCGATTTATTTATTAAATCCTTATTGAAATACCTTATCCTATTATCTATAATTCCCTTTTATAATAATAAACCCAAAACCCGCTATTCTAAGTTTTGGCCAAAGTTTATTTAATTCTTTAAATAAAAATCCCACAATAAAACCCTTTGGCTAAAATATACCTATAGATACTATCTCGCCCTATGGGTTAATAAATCACATTTATTTATCACCATATAATATAAAATATGCAAAACAAAGTTTAAACATATATTATATGTTTAAAACAAAAAAAAATATAAATAAAAAACCATAGTCTCGCCGCACCCCGACCATTCACTATACCAAGGAATTAATTAATCATTTGGATTAATTAATAAATCGACCTCCAACCAACTCTAAGCCGCCTTAATATTTAATTAAACAATAATTCTTTGGCCCGCACGTTAAATCCTCGCCACTTTCACGCTCATATCACCCGTCCATCGCCCATTCCCTAGACGACGGCCCGTTGTAATTCCGCTAGCCATCCACTGTCCGATTGTTAACGCGCGGGATCATGGTTTCGAAACGGTGCACCAACCACGTGTTGATCTCCGAATGGAATCGCTCTCATCTCACAAAAAACCGCCAACTTCCCGAAAGCGGTGCGGAAATTACCGCTACCGCCCGATCCCGCACGTGTCCTCCCGTACAATAATGACGTCATCTCGAAAAAAAAAAAAAATCCCTATTGAGTTTGTAAAATAAAACAAAATTCTCCGTGTATTTTCATTTTCTCTCCATGGAGGCGACCGCGTCCTCCAATCGAAAATTTTCGAAAATTCCACCGTTTGCCGCCGTTAACCAAAATTGCAGAACGCAATTGTTATACGAAAGGCCTCGAGCATTCATCCGCCATTGACCCGCACTCCGTAAATCTCGACATTTTCCATAAAACATGTATTTATCCAGTTTTCCGCCGGAACTCGTAAAAAATCCGCATTCCGTTGTTAAATTCAAGCCATAATCTGCAGTTTTATATTGTATTCGTTTTAGTTCCCCGCAATCTAGAAGAATACTTTCAAAACTTAAATTGCGCCCGTTTTGTGAAAAAAACTTTCAAATTTCCACTTTGAATACACAAGAACCAAAATGGAAGTCCTGGGAGTCTCCGAGTGTAGCCCCATTAAACGCTCATAAGAGAATTTTGAATACTTGCCATTAGTGGATAAAATACCTAGTGTCTCATGAAAATCCCCTTCGAAGTTATTGTCGTCGGCAGATGATTATTCGAAAGGTTTGGATGTCATTGGATTATGGGAATCCAATTTCCCAAGATATCTCATCCCTCATCCGTATATCTCGTAAATTATCCACTACTCGTCATCCAATTATGATCCGACTCAAAGAGCAAGATGTCTCCCGGACTCCAGTGTCCCGTTCCCCCATTACTCCTCAAGCGTACAAATACAATGCTCCATTTTGAACCCTGATCAAAATCTTACTCCTTTGTCCATGGAAGAACTACTTGAAAGTCTACCCAATTGTCCCAAGAAAAATTGAAATGCATTTGGTTTTACCTTTGAGGAAAGTACCCTAACATCAACCTAAGGGCCCTCCTCCCTATGGTTTTGCTTATTTTACTAATTTAGCAAGTCATCCCGAATATGATATCCTTTGTACTAGGTTTTAATACTAATGAGTATGTTGATGAATTGACCCTAGTATTATTATCCATCTTCACACTCGGACACCACCGCTCGTGAAATATGATTTTGCATCTTTCATTGCAAATAAAATCCATGACCAAATATGAGGTTAGATAATGAGAAAGTGTTTAAGTATTCCTCAAATATTTACCATCTCATCATCTATTATCAATCGCAGAAGTTCCCTTTTCTTGTTCAAAAGCTTTGGAGTCAAGGGAAACCCTGATATGTTATATTTTGTCCGTCATAACTCACAGCTCCTATAATTCTCCCTAATAGCACAATATGCTAATCAAGATGAGTGGGTGAAGGAACATTGGTTGAGCAAGATAGTGAAGAAGACAATATGAACAAAATTATGAAAGATCTTGAGAAAAAGTTTGACCTATAATCTTTTGGGCAAGTGCAGTATCTTCATATTGGCACTTCTTCAAATAGAAATCTTCAACAGGATTACAGGAAATCTCACTCCATCAATTACAGCTGAGTCTAAAGGCAAAGGGAAAGAACCCGAAGGCGTGCACTGAAACTTTCATTATGAGCGTAAAAGCCTCAAACTTCTAAGGCACTGCATCAAACACAGTTTCCCCTCGTTCAAGTTAATCATCCCGAGGTTTCAGAATTGCGACTCCATCTAATATGGAAATAGGAAAAAAGACAAAAAGGTGATCCCACTCCTCCCAAAGAATCTTCACAACAACAATTCGTGCTAAGAAGCAAGAATCGAATCCACTCGCAAGTGGAATCTATAGATGAGATGTTTGATGATGAAAGAGAAGATAGTCAACCAATCGGTTCGCTAGTGTAACACACACAAAGTCATAAAGGAATGGAGTTACAAAAAATGTTTGAGCACCGAAGTATCTTCCTTTAAACAACCAAAGACAGTATGCAAAAGATATAAAGAAGACTTTCATTAATATAAAAGCCAAGAATGACCCATTGAGGATGCATATGATCAATATCTTAGATTGGATCCACACAATCAAGAAAGATTAATGCCGCCTTTGACATTCAAATAAGGAAGGATGGACACGAGCCATTTCAACCAAAGTGCCAAAACCCAAGACAAGATTCCATTACATTAGAAGGACCAATGTTGAGGTCCTAGCAAAGACATTCATCCATTAGACCGTATAGAGCCACATAAACAAACCAGGGAAATGATATATTCCACTCCATCATAAAGCGATGGCAGCCCATAGATTGCAAGATTCTTTAAATAATACAAGTACCCACCGCAAATTGGAGAAAGCTTCTTCTGTGCAAAAGATAATGTATCAAAATTCCTCTGGAAGAAATAATCATAAGTTTGGGTCATAATCCCAAAGATATAAAAAGCATTGAGGCACCGATTAGAAAGTTATTAGTTGATGATGATATTGCCGCATTGAGAAATCAATTGAAATTGCCACCAAGGCATCCCCAAACTCAAGAAGTTTTGAAGGAAAATTCACAGGAAGAGATGATGGAGTTGCTCTTGAAAATGACCTGAGCAACTAAGTGAAACTCGAGAAAGAATCGAGCAGTATTAAAAGAAAAGGAAGTTATCAGTGTACATCTACCACAGGGCTACTACAACTACAGTAATAACGCTGTTGCATCAACAAATGCATCCATCACAAAAATACTTCCAATTTAAGTTCCGATGAATTAGCAAAACAAATGGAAAGTTTAAAACTCAGAGTCACAAAATCTCAATCTACAAAATTATGCCAAACTGGTGAATTTGGAACAAAATATGATATGTAAAAAAAGACTGTTGCTGATAATACAAGGGAAATTAAGAGGGCCGGAAAAATTGGTTAAGGCTTTAGAAAAAGATCTCTCATTAGAAAAACCTTTAAGAGAAATAAATAGAAATTCTTTGGAATATCATTGATTCAATAAAGAGTATTTGGTCCTTTGTTCAAATAATCTTTGAACAAAATGACTTGGTCAAAGTAGCTCAGAAGAAATTGACAAAAAACAAGAAGAAATTAAGGGATGCACTCGAGTATGTATGCAAATCAACTTACAAACTTTTGAACACTCCAGACCAAGCAGCAAATTTTTGTGTTTAACCAAGGACAGACATGTACTATTTTAGAAATAAAAAGGGTTTTTACCAAGAGAACTTTTATGCAAAATCGGGAAAGAAAATGCTCGCATATCCAAAGTAAGAGGTCAATGCATTTAAAGAAAGGTTTAATGTTTTATTAGCCACGGTTGCTCACTCCGATGCTTTCGAAGGCAAAATAATGGAATTGGAAACTTATGTCAACAAATTAGACATACATGCTCACAACGTCACATGTTCCTCTACCACCATCGTAATCAACATTGCCTACGTGGAGGAATCTCTACGACAAAGTTAAAGAATTTGTTTCATCTTGAGCATGAAATAAGGTATTTGTTCCCACATCGCCCAATTTTTTCGTATACATGAGTCATAAACATTAAGAAAGCTCAAAAGAACCATAACAGTTAAGACAAATGGTGGGAAGACCCGTTGGAAATTTTGTAAAATTCATCTTCGATAGAAAATTTTGCCTTTACTTATTGTGTAAAGGATAAATAAATGACTAAAGGTTAAAGAGTATCACTTTTAAGAAGAGAGTGTATCAAAGATAAATAAAGAGTATCGTACAAGAAAAGCAACAAAAAAGAATTACTCAAAAGGACAAGACGTAGCCCTTTTGTAGGACTTGCCTCCAACACATCCACAAAGGGAGGAAACAAATAATACCCAGCAGCTATCTTTATCCTATCTACGAGACCATCTCGTCTCCTCTTTATTGTAACTTATTCATTAGTCACCCTAGATTATTTTTAGGTCGCGGTGAGATATTTTAAATCATTTTTTGTATAAATAACCCTCGAATAAAGTATTGAGGGTGGATTCTACTACTTGGCCGTGACATTGATTTTTTGGAATAAAAGTGCTTTGGAGAAATTTACTTGTGGCTTGCCGGATGATACTTTGAAGCTCGTGACTTTCGGCAGGATTCATGCCTGACTCGGTTCAATGTCTTTCTATCCTATGCCTTAAATTTTATCTGTTTATATTATCATCGTGGCTATTTTCTTAATAATTGACATAAAAGAATAAATCAAAATTTACTTAATTGAACTCTGATTTCAATTGTGATTAATTTAAATGTTTTCTAAATTAGTTATAAGCAACGAATTCTTAATTGCTCTTGTTTCTCTAATTTAAGTATATTGATTACTATAGTAAAGAATTCTTCACTCGCTCTTTATTTGTAATCATTCCATTTCTTTCTTTTGAACATGTTGAAAGATTCTTGAGTGCCTTTCATCCCTTCAAAACCCATTCCATCCACTCTTGGAATTTAAAAATTGTTCTATGTTTGGCCATTCGCCCGCAAAGCCATCTGTGTAGAATATTAATCCAAAGAAAGCCATCATTGACTCCATAGCCCAATGGCTTGAAAATTCAACCTTGCCCTTAGTTGGCGGATTCCACCATTCAAACAAAATCAAAACTCTTGGATTTATAACTAGCCTAAAAACTTTCTAAGAACAAAGATAAAATTATAAAGAGAGAGTTCTCTGGAAGTGAATGGCCAGATTCGCATCCGAAGGTTGTCGGTGGTTACCTCGGTATACTTTTCTTTTTCCACAACTTCAAGGAAACTCGAGTGATAAACAGATGATGTTGTACGCAACTACCTAGAAGCAAGTTCTACATCAACACTAAAAGAGTTTTATATTGCATTCAATAAGGTATGTTGATTTATAAATTTATTTTTATTCATATTTAAATTATTTATTTTATTACTTATATATATCTATATATATATTTTTATGTCATTAAAGATGTCGAAGAATGATGAAATGGGAGTTCCGTATACTTTCAAAAGCTTTATTGAAAAAAATTAAGATGGAGAACATGAGAAGGAAGCGTCTTATGTTGAACTAGATCCTACTCAATCATTACATTTGAATGGGGTTCGATGCTGTCCAATATCAAATAATACAAGGTGATCAGAAGACATTGCATCACTAATACCTAAAATGGAATATGGGCTCAGTTATTGCAGACATTCCCTCATGGTTTCAATTTCCCGTACATTGAATATGATAGAGAACCATATACTTATCAAGCTTTTAGTAAAGTGGTTAAGTGGGTTTTCAAGAAGTGACAACATCACCATTTTGGCGATTTGTGACATTTCTGTTCGTACACATAGTTTCCAATGTTATTAACAAGCTTCAAGGGTAAGCAAACTTAAGGATGCAACTTACATGGTAAGATTTTGAAATTGTATGTTTGATTCCTCCTTAAATTTTTTTGTTCATGTGTAAAATTTAATCGAACTTTTAATATGTTATGTTAGAGGCAAAAAGTCAAATATTGTTTCTTCCGAAGATCGCCCTATTATAAATGATTGTGAGTTCATCCTCGTTGAATGTTGGACAAAAGATGATAGCTATAAGCAGCATATTATGAATCGAGTAGATGGAAGAGTCATAGTCAAGTATTGGTTTATGATGCAAATAGAAGAAAACTAACATATGAGGATAAAATGCAAAAGGAGATATAGTTAACATGTATCAAAAACCACAAGCATTGATTAACTATCTTATAGATCTACGTTCAAATGAAGGAAAATGGGTTTTGGATTTATTCTCGTGTTCGTGTAAGTTTTTTTATTATACAAATTTAAAATTTAAATATTGTCTTTTTTTACTTTTTTATGTTTCCATACTAATTTTCTTACTTATTTTTTTTGTGCTTCGATGATTAGGTACAACACTATGCTGCTCATTGGGTGAAGAAATTGCATTTTAATGGTGAAAGACCTGGCTCAATGCAAATTTATTCAACAAAGAATTAATGCTCTTAAATTCCTTCGAGATGCAAAGCAAGAAGTTGGTTTGAGGAAAGGAGATTTAATGAATCACGTGTCGCAAAAAAGCGAAGGAACTCAAACTACCATTATATGGAATGATTGGAAAGAGACACTTTGGAAGATTTGCCGACATGAAAGATCCATTGTAAGATGGCAATGATCAAAATGAAGAAGAAAATGTCATGGGTTGTGCTTTATCAATGTCGGTTTCCTAGATGATGCTGAAGATGTATTAGTTGATATTGTCGATGATGTTTAAGTTATGCTTGCAAACAAAAGCTATTTTTAACTACACCGCTTTTACTTGTAATGTTTAGACTTTGATATTTTATGAGAACAACCCTTTTTTTGCAAAAAACATGTGATTGCTATTATTTTTTCGACATAAAATTCAATAAAAATGTTGTTTTCTTAAGTTTTTTTGTTAATATTCTCTCAAAAATTACTATTTAACATGTTTTTTCCAACAAAAACTCGTAAAAGTGTATTTTTTTTGCATTTGTATTTATATTGAAAAATTGTATTTTTTTGTCATATGGTTCAAAATATTGGTTTTTTAGCGACAATTTTTCGATGCATTGAAAAAATTATTTAACAATACATAAACATGTAGAAAATATAAACTTTAGAATATTGACCCTTTTTCCATCTTTTATGTATGTGAAAAAGTGAAGATATCATTACAAGTTTTTATTTTAAAAAAATATTTTTTTTATTTTTTAAAACACAAGTACATAAATGCACTTAAAAATAAAACATCTCACGTATGAAGAAGACATTAGAAAATCTAGTGTCAAAATCAACTTCTATAAAAAACGTTGGAGATGATACAATCACCACTATTCAAAATCGACATAAAAAAACATCACTTATGAAAAAAACTTAAAGTGCCAAAAACATGTTCAAATTTTTTTCTTCTTGATTCTGTGATCACACTTTTTTCAAAATCAAATGCTCTTTTCTTGATACTTCAAAAAGTAGGACAATGAGGTTACCTATTTCATCTAATATTGTTAACCTTTCTTGCCTCTGTGACCATAGAAAGTTGTTGTAGATTCTTCAAATTTTTTTCCAAGATACCATTTGGGTATCCATAGGCATGCAAGTGACATCTAATATATATGAATGGCCTCCAAACTGATTTTATAATGTAAATTTTCGTAGATGCTCTATGCTTGATGCAACTTTACTTTTATACCCGATATCAACAACAATCACATAAACAAGAAAGTAAAACGTCGGGAGAACATACCAATAGATTTAGCTATGCCAAAAATACACTTAACTTGATCAAATAAATATATGTGTTGTGGTGCGTTACAATGTCAACATGATGCTTCAACCTGCAAAGTCTCTACACGGTCGCCCAACCACTGTGTCACACAACCCTCTCAAGCGTATCTACAACAATCAACCCAAAGTCAACAAAAGTCAATACCGTCCAACAATCTGCCAACACAAAAACAACAACAACAGCAAGCCAATGCACAAATCAAAGTCAACGTCGAGCTCCTGATTTTTGTATAGAAACGCACTGTAAATCGAATTCTATATGAGAGTTTGAGTCAATTTGAACGTGCATTGACCAAAGTCAATGTTGGTCAAGTTTGCGTGTGAACCCTAGGTCAAATATGTCCCTTGTTGCATTTCTTTCCACGTGTGAGAGAAGAAGAGCATCCAAGATGATGATTGAATCAATCGATGCGGCAGAGAGAATGCGTGATGAGTGGTAGAAATGACCAACGTTGACCTATATATATCCATCCGTGAGGGGGTGGGGACACAAATGTTTCGGGCCTACATTACAATTCTCACGACCTCGCACATAAGTGGAAAATGCCCATCTTAGGGCACAATGTTCGTCTGATTTATATCAAGATGATCTTTAGATCGAATTCTGCACCTCTCCAGTGAGGAGTCCAATTACAATATTTGCATCTTCATCTACATCACAACATGGAGTTGGACCTAGTTGCGTCCAAAGAACACAATATGGTATGACCACCCTATTGGAACTTTAGAGCCATCTGAAGCACCATTCAATCTTTTTTCCAACTTGGCAATGAGCCACACCAAATCCTTCATCAGAATCGTTTGGCTTGAGCTGAAATTTGTACTTACACACTCATCCAAATTCTAGCCTCAGGGAAAGGAATAATCCAATTGACGAATTTCCTCCTTCTCCAAATTGTGAATGTCGATTGTAGACTTTCTATCGTTTATTACCATTCTAAGGATCAACCAAAAAAGGAAGTAGGATCTTAGATTGATTTTCCACTCTTTGGTGTGCCATTAAAAAAAATGATGATATTGTCCACAAAGAGAATATGGGTTATCACCATGGCCTTACGAAGATCCCTTTGCATCCCCTCACCCTTTTGCCTCTCGCTGTAATGCTAATGCAATGTCACTCACTAGTAAGAACAACAAAGAGGATATGGGGAATCTCTGGAAGAGCCTCTTTGGGCATGAAATAAAGGGGGAAGACGAACCATTTATTTTAAATGATAAAAGAAAATGGGCTTGGAATACAACTCATTACCCATGAGACGAAGTCTAGTCCGTAGGCTATATGTTAGGAGGAGTCCGAGGTTGATCCAACTCGACTTTGTCAGAGATTTGGAGAGAACAATCTTGACCACAACACCTTTTAAATTCAAAATTTGATGCTATGGAGGCCTTCTCTGCACCAATCCAACTACTTAATGGATCTTTCCTTCCTCCTGTAACCAAATTGTTTCTTAAGATGGATTTGACAAGCTAGCTTGAGTCTAAAAGCAATCACTTTCACAATCACCCCGTATATGGCTTTACATAGTGAAATAGGATGGAAATATTCAAAGGAGACCTGAGATCTCCTTTGAATGAGATCTATAAAAGCTGAGTTGAAAGTTGGGAGCATCCTTCCTTCCATCCTTTAGATTATTCTTTATCACATGCACTAGGCAATTTCCCACAATATGTTTGGAAATGTAACTAGTTTCGGTTTTCATAATTGTTATTTTTTTTCTCTTACATGTAATTCTTGTAAAGAAAAATGTAAAGATAATATATTATTAAATCATGGGTTTCATCCTTGAGCCATTTTTCAAATAGGTTAAGGCATCCATTGCATCCTTTAAGATTAGTCATATAGTTTTATTCTCAAAATACTCTACCACAAGTTAATCTTCAAGATACACTTCATAGCAATGCAAGTAAGCCTATTTCCATTGTACTTCACACATCAATTTAATTCCTATTCCCTGCTACTAACTCACACATCAAGTCAGCCTAGTATTTTGACTATGTCGACATGTTTGAAGTTGCTCGATGAGTATATAGGCATAAATATCGCATCACTTGGAACCACATCGACCATTTGTGAGGCTCGTTGGATAGATCAAAAAACATAACCATGACCGTGAAAGAGGACAAAAGCTATAATAAAAAAGTATGCTCATTGAAACTAAATGTAATTCTGCCGTAACAAAGATACAAGTAGTATCTTAAGGGAGCTGAAAAACTGTGAAGGAGATTGGAGGGTCATAGGTAATAAAAGAAGCCTAAAAGTTGCAAAAGAAATATAAAGCTAGAAGTCCTGGACAAAGCATACTATGGGATCTAAGTTTGAGAGTTACAGTAGTTGCAGTGAAATCTGAAATATACAAGTCCATGGGTTATAGGAAGAAGAAAATAGGGATCCGAAGTTTGCAGACAGAAGTCTCAAGGCTGCATTAAGAAGAACAATGTGGTCCGGAATCAAGAATTAAGATCTTGAAGGTATAGGAAGTGGCACATTAACTTGAGAAGACTCTTGAAGAAACTTTGACTTGTAGATAAGATATTTTACTTGGTCATTTGGTCTTGGAAGTATCCTTTGAACTTAATAAAAATATTTTTTTGGATTTTCCCCCTGGTTGAGGGGTTTTACTGGCGGGGAGCCTACATTTGGTGTCTTGTTCCTTTTGTATTTTCCATTTTAAGTAATTTCTCATGAAAAGAGAACTAAAATAATTAATAAGAAGACACAAACATCACAATTAATTATCAAGCTAAGGAAAGTCAATCTTGACCTACAACTATCTTGATTTTCCCAACACAATATCATACAATTCTAGAAAGAATTCAACAACTCCAACCATAACTGTCTCAAGATTTTTTTCCTTCTGAAAATGTGCAAGACCCTCTTTAGTTCTTCCTCTCAACTTCTTCCATCATGCAGTGGCCCTGTTTCCTCTCTTCTTCTATAAACCTTGAAAGAGCGTGCAATTTGGATTACTGCAATTGTGGCCCTTCTGCTCTAAAAACATTTTCAAATGTCTCTTCCTGTACCTTTTTCTAAAACTTTGAAATACACCACCTCTCTACCACTTGGTCCCGTAGACTCCAAATGGCATTTTTGGGGTGGTGCCCCCCAAGGTCGCGTTGAAAAACCTCAACAAATAAGAACAAGATAAACGTTCAACAAGAAGCACTCATACAAGCATGCCAAACATCCGAATTACTAAATTTTGTTTAGAAAGATACTTATAAGTCCTACGTTTGATGTCGATCCCCTAGGTTCCAAACCCTTTAATTCCTCCAGAACGAATAAACCTATGTGTGTGTGTGTGTGTGTATACACACACATAACATATATTCATGTATAGATAAAGGACACATGTTATACTATCACATATAATCATATTAACCATGAATTATGAGACACACATATTAGAACGATCATGAGATTCTTTATTGATTAACAACAATAGGTATGAAAAGGTACAACTGATCCAGTCCATGACATCGACAAAACTCGTGATCCATCCACCAAGCCTCAAAATACTACCTCTAAAAAGTGCAAAAGGATGCCATATAAGGATGATGAGCATCTATGCAAGGAAACCAATGTTTCCTCTAATGGGAGGTAGGAGACACAGAAAAAATAAGACTTGACCTGGGGAGTAAAGTGGGTATAATGTCGATATCCTCTCTCTTTGTTGTAGTTAAGCCTACCTAAGGGGCGTATAAGTACCATACATGAAATTTGTTAATTATGTTAGGCCACGGCTCCTATAAGTGGGCTTCGTTAAAACCCATAAACCCCACACAAAAAGTAGGATATTATTTTATTTTTCATTTTTTTAAAGGTATACACAAGTTCGTTGTTATAGTACCCGCATAAGTACGTGCTTTTTTGTAGGAAGAGTCGCGTATGGAATTTGAAATATTGTTTTTTAATATAAGATCAAGTCCGCATCTGAAATGGATGCCTATGTTGTAAAAGAGCATCATACTCATAAGAGTGTTGGAATGATGCTATAATAGATGTTGGAGTGTTGAATGACATATACTGTATTTCTCCTAATATATGAGGTCAGAAGGGGTACATGATGGCCGAAATGAATAAGTAGAGAGAGGAGTCATTTGAGAACCCGGGAGGAGATGACCACATTTCAACCCAGCCCATCGAATACCTATGGAAGTAGTGAGAAATAAGACTCATGTATGAGGCGGAATACCCATGCTCTTAAATAGTAAAGTATGTCCGATGATCAAGTATAAAGTGGATCTTAAAATGCATACATAATTGTATAGAAAAGTCAAGAATACTCATTGATCATCAAATCATAGCCACAAAGAACACAATGGAGCTATGTCTCAATATCACATATAGAATAATATCCAATCAATGACGCTAGAAGACTATTTGATCAATGTTGTTCCATAACTGATCCTCAAAAAATACCAAGTCATATAGGTGGAATAGTGGTACTACATAAACTTGGGTGCCAACATATAATATACACTGGTGAATCCGCAACATATAAAGGTGGAGTTGTCACCGGCGGTAAACCGAAGGATATGTCAAGTGAACCAAGATGCCGACACAACCCGAGGTCTTCATCGATCGTGCTTGGTACATTTCTACACTATGGGAATAAATGAGCTGAAGCTCTATCACGTGAGAAATCATTTGATTACCGATTATTGATGTATGCCGTTAACAAACAATTTTATACAACTCACAAATAATGGTAGTAAGTGTCAGTACCCCGATACAATCTAACAAGTGCGAATAAATGTGTTGAAGTCAAACACTAAAGAATCTACCAATCATGAGACATTGATGTATTATCACCGAAGCCGATAGCGAAGGAGTCTCGCAACTAATGACTACAAAGCCTAAGGTATTGAAAAAATGACTCTAGAACTTATTCCCAGAGTAATGAATTAGATTCGATGGGTAAATATCTATCCTGAAGGAATCAAGGCATACCACATCAAATAGCGTGAGTGTAACCCGCAAGTCAATAATTTGGAAGAACTCAGATGAAAAGAGATGAATTAACCGTTCCGAACTACATTTCCGACATACACAAGATGTAGTTAGTGCACGACATAAATCCTATGAACCAACCAATAATGAAAGCTAACACAGGTGAGGAATCCACCAATAGGTTCAAATGGAAACTAAGGTATTGCACGAATCCCAATGTGTGATAATTTAAGATGAAGTCGAACACAAGGGAAACCACTTATCAAAGACCCATGATACCGATCCATGCCGAGCACAAGGTCACCTATCAATGATGTAAATAGTTCCGCAGTGCTACTCTAGCCCACGCCTAGAGAAATTTGTCGGAGTTGATAAGAGGAGACCTGATACAAGAAGTCAATGGAGAGCTTCTTAACCAAATATGAAATTTCAGCCTAAAAAGTGGCCTCCTAAGGAAAAATAATAAAATAATAGTAAAAATAATAAAATAAGAGTTATGAATTCTTGGAGGGAAAAGAAGAAAAACTAATTTTTTTAATTATATTTTCGCTTATCTCCTTATAGTTTACTCAAATTTCACGTTTATACACTCATTAGATGCGTAACTATATTCCAAATCTAAGGAGTACCTATTATGCATACTTTGAGAAGACCCACATTGATAAAATTATAGATACATTAAAAAACATGTTGAAACATGTTTTTTTAAAGTATCTATAATTTATCAATGTGGGTCTTCTTCAAAAGTATGCATAATGGGTACTCTTGATGTGAAATATAATTTTTGCATCCAATGAGTGTCTACACTTGAAATTTGTAAAAAATTGTAAGGAGGTAAGTCAAAAATACAATTAAAAAAGGTAGTTTTTCTTCTCTTTTCCTCCAAAATATTTGCATGTACCCTTTTTTAAATTTAAAGCATTTGATTGATTTACATATTATACATAGAAATTACATGAAAAATTCATGGGCACTTTTAGGCTAAAATTTCCTCTAATGAGAGTGAATTTCCAAATAGTTGATATGATATTGAATATAACTTGACACACTAGGTATGGCCGATAGAAATGAGTGAAGAGACACCACAAAATGGCTAACACCTAGTTTACTTCCTTGAACAAAAGCACGAATTATTGTGATTCTATGGCAACATAAAAATAAATTTGTGTAAGTTTGTAATGCAAGGGGCATTAAAAATCCTCCATATGATTGGAAGAGATAATCAATTGGAGGAGGACTAACTTAAGAACAAGGTTATGGCTTCCCTAAAGTCGAACTAAGTCCCATCCCAAATGGAGGAAAAGACTCATTTGAAGTTATTTGTTCAAGGGTGGCATAATTGACTTTTATTTCCATCAAATAATGAAGAATCTATCCCGTTCTCGCTTTTTTTTGGAATATATAATCGTTTCTCATATTTAAATCTCGAAAAATAATAAAAAGAATTCTATTTTGGCTGTATGGGAAAGAATGAGTGCCAAGGGAAAGTGCACTAGTTTCTCTGACCGGAACATTCATGCTCAATGTAAGGTGGTTAATATTAGTCATCGACACTTTGAGGATGTTATTTTCACGGATAAAGGTGCCATGCTACAAACAAGAATCAATGCATGGTTTGAACTTGGCGGAAAAAGTCATGGTAAAAAGTGGCTTATACACGAGTCCAAATGAAGCCGACTTAAGGAAAAAGGTACAAGTAGTCAATATGAAATGCATTAGTACAAAACAACACATGGGAGCCTCTAGGGTATAAATCCAGAAAGATAGCGAAGAAGAAGAAGAATGAGGCTTCAATGCAATGTCATGGCGGGACTAAAGAGGAATCCCGAGCCTACATAATACTCGCAACCTGGCAAATATATGCTAGCAAGGATCTAACTAGGAATCCCATGGAAGGAAAGGCTCTACCAATATGTTATGAATTTATAAGACGACGAGTGAAAGTGGTTAAAAATCACAACATAATGGGGTCGACCTATGGAAATATCACAATATGAGGTCAATATGCATAATGCAATGCAAAAGTGATATGTCTTAACCCATATTCAGCTCCGAAAATGATACTTGCCACGATAGGTCAAATAATCGGGAGTCGAAGCGACGTGAAAAATATCACTAAGTCTTCATTTACCTTGAAAAAACAACTCTCCCAACACTTCAAGAAAAAAAGAAAATAATAAATTATAAAGTTTAAAATAATGAAATTTAGAAAGTGGTTTTCAAATTTTGATTATAAAAGGACTTTTAGAATCACCAATTAATTTTCACCTTCCAAGTGTTTAGAAGAGAGCTATTGGAGAAAATTTGGCAAACTGATCCGATCAAATCCACCGAGGAAATCACCAAACACAATCTCCTGTAGTAATTCTTATCCTTAAATTTTGTCCATTCGATCAAATATTTCATGAATTAATTCAATTTTTAATGGATAGTTTTTTGTTTTCAAAAATATTCTCGCGTGTACATCGGTCAATAACTTGGAAAGACACATGTAGAAATCCCTACATGCGAGTTTTCCGAGGGAAATTCACATGTGTACGCGTTTGTCTTTTTTAGAAAATCCGCGTATGTGCAAAGTATAATTGAAAAACAAAAATATCCAAATGCATGAAATCCATCCTTTTCGCAAGATGTCGATCATTTAGAGAGAGAGAAAGAGCATACCGATGTTGATAATGAAGTTTTAAATGATTAAGAATCATTTGATGGATTGAAAATATTTGGATTGCTCAAATTCTTCATGATGCCCAACATGTAGAACACAAAATCGTTGTTGGAAATGTTAATTCATTATTGGGACCTAGGGTGAGAGTTATTTATCATACATCATATGCCTTTATAGATCGAAGTAGTAGATATCTACTACATACCGTGTGACTTTTCTGGAGGTGAGAAGAAGTTGATCTAAAAGTGCTGACACCTAATCCCATGGGTTGGGTGTGATATGTAATATTGTATAATAAATAATATTAGAAATATGAAGGCCAAGAGTCATTGGGAGATGAATCCTGTTGTTTCACTCCATGTATAAATACATGTACATTCTTCACTTAATACATTCTAATTTGCGTAGTTACCTCCCGGTTTGATATGTACTCGCAGCTGGCCCCACTATTGTCATTTTTTCCCCGTGGTGTAACTACCTCATTCTCGCCGCCGCTTTTATGCATAGTTTTTGCCGTACCGAAATTCTTAATTATTTTATCTATCTCGCAATTTCGTACGCTCAATCATTTGTTTGTACTTTCCGAAGATTCCCCGCACTCGTTAGTTGCGCTTCTTCATTCAGAATTGTAAATAAAATATCCGCAAGGATTAAGCTCCCGCAAGTACCTGCACTTTTTTCTTCACTCACAGACTTCGCGCTCGCCCTCATCCATTTCCCTTATCTCGCTATCCCTATCCCACGTATTCAACCTACCTCCCCTAGCAGCTCCGCCCTCTCACCTCTATCCCAACGCTTTCAACCTACACTCGTCCACGACTCCCTAAGCTACCCTCCCCCTCACACACTCTCGCCTCTCCTCACGCAATCGCACACTCCCCCGCGTGCCCGCGCACACCCCCGCCGCCTCCGCGCCGGCACGCTCCTCCCACACCGCATACTTCCGCGTACCCGTCCCACCGCCGGCTTTCTCTACCCAACTACCTCCCCGCCACGCTCGCTACCCCCAAACCCACTACAACCTACCCCCTCACATCTCCCTACACGCATACATCCTACCTCGCCCTCCCTCCACGCCGTTTCTTTAACTCCATATTATGTCCTACTCGCCCTCCCTCCATGCCGTTTAACTCCATATTACACTCGGCCCACCGTCATATGTTGCGTCGCATATACTCTCCGTCTATATAATACGCCTCCCTTCATTCATATTCCACTCGCACATGCATTTAATTCCACCTATATTTACCACCCACACCATTCGTATACAATAAAGACTATTTCCGCCCTTCCATAAGTTCTCCATTATCTCATTATCGCTCCCTTTCACCATATACCGCCTCTTCCATTTTTTAATATCATTCCATTTTTTTTATCATAAAACACTCCACTATCAAATTACCGCACCATACTTTCAATACAATTTTTCTTCAAACACAAAAATACATATATATTGGTGCAGAATTCAGCTCTTTTTTTAGCAAGAGTTTTTTGTCTCCGTAATTGAGTAAATTTCCGTAATTCGAATATTTTTCGAGCAAAATTTTTCCTCTTCAAAAGAATTTTTTTTGGCAAACTAATGCATTCTCTCATATCTATCGTTGGGGTGGTTCTCTCCGCAAAGAGAACTATCTTCAATGGTCTCAAAGATTAAACACACATCATTTTTAATGAGTTGTGGAAAGGAATATGTGAAGGACAAGAAGGAAATCCACCAGCAAAACCCACTCGCACAAAAGAGTCACCATTTGGGAAAACATGAACTGCAAGGCCTATGCCTTGATTGCAAGATCCGTAAAATGAAGAGGTGGAGTCGCCATATTTCATCATTCTCAAATTCCTATGATGCCTTGAGCAAGTTAAAAGAACTCTATGACTCACATTCCGGTAATTAGAAAATGTTCAATTGATTAAGCCGTTTAGTCTTGAAATGAAGAATGATGATCCTTGCTTTAGCTTCTGTGAAGTTAGATCTATCATGCATGATATTGATAGCACTATGTAAAAATGGACATACCTCTCATAGCATATGTTAAGGCATTATATCCGACTCCTACTCACATTATCTTGAGTCTTTGCAAGCAATTGGGAACCTCGGAAAATACCTTGATACACTTGAGAAAAAGTTCGCGTAAAGAGAGAAAGCTTCCAAGATGTGATAGTCCCTTTCGTTCTCTCCGAAGAGGCTGCATACTGGCACATAGAGAAAAGAGTCATGCTCCGCATTCATCCAGAGGAAGAGGTCGCAAGAGGAAGAGGAAGAAGAAACTTCACGTATAGGGGGGCGACACCCTAAAAAATCCACCTTTCATTGCACACGTTGCAATAAAGATGGGACATGATGCATCCAAATGCGGTGAACACCTTGGAGAAAATCGAGTTAAAAGAAATCAAGACAAAGGCAAAACTAATGACAAAGACAAAGGTAAAAGCACCCGAATCCGCTCATTATGTTCTAGCACATTGTAACAATGGAGAACCGAAGACTTGTTTGATGTTTCATTTACTTCATGGAGAGATGATTGGTTGCTAGATTCAGAGCAACATGTCACATGACATTTAAAAATATTTTTTTTGAAGAATTCACCGACAAAGTTGATGGAGCAAGATATTTCGCATAAATCCAAACTCAAGCCATCGTGTTTGGTAACAATGCTTAAGTTGCTCCGGGTCTTCCACATCATATTCTACATGAGGTTCTATACCTCCTTGGATTGAGGAGAAACTTCACGTCCCCGGTCCAAATCCTCCAGCAAGGACACTCCATTCACTTGTTCGGATGGCAAGCAGAGGTCGAAAGCACGGGGATCACTCACTATTATGGAGGGAATGGGGAAGAAGGGAGACTTGAAGATGAAAGGTTCATCTCGCTTCATGCTCAAAACTTTGCATTCGCCCACATCATGATGAAGGTACATTCCAATCAAGTCTTTTATGGCATGCTAGGTTTGGACACTTAAACTATGAAAGCCTTCGTTTGTTGAAGAAAAATGCGTTGTTAATGGACTCGCCTACAATTCCTAGAAAACCTAAGGAATGTGATGCTTGTATTCTCTAGGAAAGCATAGCTAACAACCATTTCATGATTCACACTCCAGAGCACATAGAAAACTTTAGCTTGTTCATTCAGATTTATGTGGCCCTATGTCTATTGCTTCGCAAAATGGAAATAAATACATGACGAAATTTATTGATGACTACACCGAATGTGTTGGATTTACTTATTGAAGAATAAGTCTCGATGCTTTTCAAACATTCAAGAATTTTCATATGCATGGATAGAAAATGATGCACAAACTCATATTGGGTCTCTACGTACCGATAATGGAAAAGAATACACTTCAAACGAATTTGAAAATTATCTTCGTCAACATGGAATCAAACATCATACAACCTGTGCCATAATCCTTGGGCAAATGCAGAACAAAGGTAGCCGAAAGAATGAACATAACTATTTTAAATATGGTTCGCTCTATGTTATTTTTCAAGAATGTAAAAATTGATGTTTTTGGGCTGATGCGCTTCTATGAGTCGTTTACATAAAGAATAGGTGTCCTTCAAGTTCAATTAGGAAACAAAACTCCTTTGAAATGTGGCATGGCCACATTCCTTTGGTAAAGCATTTCGTGGTCTTTGGGTCCACCGTGCTATGCCTCGATACCCAAGTGGTCAAAGGAACAAACTTGGTGCTAGAAGTCGAAAATGTATCTTCTTGGGGTACCTAACACCTCCAAAGAATATCGTCTCTATGATGAAGCAAACAAGAAGTTTGTGATAGCAAGAGATGTCATATTCCTTGAATCTTCCAAGAGTGACAAGGTTGCTGAGCCGCAAGTTGATTGCCTCGGATAGATTCACACATGCAAAGTCTTTTCCAAGAATTTGATAATGAGATTCCACATATTGAAGGGGGATTCCAATATTGAATGAAACCATGGAATCATGTCCTCAAGCACTCTCTCCCCCACATGAAGAAACAACCACGGATGACACATTGAATGATGGGATTTACGAATTCGCATTGAATCTTGAATCAATCCCAACTCGCCCAAGTGAGGAGCCCGGGCCATCTCGCAAAGGTCCTCCAAAATGGCCGACAAAGACACTTGAGAATGTTCATCCCCGATGAGGTTGGAAAATGTGAACAAGAAGTTCCACTCAAAAATCAAGGTGATGTAGATAATTTGATTCTCCCGTTGATATGGATATTCGCTTTTATAACCGTGAATTGAGTTTGTCTATAGATCATGAACCAATTTCTTCAAAGAAGCCGCTTCTCATGATGAATGGAAAGAAGCGATGCAAAAGGAGTATGATGCCTTGATAAAGAATGGAACTTGAAATGGGTTGATCCGCCTTTGGGAACAAAAACCAATTGGTCGTAAGTGGGTCTACAAGAACAAGTATAAAGGTATGGCTCACTTGACAAGCACAAGGCCAGCTCAGGCAAAAGGTTTTGCACAAAAAGAAGGAATCGACATGAAGAAACTTTTGCTCCCACAAGAAATGGACCACCATCCCATTCTCTTTGCCCTAGCAAACTCTCAAAATGGATGGAAAGTCCATCGATGGATGTAAAAACAACTTTTTTGAATGGAGATTCTAAAGGGAGAAAGTTCATATGTCCTGTAATAGATTTGGTTAGTCAAGAACACAAAGTTTGCAAGCTTATAAAATCCTGTATGGCCTCAAGCAAGCACCACGAAACACTGTATGAGAAATTAACCAAGCATCTTTCCTCAAACTCTTGACTTCAAACATTTTGATCTTGATGATGCAACTTGTTTGTTAAGAAAGTTGGAAAAACAATGTATATCTTGTGGTGTATGTAGATGATCTTTTGGATAATAGGGAACAATGAGAGCTATATTGCATCCATGAAGAAATAATTGAAGAAAAGGTTTTGAAAATGACCGATTTGGGTCATGTTCATTACGATCCGAGAGTCATAATTCAACATCCTAAATTTATATTTCTTTCTCAAAGAAGTACATTGGAGATCTCTTGAACAAGTTTGGCATGGATGAATGTAATCCCTTAACCACTCCAATGGAACAAAAATTGAAGCTCACATCTATTTAAGGAAGGAATTTGAGGATGCAACTAAGTATGCATACTATAGGAAGTCTTATCTAATTCTACCACCACCAGAATCGACATTTCTCATTTTCTCGTTGGAATCCTCTCAAGGTTCATGCAAAAACCTTGCGAAGGACATCGTCCGTTTCAAAAGAGTGTTAAGGTACTTGAAGGGGACTCAAGACTTTGGACTCAAATATACACAGAAGGATTTCCGCCTGATCTGATACTCGATTCGTACTTTGATGGCGATAAATAAACAAAGGTGTCTACCACAGTTACACCATGAGTCTTGATCGTGGAGTCGTCTCATGGAGATCACGCAAAATCACGCTCCAGAGATTCCACGACCGAGTGCACATGGGCAAGCACTCCTCGAAGCAAAAAGGAATTGTGTGGCTCCGAAAATCCCGGAAGATTTGCGTATGAAACAAATGTATTCCACACCACTCATGATCGACAACACTTCGGCAATAAAGTTGGCCAAGAACCCAAAGTTCCATGATCGAACAAAGCACATCAATACAAAATACCATCTAATTCGACATCATGTTCGGTGCCAAAACCATCCATCTACATCATTGTTCCACAAAATGAAATCCAGATATCTTCACCAAAGCACTTGGAAGAGAAAAGTTTGAAAAGTTCAGATCGATGCTTGGGCTCACCAACATCCCTTCTGACAAGGGGGAATGTTGACACCAATCCTATGGGTTGGGTGTGGATATGTAATATTGTATAATAAATAATATTAGGAAATAAGAAGGCCAAGAGTCATTGGGAGATGAATCCCAATAGCCTCACCTCCATGTATAAATACATGTACATTCTTCAGCCTAATACACATTCTCGATTTGCGGAGTTACCTCCGGGTTCGACAGAAGGGAGGGCTCCGTGGAGACATTAACATTGCCGATTACATTACTATATAATCGTGCTCACCGAGACTAACAAGGTCATATCATAAGTTTCGATAAAATAAATCACCGGCTCGGCTGAAAAAAATCGTCCTTTTTTCATTTCCATGATAGTAGGTTCAACTTCACTTCATCAAGCTTCATGACCATACATGTTCTAGCGTAGAATGTATAATACAAATAGTCTATGATTGTTTCAAAACACTCTTGACCAATATGAAGGAACAATTAACATCAATTAGGACAGAAAAAAAGAAATTTGGCTATGGTAGCATCCTTTGCTCATTTTTCTTCGAGCGGATTCCAACGCTACGGTACCTGCAGTAGCTACTACCATCAACAACCCTAGAGATCCTAGGATGGCCACATGGGAAGATATTATTAAGCGACTTTCATGGATGTGAAGTCATTAAAGTGTACTTTGATGACGAGTTCTTCCACTAATGGGAGCAACAATTCGTGGCTATAGAAGATTACCCTTATGATTATACTGGTGCTGCATCAAGCTAATACTTCCAAGGAGCTACATGGGGAAACACTCCGGTAACATTTTTTTTATTTTTAACTTTATTTGATTTTTTTGATTTTTTGAATAGAATCTCAAGAAATTCAAAGTATTTTTTCATGAAAAAAAGAATATATTACAAGATTAAATGATCATGATGCAAAATATTGGACTAGTGAGACTCGAGGGTCTACCGAGGTATATGCGTAGCAACAAAGACACAAAGAGAGAACAATCGCGTTTGAGAGAGTTCCTTCATGCTATTCAGAGGAACTTGGAGAGCTTTAACGAATGCTCCCGCTGAAATCCAAACTTCAAATCCAACTCGTACATCATCTTATTCCCGAAAATGACCGCTACATCGCTGACAATCTCTTTAGGAATACCGAATCATGGAAATGATTTATTGAACATGAAAAGAATTGTTGTATCACCATTATTATTAAAAGTAGGCATAACTTCGACCCACTTGGTGAAGTAGTTCATCGCTACGATAATATACTTGTGGCCCTAAGCCGAAGCTAAGTTACAAGTAGTAAATCAATACCCCACTTAGTAAATGGTCCAATAGTGATGACGGGAATAATTAAAGTCAGATGAGTGCACATTTTTCTAGTACAAATTTGGAAGGATGGAATTTCTTGATTACCCATTACAATATTTGAAAATTGAGTGGGCCAAAAAATAAATACATGCAATATTTTTTGGGCTTTAGCAAGCCCGAATAGATGACCCTCGCACAAATCTATCATAAGGGGGCTATTAAAAAACGTACTCATATTATTATAAGTTTAAACAAGTTCTAAGGACCAATCAATCCCGTACCCATATAAATTATCACCTATGATAACCTAATTTTTAGGCCAAGTGACACAATTTCCTACGTTCATCCTTAGAAAATACCGAGCAAATATCGAAGTCTAGAGATATACAATGATGTTTCCATACCAAGTATTCAGAGGAGATGAGATAGAGATGCTCATCTCGAAAATGACTCTTCATAAGTAACATGTCCTTCACAAGTAAATTCTAAAATTAATTCTACAAATGCTAATGATTTATTCGACTTAGCCGACATAAAATCAAGATCAAAATCTTCAAAATGACAATACTTTTATTATATTTTCCCCCAATTAATCGCCTACCGAGAAAAAAATTACGTGCTGGCGCTAGCTAATACAAAGGTTTTTCTAAGCAACATTGTAATGGTGGAGTCACGGACAACATGAACCGCCGCCAAATCCAATTTCTCAATATGAAAATACCTAAGTTCTAGACCAACTATGCCACTACTTAGATAATAAATTGTATGCTCCCTTAGGGAATTGTCTTCCCGAACTAGAACCATACCAATAGTTGAGTCTATCGTCAAGCAGGTACAAGAGGAAATTCTCGTTATAATCAAATGTGGACTCAAAAGAGGAGCAAGAGGTAAATTATTTTTTCAAAGCATTGAATGAGTTTTGAGCGAAATCGTCCCAAATAAATGGAACTCCTTTATTAAGTAAACATTATAAATCCTTGTGATCTCAATGTTGTTTACAATAAACTTTAAAAAATTTTTCTTTTCCTTGGAGACTTTGAAGTTGATGGATACTCAAGGGGGAGGAAACTAAAGTATTTCCTCAACCTTGAAGGGGTCAATACGAATCCCTTCATTAGACACGATGAATCCAAATAACCGATCATATGTAGGCACAAAAACACACATATTAGGGTTCAACTATATTTTGTTATAGTAACGACACCCTAAAAACTAAACGAATGTGCTTTGATGTTCTATTCTCTTTCGAGAATGAGAAACTAAAACATCCAAATAAGCTTCAATTGCATGCTTGATGTGATGGAAAAAATAGAGATAACCCTCCGAAAGGTAGCTCTAGGGACAAAAGGAATTTTCCCATATGCAAATGTACTCCAAGGGGAAAACAACAAGTTGTCTTATGTTGATCTTCGGTGATCTAATTGTTTTTTTTGATTGTATCTAGAAAATACATCCATGAAGGACAAAAGGAATTTTTCTTATATGAAAACGTACCCCAGGGGAAAGTAAATGTTGCCTTATGTTAATCTTCGTGACGACCTCATATTGATCAGACCCGTAAAATCCATCCATGAAGGAAAATATTTCATTTCCAATGCACTCATCAATGATCTGATCAATAAACGAAGTGGGGAATGTATTTAGGACAAGATTTATTCAAATCCCTAAAATCGATGCATACCTGCATTGTTCCTTGCTTTTTATCAATAAAGGTGGACCGGATTTAAAACTCATTCAAATAAAGGAACAGGTAGATGAAACCTACCCTACAGCCTTCTATACCTCAGCCTTAATAGCCACAACTTTCCTTAGATTTACTAGTCGAATATTTTTCAATATAGGATTTGTATTTTTTGTAAGTCTTGATCTCATGTTGAACTATTGAATGATCAATCTGTGAATTTATTCATAAGAAAAAGAAAATACATATCGAAATTCATTTAAAGAGATTGATATAGATTTTTATTTCACAATGGGAACACTCAACTCCAATGAATATATTCTCAATAACATTGGGATTCCTAGGAACAGCCATCAAACGGTTTCCTAAATATTAGACATGTTACCTTCGTAAAAATATGTGATGGAGCCAAAGGGTTTAAAATTCTTATGAACACTTCCACTCAAGAAGGACTAGAAAAAATTAATTCAACTTCAAGCAAGTCCGGGAAAAATAGGACCAATGATGCAAATCATACCACTGAGATTTCTACACAAGTCATTGCTTCTAAAATTCCCCTCTTTAGATGGTAAAACAATATCAAGGCAATCCATAGCCGAATTAGAATCAACCGTCCAAACCAGAGCCACATCACCATCCACATCCTCTCGATGGGAGAGGAATGTGATCAAAATATGTAGAATTCACAATGTAATGATACACAACTTCTACCGGCAGATATGGATAAGCTATTCCAACTACATGCCCTTCTTATAATATGGCAAGAGGGGGGCAAGGGCCAAGGATCTCAAAAAATAATGAGTTCAAAGAACATTTGCTAAGAAACAACCCTAGAATATGAAATGGAATTAACATGATCAATAGGAGATGGAAGATCAAAATTACACATCAAAGAAGAATCAATTTTAAATCCCAAATTCTCGAATGCCGCTTTTGGTATTCTTCACCAAGGGATGGTAGAATCAACATATGCATTTGGATCGTTGGGAGAATAAGCTAATTGATCAATCGTAACATTATCCCTTCATGAGGAAAGCATAGGACACATAACAATGATGAAAAATGTTATCCATTGCATAAACCCACTCTCAACCCACAAAATATTATAATCGAGATTAACATGAACTATCTCTTACCTCTACGTTAACAAAATTTCCTCCTACACAAACATGGAATAGATGTAGAATCCCATGAGGCATTTGAGAATGACCATCGAACGTAGTTAAGAGAGTAGAGGGAACAACTTTATGGGCCCAATAGTTTTCCAACATGACATAGACATGACGCATGTGGAAGCCCTTCATCAACTACAAGCCGAAAGATGGTATTATTTCGATATGGGCTTTGATCTGAACTCCATATGATGAGGAGTTCGCTTTAACATTTGACATATCAAATGTAATTACCACAGATTTTTTTGGGGTCTCATACTCGATCGTAGTGAGAAAAACACTTTGTGCAAGACACAATAGGAGTATTCCCACGTCAGTATTAAAGACAAGGGCTATGAGCTAAATCTTCAACAATGGAATAGTTTTGAGCAACTCTATTTTTGGGATTGTAAAGTCAAACGTTTTCAAGAGCCTTTCAACATTCGAAAGAGTAGGCTCCATCAAGTAGCCTCTATATGGATACTTTATGGAGTATCAAAGTATCTGCATTACACTCGATCTCCATAATCATGAGCTATATTTGAAATATCAACATGAGACTTAACCATATATACATTAGATGTAGATTCCCCATCCCGGTTTCCATTTTTGGGGGTTCCGTAGTATCACTAGTGCCAACAAGTAATTATTTTTCTTGGGGAAAGGGTTAGTGAGAACAACCCGGTAACTATAAGAACCTTGTTGAGCTAACAAGCGTTGAGCATCCTAAATCTTGGGGAAAATATGGGTAAGATGATCCCCACTATATACCTTGCATGGGAATTTAACTATTCTTTGATTCCTTCTTGCCCTCACCAAATATCATTACTTGGTTTATTCGCATTTACCTTCTCTTCGTTATCTTTCTTCTTACCATGTCTCATCATATTGTTGATTTACTTTTCGATTTGAAGATTGAATAGCGTTAACCGATAAATGTTGAGAAGGAACAACGTTGACAAGTAGGTGCCTACATTGGAGAAGAATATTGTAATGGCAACTGCTGCAATTGATTCAACAAACTATTTCTATCGATCAATCCTAAAAATATGCCTGCATGGGGGCCTAGTTTTGTTTTAGTGAGATCGATCTTTTATTAAGGAGAATAAGGAGAATCTTATAGAGGACTCCCGTACTAGGAATAAATAAGTTCTAATCGATGGGATCTAAAGATATATTGTTATTCAAAGGGACTCCCGGAAAGTGACACATCCTTAGATATCTACGGCTATAATAATTGCAAAACACCTGCAAGGAAATAATCATGAAGATATGACTTGATTAATATCTTCCTTTTGCGCCACTCTTGAATGTGGTTAGCATGAGTAGCCTTGTATTGCTCAAAATTGGCTAGAAGCCCGCCCATCATACTAAAAGAACCAAAATGGCTAAGAAACATTGTAGCTAGTTCACCAAACGTGGAAAATGTGCCTCCCCCAACTCAATATACCATACATTTCCATCAAGGTGTGCTGAAAAGTCTCAACCCGATTGAATCATCAATCAAGGAGTTCAATGAGCACCACAAGTGGAAAGTGGTTATATGGTCCGTTGGATCCTCACCACACTTCCTTAAAATTTTGGAATATCGACAGTTTTGTGGGGACCGTGAGGTCAAGTTGGAATATAGCGAATCAAATCATTAGCCAATTTTGGAAAATCTATAAAATTAATAGTTTCCAAGAATAGTAAGTGCGAAGAAACATGATAATTCCAAGCTCTAAGAGTGGAATTTAACATTAGGGAAATATATCCCTGATTTTGAGAGGCGCCAAAGCACACCCATTAGCTTTCTCTAGAAGCACCTGAACCATAAGAAAAACCTTGTGGTCTAGGTGTACATGGTGAGGGATATCCACCCCTTACCTGTGCTTACCGTACATAGGAAAATTCCTCCCGACGCCCCGAACATTTTTATGAAGGGGAGAGCCCCTAGTAAGGATTCTGCCACCAGCCAAAAGATAGCAACCCAGGAAGTACTGTGAGTAGAGAAGCGCATACTCCCCTACCGACCAAATAAATGGGAAATATTATTGGACCCAAAACTATTGACAAAAGGATGTGCCCAACTTGATTCCCTTGAAAAATGATTAATATTTTGAGTTTGAATAGAGAAGGGCATTGATCCTAAATGAAAATATGGATTGGAAGGAGGAACATGTCCATTTCCGAAAGAAAAAACCTTGCAAATATGTTGAACCAACAGTATTGAAGCCATTAGATCTGGAAGTAGTAAAAGGAAGGTTGAGGGAATTGAGGAAACCTCCTAGGTGGAATTTCGAAAGGATAAGTACTAGTGCAAGGAGAAGGTTGCAACCCCACTCTGGACTTGGAATGGAGGCAGAGCCAAAAACTACCGTACTAGGTGTAAAATAGAAATAGAAATTGTACCCCATCCTACAATCGAAGAAGGAGTATGTACACCATTTGTATCAATAGCCACACTTACTATGTAAAATTATGCTCTACGGATAAACGAAATTCCCTTAAGTATGGTGCTAGGCACTTAGAACAACAGATTAAAGACTTTGCTATCACTTTCTAAGAGTAAATAGACACACAAAAAGATACAATAACCTACTTGTGACCTGGAAGTGTTTCCTATTCTCCCTTCCGTCGCTTTAAGGAAGCCTCCAATCCAACTTAGACTGCCATATTGATTCCCTGCAAGTATAAATAAAGAACATCAAAGAGATTGCAATATACAAATGCCGTTTTTATCTTAACTCATTAAATCGATTGAACATGAAACATATATATCATTCAAGAATCCATTACCCGAGAAATAGAAACATAGACATATACATATATGGAAAAATGAACAACAATCTTTATTAAAGATTAGAAGGGGAAGGTTACAACCAATGATCAATTTGATGTCACCAAACTCTCCACTATCTCAACCTCATAATAATCAACATCTCACCGTAAACATATCAACTCCTATCACTCTCTCAATTGATATTCCAACAACACTTCTTTTCCAAAATTCTTCCCTCCTAGCATCAGGATCCGTGCTCAATTTATAGGGAAATTGAAGGTAGTTTCTCAATGAATGAATTTCTAATAATAGGTATATGTTGCCAAGATGAGAGGTGTTGATGGACACATGGATTCAAAGCTTCATACATATGAATCTTCTGGGAAGGTAATCGGCCATGTGGAGATTCTTGAAAATGAGAATTTTTCTCCCATTTGACCAATGCACTCTTGAATGTCGAGAAGTGCATTGTAGTGTACCCTTGAATGGAGTGAGCGTATATGAAACACAATTAGTCCCTTGAGAGGCATCGTTGGTGAGCTCATAAGTGATATAACATATACTAAACCTTGGAAATCTCACAAGAGAAGTCATGAATGATTTTTTCTTCTCTTAGGGCATGTATCAACTCGAAATGATAGGGACAGATAGACCTATTTCTGGACTGTGTCATGTGATGATGCAAATTGACCTATAATAAATTCCCCCTCAAAGCACATGAATTCATAATAATAACAATATTTTTGAATGAGATGCTTTACGACGTGATGGACGGAACTAAGTGGAGTGGCAACCCGCATCAATATTACAATACATTACATCATGATAATTTTCATCTTGATCGAGAATTGTTGAGGTTGACATTCCCATGCTCAACACATAAACTATCTAATAACATGTACATAGTGTTGAAAGCCCTCTATATTGGAATGCTGCCCAATACATACATGCCTACAGAGCATAGCATATGTTCGGATGACGATCTCAGAGTGTAAGGTCACCGTACGATGATGTGTACAAATCCCAAAATCGCAATTTCGATGGTTGAAACTAGATCCGTGATCTTCTAATCTCATTCAAGCAATCGTTCGTTGCACAAGTCTAGCCATGCGAATATATGATTTGTAGTTGAACATAGTAAGACATCGTTTGATTTCCAGCCAATGATGCATGCATACCAAGAACCACATTGATGTTAACGACTCTCAAGGTACCGTAGTACGTTTCGTAAGGCATGAATAGATGATTTGATGTCGAACTCCAACAAAAAACTTTCGGTCAAAGGTTTGGGATGATGATCTTGTCGATGTTGTAACAAGCCTCATGGTACCGGAAGATGATGTTTCTAATTGAACTTCCTCGCATGATGATTTGATGTCGATAAGAAGCTACCTTGACGGTGGAAACCGAGAGTTATTGATTTCAAAGACAAAATATGACTTGATATAGCAATGTTCAAGGGTGACACTGAGATGAGTTGGCGCAGATTGACTCAAAACTTGGGGCGGAAGTGTATGATGAACCATATGTATGAACATCTTTCAAGAATATTACCCAACCCAAACAATCACGATGATGGAATGAAGTGTCATGTTCAAAAGCGTAATTCGATACCGTAAAAGTTTGGTTTAATTTCCCAACTTTTCCTTGGTCATTCATTAGGGGAATTTTGAGGTCTAAAATGGGCTTCCCTAAGGAAAAATGTACAATAAAAATTCACTTTATGAGAACCAATCACATTTTAGGTGATGCCATCATCCTTAAGAGTTGAGGGCATATCTTGAGTTAAAGGTACTTACTTGTCACATTCTCAACGGTGGATAAAAACTCATGGTTAATCATGGTAGTGCTCTAAGTACTTTTAAAGTCAAAGTAAAGTACTCATAATAAATATCATTTCATATTTTTTGAATAAAAATATATTATTGTCATTTCATATTTATTGAAAGAAAAAATGTATATCCCTATACATTTATTATATTATATTATATTATTTTTACATAGTATATTAATTAGCATGTTATTATACAATTCAAATAATATAAATTTTAATTAATAGCATATAATATAATTAAGAATTTATAAATTTATATTTATATTTTATTTTAAGTTATTTAAGTACAAAGAACAAATGCATTAGTTGTTCAATGATAACGACTTTTTCCCCGAAAAGCCTATTCTTATTTATAGTCACATCAATACAATTTTTTTATTAATTTTATTTTGGTACAACTTTGGAATTGAATTTAACTTGGTTACATGGATTGTGGTGCAAAAAAGTGAATTGAAAATTCATAAACATTATTTTACCGGTTTAGCTATTATTTTATTATTTCCTTAGGGAGGCCATTTTAGACCTCAAAACTCCCCTAATGTGTCGACCAATACCTCTTATTTTTTAACAAGCTTGAGGAGGATAACATATGCTTGATCTATAATTCAACCCTTTGGGCGAATAATGTATCACTATTTAATAATTTAACGAGTCTAGTGATGAATGAAACTCGATTCTTGCCATGATCGATAAGCCCGTCGTTATTTTATGTTTTAACGAATAACAATAAAGGATAAACTCAATCCTTTTTTCATATTTAAAGAGTTTGAAAAAGAGGACAAAAGAAAATCCCATGAGTCCTTTTCGCAAAGTTGTCGCTCGCATCCGAAAAAGTGAAATAATATTTGAGAAAACTTCCTAGCCATGTTCGACTAAGGTTTTCTTTTTTCAAAATAATCTATCCTTCAGCCTTGAAAGGTTAAATTTATACCGAGATATCAATTAATTTACTTTTATGAGCTCGAAAAGACAAGTGCTCAATACAATCTTCACATTTATTGGAGTATGAAAAAGACAAAAGAAGACTCAGGGTTCCTTTTTCACCGTTATCGAAGCTCTAAAAGAGATAAAAGTGCGCTTCAAGTCCTTTTTCGTTTTACTCAGCTCGAAAAATAAAAAATAAAAAGGCGTTTTCTAGCTCCTGTTCATTTTGAAATAAACAAAAACAATTAACCGCTTTACTTCCGTTGCAAACCTCGTTCTAACAAAATCAAATGGATTAAAAATACCCGTTTCATAATAAAAATTGAATAAACCATAGTCACAACAATAAATATGATTTGAAAATAATCAAATGACTAATTAAAAGAGTTTTACTATTCATTTTTACCATTTAAAAGTTACCATTTTCATTTTGAGCCTCCGAACCCTGTTTCCTGTCTCTTAAATTGCTATCATATTGATTACAAAGAGACAATTTCTCTCGTTGTTTGATCCAAGTTGGTGCCATAAACCTCTTTCCTTTAGTAGTATTTTTGTTTCATTACATTGCAATTTTTTAGGGATTTGAGCCTCGTTACAAATATATATTATCAAAAGAGGGAAATGAACCCTTTGGATATCAACTCGCATTGGAATGCACTGAAATGAAGGCCGTGTGCATATGCAGCCTACTATCTCTTGTCTGGGCATTGCGTTTTGACAGGTAATTCACATTTTTTATTCTTGCGTTGTACCCAAATTTAGCCTAGTTTTTTGCATGAAAAGAGTCGTAATGGAATCTTATGGTTGTATTTCGTGATTCATCGAACTAAAATGACAATTAATTGGAGAAAAGAGAAAGGAAGAAAAAAAAATGATTTCCTTATTGATCCTGGGGACTTTGAGAAACATTCTCGTGATTATGGGTTATTGAAGTACTTACGTCTATCATGTATGATGCAATTAGGTGGAACTATTGGAGCTCCTTGTTCGTGCATGGATCCTCGGGAAATTGAGGTATTTCATATTTGGAACAAATTCGGGTCCTACCAAGGAGGATATCTATTTTTTTGACAAAGCTATTGAGGAGAGGCCTACCCATTTCTCTCTCGGTGGTCTTCTCGCAGGAGAGACTATGAGAGACTATGTTTTGAAAGATTTCTATCCGTGGGTAGAGCCTAGTAAAGGATGGGAAAATAAACATTCGTGACATTCGTGATTTTCCATTGAGAACCATCTTATTCACTATCTCTAAAGCTTTTTGGTACCACTACACTACATGTAGCGAACATATCTTATATGCGTATGTGCTAGAGTGCATGAAAACCAACAATTTTCAATCGGGATGAAGTTGTACTTTTCAAATGAAAGAACAACTAAGAAAGGCAAAGGGAGGAAGGAAGAAAAATTTCAACTATGGTTCGATCCTCATTTATTTTTCCTTAGAGAAGATTCCACCGATGCAATCTCTTAGCATGTGAAACTCGGTGTATCTAACCCTAGAGATCCAAGGATGTAGAGATGGGTAGAATCGATGGCTAGACATGCAAAGTCAATTGTCCATTGTGTTCTTGACTACATTATTTTCTTCTGGTTCAAAGCATGACATCACCATTGATGACTATGCATATCCAGCATCGATTTCCGTAGGATACAGACTTACCTTTACCATATGGTGCTAAGTGGGGTGTGCTAGTAAGAATTTTTTGACCATGTTTTTTGATTTATAAGGTTTATACATGTTTTTGTATTTTGATGTTTTCCCAAGACTAAACTAAAGTTTTGATGTAATGCGTATGTGGGTCGCAGTTCAACCGTTGGGAGAGCCATAGCATGGAGCAGATGAGCCGCAGAGAGGGTCGTTGGGAGAGAAGCTACTTCAGGACGCAGGGTGGCGCTCGCACTCCGGGCCGAGCTTCAACAACACATATAGGGGGTTGATTCCTCAAGATTCCGGATTGCCTAATCGAAGAGTTACACATGCGATCGTTACCGCCACACTATTGGCATTCCTAACCGCCGGATGTGGTTACCGTGGCAGATATCTAGATCAATATCATGTTATCATGAACACCACTAGTTTACTTTTGACATTTTACACATTTTTGGAGGTCGATGACCAATGTGCTCCGGCACAACAGAAACCTATAAATTTATCTATCTATTTGATTTCGTTGTTTTCCTATGTTTATTGCGAAATCCTATTCAATTATGTGAATGTATCTTTACATGTGTTGCAAATGTATTTTTATAATATAATTTGCTAAAGAATAAGTCAATGTGTTCAAGTTTCCGGAAATTTGTTGATATTGAATGAAATCAAAAATGTCTTTCCAAATTTCGAACCTAGGAACATATGATGCGTTGTCGAATTTCTAACAAGATAAACACTAATAAGTTGTGGAACACTACGTTGTAGAGTGTAACTCATGATGATGCGTTAATACCAAATGAAATGGAATCAGAGAGAAGTTCGATCAACGCGCTATACTAAGCGATATTGTTTGTAGATAGATCGATACAAATCCCTTGAAAACTCACTAACTCGCCGTTCGCAGCGAAAATGGCCCAATGAAAACAGGATAGATTCTGGCATACGATTAGCACCATCAACATACGCAACAAATGGTTCCAAAGATTCGTACATCTCTGCGAGAAATGTAAGAGGATTACTAACATCAAGAAAAATCTAAAACAAACTAAGATAGTAAATGCAACAAAAAACATATATATGCACAATATAATACAAAATTACTACGATCATGATTAAGCATAGTAACGTTTCAAATACAACCTAGCTTCGGCTACGCCCATGAAATTTCTACCGTAATCTACCAACTCGTAGGCAAATTCTTAGAAAGAACTCTTTTGAAAATATAGGGGCTATGCCATAATGGCTCAAATTTCCCTATACCTATTACATCAGCTTCTGATCATGTACACAAGGACCCAAGTCGCGTCCTCGAGAAAATGCGACAAACAACATGCTTGTCGTATTGCGCCTTTATATGTCTCTTATGTGCTTCATTGGCCAATTGGGCCACGACGTGTTTCATCAAGATGGATGAGGTTAAAAATACATGCTTCTTCAAAGGAGAGGGTGTTAGGCAACAAGTCTAATGCGCAGTTTTAATGACAATATTTCACATTGGACTGGAAAGATAGCTTCCGCATCATACACCAATTGAAAGGGGGTAAATCCAAATTCTGCATTTCTCACCGAGGTTTGGTACGCCCACAAGGCTAAGTACAGATTAAATGCTAATTTCATTTATGAAACTCTATCATTGGTTGAAGCATTTGTTTAAGAATCTTGTTAATAGCCTCAACTTGTCCATTTGATTGTGATAATAAAAAGAGAGAACTTTATCATAAAGATACCCAACTTGGTAGTCAACTCGCCTATCATGTGATTGTGAAAATGATTACCATGATAGATATGATCATGTTAGTATTCTCAGGACACCAAACCGTGCAAAGTGACATGATTAAAGAAAAACAATGCAATTGTCCGTCCCGTGTTGTTGAATGTAGGCATCGCTCGAAACACTTGGTAAAGTATTCCCATCGCGACAATAATATAACCATGCCACCCGACGAACGAGGGTTATAGTGGGCCGCAAGTCAATGCCCAATTTTAAAAGTGGTCCCACAAAGACTACAGGATGCATCGTTTCGGTGATTTACGAATTTACGATCAAATATCCGGCACGCATGGAAAATTCTCATCCCGAGGATGCACGCCGTGAAATATGGTATGCTAAAAGTAACCGTGGGCTGTGAGAGTATCTTCCGTACCTATAGCTATCCGTACAAAATGTCCACCACAAGCCCCAAAATGACAATCATTTAAAACCTTTTTTTGACCTCCTCATGAGTGAGGCACCTTTCTTAAAATTGTATCGACACCTCGACGATAAAGTGCACGTCGACGATCGCATAATCTTTGGGCTTGGTATCAAATACGTTGTCACGTCGAGGAAGTATCGGCTGAAAATTTTGGTCCGGAGACAACAATAAAATATCCATACCAAGGACCTAAGGATCCGGTTAAACAGTAGGACCTCGCTTAGAATAGATGGTTTCGACATAGTAGCAATACTATTAGAGGGAAGTTCGCGTATAATCTTAGCCAAAACTAAAGACTTCCTTGACTTGGATTGACAATTCCAAGTCAAATTCTTGCAATGACAATCCATTTTGAATAGTTTCCAAAAATTTTCATGATAAAATATGTTTTATGGGGTTACAATCCAAAATGACAATGGTATTCTGAAGTTTCTCAGAATCGAAGCAAATTTACGAGAAAATCAAGAATAGCCCGAACCTTCATGGGTCTATTCGAATTCCTTCTTTGATACAACGAACCCTAGAAAATAACCGTAACCAACACAAAAAAACACACATTGATGTGGACTAAGGCGGTGATTGGTAGTGTCGTAGCCGTAAAAAGATAGCTCTCAAATGCATCCGCCATGATCAATCCGATTTCGTGAATGTGAGGTTAAATTGTCTAGATGGGTTGAATGAATAAAACATGTCATTGAAAGTATGAACCATTTCGAAAAGTTTCCCAACAGTTTTCTAGTTGTAACCAAATGACATTTTTCGATAAGTGAACAGCTCTGCCGGCATATGAATGTTGTCTTATATTGGTCCTCTAGGTGGATATTGATTTGATTTGTACCCAAGAAAATCCATCCATGAATGAAAATATTTTTCATCCAACACAATCGCTGGGTCAATCCGGTCGATAAATGGAGTAGGATAGTTATCTTTTGGACAAGAAATATTGAAATCAATGTATAACTCTGTCATTGACACACTTTCGATGGTTCCTTGTTTTTTCAATAGGAACGATGTTGGCAACCCACTCGCTAGTGGAACAAGGTATATAAAACAACACAAAAATGTTTTTCAACTTCTCGTGATAAATGGAAACAACCTTCTTCGAATGAACAGGATACAAAGGCGTTACATACCGCTGATATCGTGGCACATATTAATCGTGTGCTCAACGATACTAGTATCTATGCTTGGAATTACTCGTAAGACCAAGAAAATACACTGCTTAACTAATGTAAAGAGAGAGCATATAAGAAACAGTTTTGATGGAGAACAAGACACACGCTAACATGAATGTTTTCTATAATGTTGGGTTTGGTTGAAATATCAATAGAAATGGTTTCTTCAATATTTGATAAATTTCTCGTGAATCGATTGCATTAATAGGAAAAGTAATTGAAAGAATGTTTTGACTGAATAGTGATATAGTTCACTAAGATTATCTGGTCTATAATCCTTCAAGATGGGAGCGATGATGATGATCTTCCCATAGCTCTCCTTCCGACATCATAGTTTCCGCAATATTCTCATCCGTCAAGAAAGTTGAGGAAAAGGATCAGATGGAGTACAAAAATCTAATGAAAATCAACCCAAAAAACCAACGACGACATTTGATTCTGCCTTCCCCAAAGCCAAGTATATTTATTGCTATGGCATCTCAATTGGGCTGGGCGGCGGAAACTCATCCAACGTAACATATTCAAAATCACCCGTAATATTCCTTAAGCCGTATGAGTGGAATATATCATGTATCAGGTCTCTCTATACTTGCAATTTTTGCCGTACGTCGCAAGCGACGATAATGAAAAGGTTCCCATGAGAGTGGAATCCTTTAAGAGTCCTACACTAATGTTCAAGTGCGAGTTTGGGTGTGTGAACTTAATGGAACGTTTCCGGCCATCTTCGGGAACCGGAGAAAAGAAGGATAGTTGATTTATGACTCGTGATAACACTTTTATGTGGAAAGGCGATCATTCTAACATGTAGAGAGGATCGCAATCATAGCATATACCCATGACCTTCTCGAGTAAAATATTGTAGTCAAAGGGTTCATCAACGACCTCAAATTCAACATTCACGCTTTTCCCTAGTTCAACATATAGGTTATTGATAATACCGCAAGGCTTATATGTACGCTTCCCGTTGAAATATTTCAACGTCGTAGGTGATTGAGACAGGAAGCGAGCGAAGTGACTCGTACGCTTAGAGAAATAATGCACGTAGATTCTCCCTCATCAATAATATTATTAACGAAAAAAAGATCGAGAAAACATTTATTTTGGATGGATAATGCCAATTCGCTCGTAATTGCGTACACAGCTCCGTATGATGAAGACTACGATACCGGAATCATCGATCAATTCCACCAATTTCTAACAAAAAACTTTCAGATTCGGGAGGAATTTTTGTAGCACGTCAAGCACCGACATACCGAAGGGGATTGAGCCAAATCTTCAACTATATTATACCCCGATAGCTTTGGACTGCTGATTAAATGTCGATTTATGAACGACTCCCTTTAGTGGCTTGATTGTCAATTCAAAGAATAGCAGGTGGCGGTATTGATTCCACAGAGCGTATTCGTGGTCAAAGTAGTAGATTGATCAAAGAGCTCCCATACCATAATCTTTATTATGCATTGAAAATGAAACATCGACCAATGGCTTTGTGATTGCATAAACATAAGCACTTTGAATTAGAAGTTGGATCCGTAGCAACCAAATTTGTGTCCGAATTCGGAAATGGATCCGTCAAATACTGTACCGACACATGTGAGGTATTAACCACTTGAGACTTCGTAACAAAGAGGATAATCCCAAAAAAATGTTCCTCATTATATATTAGGTAAGGGTAACGAGGTTTCCGATTTCCGTGATGATTGATCGTATGATCTTTCCTCATAGGTAGAAGTTTTTTCTTTGATTTCCTTTTTTCTTACTTCCTTGGTTTCTTGTCACTTTTTCCCTGTCGCATGACACGACATGGATTTCAAGGAAGGGAGCAGACCATATGTAGAAATACAGGCCAGAGTGATGTGTGCTTGTAGTATCGATCATACCGTCTCCGCATGAGAGTCCTTTGATGGAGGAGGAATAGTAAAATAGATCGTGACGCGATAGGAATTTTACTTTATATGCCGTACCCAGCATAATCAAGTTCCAAACACAATGAGTAATGAACCGCTCTTCGTTGACGACACCATCCTTAGCCAGCTATTCCTTAGTTATAGATGGTAACAAGTACTTAATGAAACATTCAACAAGGAGCCGATCAGAACAAATGTCTTAACCATTTCAATGCACAACGACACCACTCATGAATATGACTTCGAAATGTGAGTAGCATTAGTTTGTTTAAAATTAGTCAAGAGTTCCGTTCAGCTTCATCATATGGGTAATTGGAAGTGGATCAAAAGGTAGTACCCATGGAAGTGAAATTATGATAAGAATCTCTTGGTAACTCAATGTACCATTTTACAATAGACCAAGATGATGTGTCGGAAAAGATGTAGTTGAACTGGAGTCACTATTTAGGGATTTTGATGAACACAAAAAATGATAAGTCATAACATGAGTTGAAGGGTCTTCCCTGTGCTTCCATTGAACTTAGGAATATCCTGCAGTAATTTATGAGGTATCACCTACCACCAAGGAGCATAGTTGATTGATCATTGTGAGCCAATTTAAATCGTAATTCTAAAGTTGTAAAAAAGGGAAACTATAGATTGAGGTCGGGTTGAGCATAGCCGTGTATGATGAATTTCTTCGGAAACAAGCCTTTTAGCACCAACATAAGGAATTGCTGGCCGGTAACCCGCATAGGGGTTGTTTTGATAAGTAAACGCTTGAGGATTCCGTTGACCAAAACTCGGATACACTACTTGTTGAAATGAAGGTTGTGGCATTTGCGCTTATGGCTTCCAAGGGGTCTTTCCACCAATATTAAAACCCAAATTAGGATAGATTGGACTCAATTGAGGATAGGTATAACCTAGTTGTGGCTGCAACATCCCATAATATGGTAATCCAACTTGTGAATAAATGATTTCTGGATACAATGGTTGTTGTAAAGCGTACAAAGGAGTTAAAGTCTAAGGCCCAATACTTGAGAGTATTGAGTTGAAAGACCCGACGAGATGCGAAGGAGGTAAAACAATTTATGTCCGTAATAGGGGTAAAGATGATTAACAAGTGGAATTGATGGGCGCAACAGTTGAAGCAAACTTGATACAAGTGTACAACCGTTTGTGGTTGGATAGGTGAGTGATGCCAGCTGACAAACATTCATTCCGACATTAGGATGACCAAACAACGACCGAGTACTGTCATGGGCACTATAGGTTGCGCCCAGTTATGAGGAGTATAATAAGATGGAAAATATTGTTCTCCTGGGCCGTGAGTCCATTGAAATTGTACTAGATGGAATATACCTAGATGAAACGACTTGATATTGCCCCGATGATGTGTATAAAGGATCAAGTTGTTTAGTACTCACTATAGATTTACCTCTTAGAATACTCGCATGATGACATTGGTGAAGTCCATGGGTTTGAGGATGCACTAGAGAAGGTTATAGATAAATATTGCAACCAGGGAAGGAAGGGCCACCATATAAATGTGACTTGTGAAGTCGTGAATATCGATCCCGGGTAGCGAGAGCAAGTGCCGTCGCAATTGAAATGCTTGGTCCAGCCCGAAGATGTTTTCTCGCATGGTTTTTTTTCGACCAAATGTATACCCTATCGGATCTACGGTGGAACTCTAATAAACACAAGATCAAAAAGCAGGCGAGTGATTGAGGAAAAGACTCAGACAGTAAAAGCTCCGCCCCCAAAATGAGTTGGAGTTAAAGGTGTTTCGTCTGTGGTATTTATTCAATGGAAATTAAACCAGGGAAGGATTTCACCGCTCGTGCCCAAAGTATATATTTCAGGAGGTTAACTGCGTGATATATGGGGACTCAATGGCTACAATAGATTTTGGGGTGAATGATACGTAGGAGAAACTTCCTCTCGTTCAAATTTGGGATGCAAGATGTCTTCGGGAAAAAGAGACAGACCGGATCAACTTCCGCTGAACATCATTAGGTTCGGGAGGTATGGTCTCACTAATTGGATGGATCGTGACCACGAATAGCCGTGAGGACTCTATTCCCCAACAATAGTAGATGAACTAGGATTTGTAGAAATAACTCGTGCCAACTTCCGGTATATGTGAGGATGATGTCACACCAGAGGTACCAATAGTACTAGTTTCAGAGAGCGATGTCACCTTTGCCGACCATAAGTGGCTTCGGTGGTAAATGTGGTTTCAATGCTATTCTACGTGAACAAAGGGGAAATGGATGTTCTTATTCGACGATAATTGATTAATTTTATGACCAAAAAACAACTAAAAAAATAAAAGTGGCAACTTCTAAAGTGTCGTTACCAAGACATCGTGAATCGGGCAGTATCACCTCTTGGCGAACCAAGAAGTACTGTAGGAAATCTCCCTCGAATGCCGTGTTCGGTATCAAAATTTACAAGTTGGACAACTCGGTTCACTATGGATGGATATAAACCTAAATTTTTCCTCCCAAATATACTTGAAGGTACGGGAGGCCCAAATCCGTAGTATATGAAACCGCATAAAGTGAGAGCACCCTTATAATTTTTCATAATAGAACACCTCCTGCAATATACTTGAAGGTATGTGGACGAGCTCTGACATACTTACGTATGTGGAGTGAGGTATCACACTGAATGCACGTGACAATTAATGACAATTGCTATGTTTAACGACGTTGAAACACATCTTTAGCCTAGACCTTCTAAATGTTATCGTTATGGTTCCAATGCTTTTTTAGTAAATTTGGCAATTTAAGTTGATCTTGTTTATTAATTTGGATTTTGAGGTTCACCGCGATGATGTGATTGAAATTCCTAGAATGCAAACTAAAATGATAAGAAAATTTTTCAATTTTAGCTTTTAATGAAAATGCTAGCTACAAAGGGAAAGAGCAATCAATTTTGAGAGCAAAAACAACAAAGAGAACAAAAATATGCAACTTTCCTAACTTGTTCCTATGCAAAAACACAATTCACTATATGAAAATGAAGGCTTTTCTTTTTCAGCCCCTTAATGTGGAATGAAAAAAGGAAACTATATGCATAAAATCAACAAAAATGCTTTCTTCTTTGAGAAACGATGAATTTAACAACAATTTCTCTTTAGAAAACAAAGAATGAACTACAATTTTTCCACAGTGAAACAAATAATTTAATGACAATTTACTTTATGAAAAAAAATCGATCTAATGCAGAAATAAAATAATTCTGAATTTTCTTTGTCAATGATAAAGAAAAACCCTTAAAGAGACATTTAACAAACATACTTTTCTAAAAGGAGGAAGAATCAAGAAAATCTATCAAGTCTCTATGAGGTATCCGAAAATTGAAAACACAACAAACAAATGGCCGAGAATGATGGCAATGAAAAATGCAATTGGAATTTGGTTGGCTAAGGGTAAAAATAGTCTCTAAAGGGATAGCACGTTGCAATTCACCCCTAAGTGGGAGAGATAGTGCACTACAAAGGCACTATGTATTGACCAACAAGGCATTGGGCCCAACAAAGATTGAAAATTCAAGCTACAGAACACACTTCTAATGCAATTATTTGGTTCAAAAGTATAATAACTGAAAATAGATGCTATTGTGATAAGCAGAGGCAAAACACCGGGAATGAAAGGAATATCCACAATGGAGTCGCCATTTTGTTATGTAGAATTATGATCTAGACAAATCAGACTCTCAAGTGTTGTGCTATGCACTTAGAACAACAGACTTCAAAAAGACTTTGATATCAATTTTCTAAGAGTAAATAGACACACGTAAAGAGAGAAGAACCTACTTGTGATACAAGCACTTCCTATTCTCCTTCGTCGCTTTTTCTGTAGCCTCCAATCCAACTTAGACCGCGAGATTGATTCCCGTAATTATGTACGCAGAACAACAAAGAGATTGAAATATACATATGCCTATGTATCTTAATCAGTTAAATCAATTGAACATGAAACATATATATCATTCAAGAATCCATTACATGAGATATAGAAACATAAATGTATACATATATGGGAAAATGAACAACAATCTTTATTGGGGGTGAGTAGAAGGGGGAGGTTACAACCAATGACCGATTTGATGTCACCGCCTCTAGCTTCATCCCAACCTCATATCACAATCAAAAATCAAATACCAGCATATCACTTCTATCACTCTCTCAATTGAGAATCCAACAACATTTCTTTACCAAAATTCTTTCCCTCCCTAGCACTAGGATCCGTGCTCAATTTATAGGGCAACTGAAGGTAATTTCTCAATCAATGAATTTCTAATAGGTAAGACATTTTCCCAAGCTTAGAGGTGTTATATGGACACATGGATTTTAATTTTGACACATATAGACTCTTCAGAAGGCACCGGCCATGGGGAGATTCCGCAATAATGAGAATTTCACTACCATTTGAGCAACACACTCTTGAATGTCTAGAAGTGAATTGTAGTGCAAACTTGAATGGAGGGAGCTGCATGTGCAACATAGTTAGTCCCTTGAGAGGCAGCATTGGTGAGCTCATAAGTGGTATAACATATACCTCAAACCTTGTAAATCTCACAATAGAATTCATGAATGATTTTTTTTCTTCTCTTATATAAAGGTAGCAACCGAAACGATAGGGGATGATAGACACCATTTCATTGGTCCCTGGGGATGATGTCCAAGCTTTTACCAGGTCATGGGTGATGATTCCCAAATTGACTTATAACACTTGCGCCACTAACATTGGCCATTGGAAAAAGGAGAGTGAACATGGCTAGCCGCCCCCATGAGTCAGAAAACCCAATGCAAGGATGACAAGCAAAGTAAGAAGATGAGAAGGAAGAGGTTCCATAGTAGTCGTAGGAGACTCAAAAACACCTACTATTTGAACTTCATCTTCTGATTGGAAGAGTACCCCTAGTAAGCATAAGAACATTTCACCCGTATTCTAGACTAGAATAGATTCACCCCGTAAAATAAGAGTGGTCAGAGAAGGATTCATCTCCATTGAGTTAGTTATCATTGGTTCAAAAGAACCAAGATAATTACTCTTACGTCTTCTAGGTGAAGGCTCAACACTCACAAAGTAATCCCATGAAGCCTTCTAATCACAATGTGTCGATAAACCACTTTTAATTATTAATAGAAATTAAAGACGCAAAACACTCTATGCATAAAGTTAGAGCACAAAGAACTCACTAAAAATATCCTAAAGATATAACCAATCAAACAAATTCTAAGTATTTTACCAGGATTAGGATCGGAAACCAAAATACAAGAAAGCGAAAATAAGAACCTTTCAAGATATTTTTGGATGATGAGGGCCCAAGCCTACTAGTGAAGTGATCATAAATAGTTACATTGAACTACATGCAATAAAATTTGTCGGTTCAAGTAACCGAGTCACAAGGGAACACTACAAAAAGTACTATGAAAGTGATGCAAATCGCCAGGTACCATAGGAATTCCCCCCCGCAAATACCCATGGTCCCTAGGAAAGGAAAATAAGGTCACCATCTTGTGACTGCAGGTAGGGTGGAACAACTGTGGGCGCACGATCCAACAAGTAGGACAGGGTATCTCTTTACTTATCTTCACACGTCCTTGTGCTTGACCCCCGTGTTAGAGGAGATTTCCCGCACAATTTAACGATACCGGATTTCCACTCTTTAATCAACTTCTATACTTTTATTTTGAGAAACTCGAGAGTTTACTCCACACACCTATTCCAAGGCCCTAAATGCCCTAGACTAGTTGATGTAACTATTACAAAAATAAAAGTCTAGTTCATTTTAAATTTAAGCGCTGATTTTTATTGTTTGTTATTTAAGTCAAAGTATGCAAAATGATGATGTTTTGATGCAAAATAAATTAATAAGAAAACTAGGCTACATGAAACAGAAACTTACTTTTCTTCAATGAAAGTGATTTCTACATATTCTATGTGAAAGCTAAAAGAGCAAAAAACTCTTTATTTTTCCTTTTAATCACTCACACATTCAACACCTAATGAAAAAGACTAAGAATGCCTAAAATGCATCTACCCTAATGCATACTTGACAAAGTTCAAGATTCAAAGAAATTCTCAAAACAAAGAAATTGATCTCAACAACAAAAGCCAATTTTAACAAGCAAAGAGAAGTAGATCCGAAAGAAAAACAATCCTCCAAGCAAAGAAAATTTTAGCCTTAAAAAATAATTCACACATTTGCTAAAAGTTAAAAAGATAAAAAAATCAAAAAACCAAAGAAAAGAAACCCAAATAAAACGTTTTTCTTTTTTTCTTTTAAAGGTTTAAAGACCAAAATTTTTCGCAGAGGAAAACAAGCATCAATTAAAGACCAAAAAAAAGAAAAGACTCAAATCCCAATAGTCATCAATGATTATAAAGATTAAATTACCAATGTGAATGAGGTTAAATACCTTGAAAGATTTGGTCGTAAAGACACAAAGAATTCTAGAAATCATAAAGATATTAGAGAACTCGAATCTCTCATTAATCCAAAGAGGTTGAAAACAATTTGAAAACAACCAACTCATTCAAGAAGCACATAACAACCGAAACACTTCTTAAAGAAAGTATGAAACCCAAAATTCAGATGTAAAAGGCTTCAAAAGTCACAAACCCTAGGTTAACATAGGTTTTTTGCAAAAGAGATGAAAGAATCAAGCAACAAAAAAGTAACAAGATAATCTCTGTGTTTTAAATCACTTCAAGAAATCACAAGCAACATGGTCAAACCTAAATTACTGCTTAAAATGAAAAAAAATCATTTTTTAAGATCTATATGTGACTGTGTGACTAACAGAACCGTGTTTATGCGGCCGTGTCTAAAGAAACTCACATGGCAGCAGCTTCTTTGGAATAAACTCGCTTATATACGCTTCGTTCTTATAATAAACACCATGTGTATAAATGGAAAAATAGGGAAAAATAAAATGATGTACATGATTAAAGGGATTGTGTCGATTGAACAAAGATCGCCTAAGAGTCAAGAAGATCCAGAAAATCAAGAAACAAAGAAACCGTTAATCTTAATCGAAGAAAACAACCCTTTGGAGGAAATACTTGATGATATTCCCCAATGAAGTCTCCAATTATAATAGGGAAAAGTCCCCTAAGGTCATGGTTGAAAACCTCAACAGAGCAAAACAAGATAACCAATAAGAAGCACTCATATACATTCCAAACATATGAATTTCTAAATTTGGGTTTAGAAAGATACCCGAAGGTCCTACGTTTGATGTCGATCTCGTAGGGTCCAAACTCTCTCGTTTCCTCCAGAATTTAACAAACTTGCAAGTCAATTCACATAAACATACATATAATAGAAATTCATGTGCATACATAAAATACATGTTATATAATCACATATAAGCATATAAACCATGAATTATGAGATAATAAAATACTTAAAAAGGAACGACCATGAGCTTTATTAATTAATAACAATAGGTGACAAGAAAGGTACAACCTTATCCGAAATTACTCATTAATCGATGAAACCTTTCTCCCGATCCATCCAACCCAAGCATCAAATACCACCTCTCGAATAAGTGCAAAAGGATTCCATATAAGGATGATGATGAGCAGTATTCAAGGAAATAATGGTTTCCTATAGACTAGGGAGTGGAGGACGATAGGCAATCAAACTTGATCCGGGGAGAAAATGGGTATAATGTCGATATCCTCTCTCTTGTTGTAATTGGGCCTACCCAAGGGGTGTATAAATACCACCCGAAATTGGTTAATTTTGTTAGCCACATGCTCCTATAGGTGGGATTTTGTAAAACCGGTAAACCCTACCCAAAAAATAGGATATTATTTTTTTTTTCATATTTTTTAAAGGTATATGAAATTTATGTTATACATCGCATATGTACGCGATTTTGTGTGGGCAAGAAATTATATGGAATTTGAAATATTGTTTTTTAATAGAAGACTTAAGTCTGCATGGGAAAAGGGCTTCCCAAGGCCATAAAAGATCATCATATTCACAAGAGTGTTGAATGATACTATAACAAGTATTACACAATTTCTCCCTTTGAATAAGCCTCCTCGGAAAAACTTGGTATTCTCATTCCACACTCCAGCCAAATGGCTCTACTCTTAACCTCCATTCTTCCTCCCTTACTTCTAAAAGATATTTTTTTGTTTTTCCAACCTAATAAGTTCCTCTCCGGACTCCAGGGAACCAAAACCCTCTTGGCCGCTGATTTCCGAGTTTTATCCTATAACGTGTTTTCTATCTATGCTAGCTCTTGAAATTTTCCAAACCTTCCCGACTTTTTTCCATTCCTTCGTTTTTTGCTTGATGATTTTTATAGCTTATCTCAAAATTGAAGAAGAGGTGCCTTCGTTGTGGATCACAAGCCTTCTAATGCATTTTTACTAGGGCTATAAATCTCTCCTCTTTCAACCATGAATAATTCGTCTTTGAAAGGCTAGCATGTTTCCGCATTTCTCCTTTTAATTCCAAAACAATTGGGAATATCGAGATTCCTCCACCCATACCCATTTTTTGATGAGAGGAAACTACTTTAATAAAGCTTCTCGAGAGAAGTAAGTGATAAGTTCTTTTATCTACTCTATCAACCCATGTCCATTGATTCCTCCAGGTGGGGCCTAACTTAACCAACTACACCTCCATTTAGTTTCTCTATTCGTTTTGAGAAATAGTCATCCAAAGGGTCCAAAGCTCTCGACGCCATGATTCAGATGCTCCCAAAGAGAAATAAAAGTCTCCTCCCAACACCACATCCATGTTCATGGAAAAATACCCCCCATGAGTCTATCCCGAAAAATCCTTTATGTTTAGTTAGGGTCCATAGATATTTAAAAAATTAAGTAGGTTCCCAACCTTTTCCCCGAGAAAATATCTACTCCTATGCCTTAATTCACACTCTAGTAGTTAGTGGCTTTCATTTTTCTTGACCTCCAACCTACCTCTATCCCCCATGATATTCCATTAGCATCAATCCCCTAAAATTTCCACCATCCTAACAAAGCTTCAAGAATTTTGACAAATTGTATCCTCCCTAAAGTTTCTTGTAAAAAAATTTATATCCGGGTTGTTGAGTTCCACTAATATTCTTAGTGAATGCTTTTGGAGGGACATTCTTAACCCTCTGCAATTGAAGGGAAAAATTTTCATTTGGAAACCACCCTTATTATTTTAGTGCTCTAAGCGCACCTTGTATGGGTTTTTGATTTCATCGCCTAAGTATTCTGATTTTTCCTTTGTTTTTGTTATCCTCAATTTCCTACCCTTCCTATGCCTTCAATGGAGTTTAAGTTGAGCTTGCCAAACCTCGAAGAAAAATGTTTCTCTCTTTTTGTTGTGATACTGACCTAAAGCGTAAATTGTACACTAGAGATCTCACGCCCGCTTGTTCAAAATAGTCTTTAGAGGAGAAGTCATAGGGGAGGAGTATCCACCTGAAGTTTGAGGACACATGCAAAGAACATGTGATTTGCGAGGAGGGGTTAAGTTTGGAAATAATAAAGGGAAAATTATATGTAAATTGTAGTCCTAAGACTCCCAACAACTAATCTTGAAAAACAAATTTCATTTTCATTTTGAATATGAATAGGAAAGGAGGGAGGGTATTTCAAGAAGTGCCTTCCATCATCCTTGAATCTTGACTTCGTACCGACCTTCCAAAATGTTCTCCACCTCGCATTGGTTATGGATCATTTCGTGAGATTGCAAGGAATTTTTGATGTTTCGGCTCCCTTATAGCCTCTCCTTGTTCACCCCCTTTCCCTTATTCTAGAGGCTTAGGGCCCCGCTTTCATAGAAGGAAATACCTCCGTGCCTTTCTATGCAATGGGAGCTCACATTCCTTGACCAAACCCAAATTTGTGGTACCTCCTACATCTAAAATGAATTCCCTCGTAATCCAATATCTACATTAATTCTTCCCTCTTTCCCATATCAATGTATTTTGGTAAACCCTCCCTTAGATCAATGTTAAGAAAGATGTGGGCTATGGCCTCATTCCCTATTCAATTGGGATCTCCGTATATATAAGGGCCTTAGCTAGTTTTCCTTCGAGATAAACAAAAGTGCCTGGGGTTATCCCCAAATTTAGGGATTCCAAATGCATTTAACAATAAATATATTATATTTTTGTTTTTTTAATAAATAAATAAATAAATATATATATATATATAATATATATTATTAGATTTCCTTTATTATATAAGTTGTATTGCATTGCCATAACCATTTACATATATTACTACAAAACTTTCTTTTGTTATCTCTCTCGTTATGTCAAAATTATAGTACATCCATAACTAAGTATTTTTGCCTCTATGAGCCCTATGTACTATAGTTCTACATTGAAACCTTTTATATATTCTCAAAAACTAACTCCAAAAAGAAATCAAATTTGCAATATATAGAAAATTGGAAATTTAAATGGGATTTTGAAGGCCCAAATTCATCCGTTCCATCTTGAATCACCTCTCTTTTCCTTTTCTCGCGTTCCAACACTTAATATAATGTCACAAATCGCAACACCAAACCCTCGCATTGCAAAACACAAGCTCTTGAACATCTGCAAAAATATCAAAGCTTGAGACCTCTATGTTTACAAAAATTATCTTTGGCTCAAATCTTGGTGCAAATTCTTTCAACTTGCTTCTAACCCTTTGAATTTTTCCTTTTCCAAGATGGATGTTGCTTCTCTTTCGCTTTCCATGAGATCCAATCTTCTGGAGAGAAGATGCACCCTTCCTATCAATGATTTGAACAATAACTCCACAATTTTCTTAGCACCAACTTAGTCTCGGGTTATGACCCTCTTCTCGACACCATGGAAAACGTCCTAGGTATAGAGGCGATGCTAACACCTATGTGCCTGAAGGATATGGCCATAATCCAAAGGATGCTTTCGTAAATATACTATGGCCTCATCATTTACTCCGAGAATGAATTTCCCTATCTCCATTAACACAAGATCTCTACCGATCCATGATTCTCGTTGCAAACTTGATCTTCATGAGGCACCAAACCAACATTCTCTTCCAACGAATTTAAGAATGAAAAGAAAAGTATGTTCGGCTCTACAACATTAATGAGCGCAAGTAGATCCCAAGAGTACAGAGATTTGATGCCATCCATTTTTCCATTCTCTTGGTCTTAATGAACTTTAAATAGAGCATTAGGTAAAAATATTTCCACATCCTAATATAGTTTTACAAGCGTCTCCAAGTGACGTCTAATTAACATGACATATGCTTTGTGCATGCATAGTTTAAATGAACTAAATCATTTTATCATGAGGATTCTAGCTTATATTAACCCATTTATCCATTTTAATTCGTGGTGGGTTATGGCGAGGCGAATCACTTGCTCTCCTCATCAATTTCAAGAATTCCATCTCAAGTACCACCCCAATATTTTCCATTTTTTCAACATCTTGATTTATGTGCCTAAGAATATGGAATAGAGAGACTTCTTTCATTTTTTTTCAATCGCAACAAAATTTTTCTCAATAGGGAGGAAATGAATAATCACACAACAAAGTTTCCATAGTGAGAATTCTAATAACGATCATCAAATCCTCTAGAATTTTAATCTTTCTATCTTTGTTTTTACTCTCTCAATATTCATTCCTTTCCGCAATACTAGAAATCCGGATCTATTGTTTGATGTTGTATCTAAGGCCCAAGCAAATTCAACTTTCATGTTTCTTTGCAGCAATAGATCACCCCTCCTCGCTCCAACCACCCCCGGGTTTCCTTTCAGGCAACATAAAAAAATAGCATGGTTGGAGACTCGACACTCTTTCTAAAATTCTGAACAGCATCATTCCTAGTCTTAACATTGAACTTTCATCGCATTTGATCGACCATTGAGGTTGACAACATGAACTCGGTGGGGAAAATATATTTATCTATCTATTTTCCAAATCGCAATGCTTCGATATCGAAGTTTTTTAAGACCTCTCTCCGAAATATAATCGTAGAGCAAAGATAGGGATTTGGAAGTTGACTAATAACTGAAGGTGATACATCTTTAAATATGATTTTATTTATTTCTAACCATATTGTATAGTTTTTTTTTTTTTGGAAGAGATGCCCATGCACACCTCGCAACGGAAGTTTGAATCTAACATTTTGGCAAATGTTGATCCAAGTTTCAAACATTTCCTACCAACTTGAAGGAATGGAAGATATGGAATGCACCTTTTCATGGGACAGCTTTCCATACGTATAATCAGAAAGAGAAAACATGGAATAGATGATAAATTGTTTCTTCTTCACAAATACATAATACACACCTCGAAGGGATGTGAACGCTACTTTCGTATATGAGATTTTCCGTAGTGAGAAATTTTCTCATGTATCAAAGTCCAATGAAAGGATTTGACCTTTGGTATGGAATCTCTATTCCATATTCATTTTCCAAATATTTGAGTAGAGACATGGCAGCTTGCGCATTAAAAGACTATATCCTTCTTTGACTCCTGAGGCAATGGAGATGTTTTACTGGTTACTAGGTCCAATAGTCCAAAAAAAATTTCCTTCTATTGGGGCTAAGCCTTTCAAGAGTGGGACCAATAAAGCACATTGATGTTGCAAATGTGGAGGAATACCATGACATTTCCATCCTTTTCGCATTCCCGATTCATCCCATTTATATATGTCTTTCAATCTCGAATTTCATTTTCTTTCATCCATACTATGATACTCCTGAGCTAACTTTAGATATTTCTAAAACTATCCGGAAGGAATTTATCTTTCCAAATGTCAATTCTTGCTCCATTCCCCTACCCCACCCCAAATTATCAATAAATAAGGGAGTTGTTTCTTACATAACCTCCAAATATTAGAGCCACTTCTCGACCATTAGCTTTTTCAAAGCTCTTATAAATTGAGACTTATGAAAATATTTCTTCGAATATACTCTTCCACCATTCCTCGAATCAAATATCAATATCTAGATGATTTTTAGCCCCCAAATCCAAGTTCATAAACATTGATCCTTGACCTCCAATCCCCCACAATCTTTAGGAAGTCCAACTATATCTTAAATTAACCAAGTAAACTTCCTATCACTATTTTTACCCCCATAATAAATTTATGATCATGATACTTATTTGGTTGAGAATGCTTTTCGCGAAGCTAGAAGCCAAGAGCACAAATAAATCAAAAGAGAGCCAATAAGACCAACTTGATTATTATTGTTTTCCCACATATATTCGCTTAAAAGCACCCAAAATTTCTATTTTCTTTCTGGATTATATCATCTCAATCTTCCTTGAAAGGCATAAATAAATTGGGAGTCCCGTATATTTGAAATATTTCCACCCAATTTGAACTCGGAAGTCTAGAATATGCAATCTCCTCAGAAGTATTTACTAGAGCAATCTAAACCGTAGAGATGACTCTTCCTTTTTGTTTACCAATCCTCGTGAAATATCTAATTAAACATCAAGGATCCATTTGAACATTTTTTCTATGATTTGTGAAGCACCACCCATCAGAATTGTATCATCAACAAATTCAGATTGGTTGATCTCGATACTTAGTGATGTTAAGACCCGACAAGAATCAATTAACTCTCAGTTTTTTCAGATTTGTGCTTAAGATCTTTGCCACTAAGACATACAATATAGGAGAGAGCATACAACCTTGTCGCGTACCTCTAGAAGCTCTAAAGAAAGCGAGTTAGTCTACCATTGATCGTGGAGCAATCCAAGGGGATTCAATACAAGCATTTAGCTAGAGATTACATTTCTTGCAGAAACCGAGCTTCTCCATAATAAGAAAAAGGAAAGAATGAATGAAGCACGATCAAAGAATTTGCCCCGTCCAACTTTATTACAAATCCCGGTTCGCCCTTTCTTGCTCGAATGGATTCTTTCTGCACTAAGATGATATTATCCATAATATGCCTATGTTGAAGGAAACTACCCTAATTTTCTGATATCAACCTTAAGATCAATTTCTTTAATTGACATGCTATATTTTTTGTTAATATATTATACGAGGCATTGCATAATGAAATGAGAAGAAATCTAGTGATGTTAGTGATGTTGGTAGCATTAAACCAATATAATTAAAAATAAAAAAAAAACATAATTTATGAATAAATCTAAAAATAAGAATAGAGATTTTACCAAATGCATTTAAGAATAAATTTATTAGATTTTTAATTTTTAATAAGATACACAATTAAAAACTATAATTTATAAAAAAAATATTTATTGTATATTGTATTTCTTTTTTCAAGGTTATATATATATTTTTAATATTTATTGTATTTTGTATTTTTTTGCAAGTTATGAAAGTTGGTAATTTTGTACTTTTATAAAAATAATAATATTACATACGTAAGTGATTTTACTATTGTTCACATCAATAATCAAACGTAACCACGTTATGCTTGACTTTGTTAAATTGCATACCGCGTATAAGAATAGTATCATCATTATTATTTCAGGGTAATTTTGAGTAAGGATTATGTTTAATTTATAAAAAGGTAACAGTGTTTAATAATAAAAATATTTTTATTTATTTATAGGTTATAATTTTATTTATTTATAGGTTGTTATATCCGTGATTTTAGTAAAATTGTTATTGATATTAAATATAAATATATGTTGAGTAATTAATATGTTTGTTTATTATGATTTGAGTTTAATGATGATAATGGTAATAAAAAGGTTACATAAAATATTTGTGTTTGTATGAAAAGTTTTATTGTTGATTCATAATTTTTTTGGTGATATATTTACAAATTAATTAAGTAAATGATTATCCTGACTATACTTTTTAGGCTTAATAATAATAATTGAATAATTTAATTACTTACTATTTTTATGGTAGAACTAATATTTCATAAATCTCATATATGGGCCAAATATTGTCTCCTGACTTTGAACCCATGTTGCATGATATACAATTATGTAACCATACCACTTGAGCTAAGTTCCTTTAACAATATAAAAATTATTTTAAAATAATGAAAAATCATTTAAATTAATGAAAAATACTATTTAGAAAAAATAGATTTAATAAGTGTTTTAATCATTTTTACATCTAAAATCGTAGTTTGTCATGTGAACACCTAGTTTCTCGATCCTATTTCTTTCCGTCACCGAAGATTTAGCAATCTATTGCAATGCAAACTGCCCAAATCCAATTTGATAGTTTCTATAAAATTATAGTTGAATTTTTAGAATTTGGATCAAATCAACAAAATCAATAGAAAAACCTAATACAAACGCATGGGCATTCTTTTCTATCATCAAGGGATACCTAAAAAATAATGACTCTTGTTTTCTCCAACATGGGATACCTAACCGAGGAATAGAGAAGTATCTCGCTTAAAGAACCACTCCATTATTTGATATCAACAATGGAATGCTACCTCCTATACCAACCATTTACATTTATCCACCAACAATATGGAGACTCACTAATTCAATGTGCGTATCCAATTGATTTAGTTGATCCATTAGTGTTGAGATTGCAACAAGATGATGAGCTTAGTGGAAAGGACTCGCTCTACTTCAAGTGGGCCCGCAGGGTATTTTTGGTGCAAAGTATATTTTTAGACATATGGATCATGTTCTATGAGTTACAGGATGCTACTTATGGGATGGTTGGTCAAGTCGAAAAAAATAGATGGACTTCTATTTTTAGACATACTGGGTGGAATCTATTTTTAGATTGCCAGTCTAAAAATAGATATGTCTAATATTATTAGCTCTTAATAATATTTGGACTCTAAACATTATCTTATCCTCTTGGAGCACTTCAGTTAAGTGCACAGATGTGGCACATGCAGCTGACAGAAGGAATTACGCTATTCCTAAGGGTTTAGTGGAGCTATTGCATGGAGACTTCAGTTAGAACTCAGGCGACAGAGTTTGGTGGAGTTGATTAAGGAAGTTAGTGGAGTTGTATTCAGTTTAACTCAGTTAAACATAGTTGAGCTAGTTGTATCTAGTCTAACTGATTGATACACTAGTGAGAGTGGTGTGAATTAATTATTACTTAATTCACTAATTATTAACTCATAAATAGACTAAAGAATACATTAGTTAACTTCAGTGCATGGACAGTTTCAGTGGAGACCAGTGACGAGGTAGGTGAAAGAGAAGTGTGACTATCAGTTGTGGCTATACTGGTGCATGAGTTTGCACCACACATTTATGGATATGCCAATGAGGATTGCGCAGTACACACCAGGTGGATTTGAACTCAGTCAGGGCCATTATTCATATTGGATTGCGAAGTAGAGGCAGGCTAACAGGTGGAGCAGATTGGAGCATGTGTTTTGCTAGATCTGAGCTTGTGTAGTGTGTAACAATTGGAGATTGTACTGAGAGCTTGTGAGGATTTTGTACAATGATTGTTACATGATCTCTATCATTATAATATACAGATAGTTGGGGGTTTTCAACTCTAAGATTTCCCATAAATACTGTGTTTATATGTGTGATTTTTTATGGTTTTGATGTGCGCATGCGATTGTTTATATTTCCGCAATTAATGATCAATAGTAGAAGAGGTTATGTATTATGCATGAAGCTCAAATAGTGTGTGATCAGGATAATCTCGGTGAATAATTTAACAGTTATTCAAATTTCTACATGGTATCAAAGCTATATTGATCATTGGAGCAATTGCAAGACATTGAAGCGGTTGAGTTTTGTGCTGGTGGAATTTGAATTTGCAGCAGTGTTTTCTTGGTGTCGAAGTTGAGATGTATTTCAACGGATTGCGATTGGAGTATGTCCTTGAGGGCAGCTCGAATTATATTGCATGGAAGGACAAGATGGAAGCGATGTTAGATGAAAATGGGTTGAAGGAGTTCATAGATGCTGAAGTCCCAAAGCCTACTTCTAGCGATGCTGCTGTACTTGACGCATGGCAAAAGAAGACAGAAAAGTGTCGAAGGATTCTGTTGGAGAGCGTGAAGGATCACATAGTGTCCAGCCTTCATGGTAAGGCTTCTCCATTCTTGATGTGGAAAGCCTTGACAGATTTATTCCAAAGCAAGAGTGACCAGAGAGAGTTGGCGCTCAAGGATAAACTCAGAAACATAAAGATGGAGAAAGGCGACAGTATGCCCAAGTACCTCACTAAGTTCACCCAATGTAGGGATGAGCTGGGAAGTGTGGGGGTGACTGTTGATGATGAGGACTTGGTGAGCTTGGCTCTCCTTGGGCTTCCGAAGAGTTGGCATTCCTATCAGGACTCTGTCAATGGTCGGGAGAAATTGCCAGGATGGGAGCGACTTTGGTCGGATCTTGTGCAAGAGGAGATAAGGCGGAGTACTGTGGACCCGATCTTCATCAAGGAACTTTGGATGCAAAAGAAAAGAAGGGGAAGAGCAAGAAAGCTTCTCAATACGGTGCGAAAGGCAAGAAGCAGGACATGTCCAAGGTGAAGTGCTTTCACTGTCACCAACACGGACATTACGCCACTAGTTGTCCACAAAAGAAGAAAAATAAGCAAAGGCTGGATTCGTAGCCGGAGAGGCCTTAGCCTCGCAAATGAGCTGGATTTTTCGTTGATCGCATGTTGGTCTCAAGTGTGATGGGTTCAGTGTGGCTTGACAGTGGTGCGGTTTTTCACATGACAGTGAGATCAGATTTGTTTACCGGACTGATGAGAAAGATTTTGGAGTGCACATCGAGATACATGATGGTAGATATAGTGCGACTGGTATTGGGACCATTTCATTTGAGAGGGAGTCTAGCAAACCTTTCATCTTGAAGGATGTCATGCATGTTCCAGATTGAAGAAGAATCTTATCTCTGTTGCGATGTTCGAAGACAAGGGATATAATGTTTTCTTTAGCGAGGGAAAGGCTTTCCTGCACAGTAAGGCAACTGGTGAAACCCAGAGGATAGGGGTTCGAGTTAAGAACATTTATCAGTTGCAGGTAGATGGTTGTGTAGAAATGGCAGGAAAGGCAGAAGGAGTGGTGAGTCGGGATAAGGGCAAGCTATGGCACAAGAGATTGGGCCATCTTCACCATGGTGCTTTGAAAATTTTGCAACAGATTTCTACCGGGCTTCCCAAAGGTACACTTGCGCAGTTAGATCAGTGCAGGGGATGTACTTTGGGAAAATTTGTGAAAGCCACCTTTCATGAGAAGGATAGTCGCACCATGACGATCCTTGAGAGAATTCACACGTACGCGTGGACCTTCGCAGCTTTGACAGCAAAGCACAAGTATTATGTGATATTTGTTGATGATTTTTCTCATAAGTGTTGAATCTTCTTCATGCAGAAGAAGAGTGAGACATACTCAAAGTTCTGTGAGTTCAAGGCACTGGTTGAGAAAGAATCGGGGAAGCAGGTGAAGGCTTTTAGGAGTGACAATGGTGGTGAATTCATCTCTAGTGAATTCAAGTACTTTTGCAGCGCAGAAGGAATTCAAAGAGAGCTCATAGCACCTCATAACCCACAGCAGAATGGGGTTGCTGAGCTGAAGAACAGAACGATCGTGGGTGCTGCACGAGCGATGTTGCATGATCAAGGCCTACCCATTCACTTGTGGGCAGAGGCATGCAATACTGCAGTATATGTGCAGAATCGTTGTCCTCATAGGATACTTGGCATGAGTACACCCGAGGAGGCGTTTTCTGGTAAGATGCCTGATATTTCCCATTTGAGGATTTTTGGTTCACCTGTTTACATTCATGTGACGAAGGATGCCAGGAAGAAGCTGGAGCCGACTGCGGAGGTTGGGATATTTGTGGGGTACACTGATACGCCCCACAACTATCTTGTGTATTTGCCAGACAGTCGCAAGACTGTTATGCGACGGGATATCAAATTTCAGAAGGAGAAAGCCATGAAGTGTTCGCTTGAGAGGGAGCCACACTTGCATGCATATGAGGAGCTATTAGTTCCTAAGGATGAGTCTCAGGATGTGGATCAGCCACAAGATGAGGTTCATGGAGTGGAAGAGACCACTCATGCAGCGCCAACCATCAGAGGGCGGAAGCGCACTATAGAAGCTGAGCGACTAGCTCAAGATGTAGAGAAGGTTGTAGGAGCACCTATAGCACAACGCAGACAGAGACAGTCACCTGATCAGTACACTGGATACATGGCTCTTGTGAGCAAGTTTATCGTGACAGAGCCATCCTCTTTGGAGGAAGCTGTGGAGGATCCCGCATGGGTAGATGCCATGGTGGAAGAGTATGATTCGATTGTCAGAAATAGTGCATGGGAGATTTTCCCAAGGCCAGAAGGGAAATCAGTGGTGGGTTCGAGATGGATCTACAAAGTGAAGCAGGCAGCTGACGGGAGTGTGGAGAAGTACAAGGCAAGATTTGTTGCTCGAGGCTTTTCACAGATAGAGGGGAACGATTATGAGGATACCTTTGCACCTGTCGCAAGGTATTCTTCCATATGGATGATTCTTGCTCTCTCAATGCATATGGGGTGGCACATTCATCAGATGGATGTGAAGACTGCATTCCTCAACGGAGTCATTGAGGAGGAGGTGTACATAGAGCAGCCCGAAGGTTTTGAGATATTCAGCAGCGAGTCGCATGTGTGCAGGCTCAAGAGAGCGTTGTATGGGTTGAAACAAGCACCTCGTGCTTGGTACACATGGATAGACAGTTATTTCACCAGACTTGGATTCTCCAAGAATGAGGCGGATCCTAACCTATACCAGATTGTGGTGGAGGGTAAGTTGCTTATCATTGTACTTTATGTAGATGATTTTATTTTGACAGGTGATGAACTGTTGATACACTCATGCAAGGATGATCTTGCAAAGGAGTTTGAGATGAAGGACTTAGGCCTCCTTCATTATTTCCTGGGATTGGAAATTTGGCAGCGCAGTGGTGGACTATTTGTTTCTGAGGGTAGGTATGCTCGAGAGATATTGGAGAAGTTAAACATGCATGGCTGCAAGCCTGTTGATACTCCTCTTCCTGGTGGTTGGAGGAAGGAGGATGCTACTTCAGCGGAGGTAGTGGATGCCACTGTTTATCGACAGTTGGTGGGGTCGCTTATGTATCTGGTCAATACACGACCCAACATATGCTATGCAGTTAACCAGCTTTCACAAGCTATGGTTAAGCCTACCAAGCTCTTTTGGAAGGCGGGGAAGCATGTATTGAGATATCTCAGAGGCACATCGGGATATGGATTATGGTACAGACAGTCAGATGAGGTGAAGCTATGTGGCTTCACATATGCAGATTGGGCAAGGAGCCCAACGGACAGAAAGAGCAAATCTGGAGGGATTTTTAGTATCGGGTCAATAACAGTTTCTTGGTACAGCAGGAAGCAAATATCCGTGGCACTCAGTTCGAGTATATGGCAGCAAGTTTGGCTGCATGCGAGGCTATGTGGATGAGGAAGATCCTGGTCGGGTTGTTCAGGTCACACTTGGATCCTACTGTGATTTATTGTGATAATCAGAGTTGCATCAAACTCTCGGTTAATCCAATATTTCATGATAGATCTAAACACATTAACATCCGGTATCATCATATCAGAGATTGTGTGCAGCAGAAGGTCATGTTACTTTCATACATTCCTACGGAGGATCAGGATGCTGATATCTTGACGAAGGTGCTCACCAGGAGCAAATTCGAATACCACAGAGGCAGGATAGGGGTTGCAGATAATCCATATCTTGTTGAGAGGGAGTGTTGAGATTTCAACAAGATGATGAGCTTAGTGGAAAGGAGTCGCCTTCACTAAGTGGGCCCGCAAGGTATTTTTGGCGCAAAGTCTATTTTTAGACTATGTATATTTCTAGACATATGGATCATGTTCTATGAGTTGCAGGATGCTATTTGTGGATGGTTGGTCAAGTCGAGAAAAATAGATGGACTTCTATTTTTAGACATACTGGGTGGAATCTATTTTTAGATTGCCATTCTAAAAATAGATATGTAGAATATTATTAGCTCTTAATAATATTTGGACTCTAAACATTATCTTATCCTCTTGGAGCACTTCAGTTAAGTGCACAGATGTGGCACATGCAGCTGACAGAAGGAATTACGCTATTCCTGAGGGTTTAATGGAGCTATTGCATGGAGACTTCAGTTAGAACTCAGGTGACAGAGTTTTGTGGAGTTGATTGAGGAAGTTAGTGGAGTTGTATTCAGTTTAACTCAGTTAAACATAGTTGAGCTAGTTGTATCTAGTCTAACTTATTGATACACTAGTGAGAGTGGTGTGAATTAATTATTAATTAATTCACTAATTATTAACTCATAAATCAACTAAAGAATGCATCAGTTAACTTCAATGCATGGACAGTTTCAATGGAGACCAGTGGAGAGGTAGGTGAAAGATCAAGTGTGACTATCAGTTGTGAATATACTAGTGCATGAGTTTGCACCACACATTTATGGAGATTCCAATTAGAATTGCGCAGTGCATACCAGAGGGATTCGAACTCAGATTGGGCCATTATTCATCTTGGATTGCGCAGTAGAGGCAGGCTAACAGGTGGAGCAGATTGGAGCATGTGTTTTGTTAGATCTGAGCTTGTGTAGTGTGTAACAATTGAAGATTGTACTGAGAGCTTGTGAGGAGTTTGTACAATGATTGTTACATGATCTCTATCATTATAATATACAGATAGTTGGGGGTTTTCAGCTTTAAGCTTTCCCATAAATACTATGTTTATATGTGTGATTGTTTATGGTTTTGATGTGCACATGCGATTGTTTATATTTCCGAAATTAATGATCAATAGTAGAAGAGGTTATGTATTATGCATGAAGCTCAAATAGTGTGTGATCAGGATAATCTCGGTGAATAATTTATAATAATAATTTTAGTTTTTAATAAACAAGTGGCTCTATTGAGAACGTTATGCGTTTATTCATTATATGTCTTTATTTCGTTGCTACCTGGATAAGAGTATTACAAAATATACGGATTAATGCAAGTTGTTGCTATTATCTATTGAGGAATGCTTCAAATCTTGGTACAATCTAGGAGGGGAAAATAAATCTCTTCCTTTCTACATATGTTGTGGTATTTAGCGGGGAAGAAATGCATCTATATTTGAAGACATCCCTCTCTACACTAGCCATACTCGTTCCAACATATGTGCCTTATATATGGAATATCGTCGATGTCTCGTCAAATTATTCCATGGAAGTTAAATGGCACGTATCCATCAATTTCTTTCCTGATTTGACACTTTGACGGGGCTGGACAAAACTCAATATGTGGATGTGGTGCTCGTTATATAAATATTAATGGGAATTATATCTTCCACTTCTGTTGGAATGGAGGTGTCAGGACAAACAACAAAGCATAGATTATTGCGCAATGGGGTATTTTATAATGTGCGAGATGGTTAAATCTTGACAAGGTTCATATATCTGATCTCATACTTTTGTGATCCATATTGATTTTTGTAGTTGGATTTCAGATAAATCACATCATCAATGTTTGGTGGTCGATTTTTTCTCTGAAACTTGCAAACGAGCTCGTTCAAACATATGCAATTTATCAGCCAAATCCCTTCGGTGTAGGGTTATAATATTTGATCTTAGACTTTTGTGATCCATACTGATTTTTGTAGCTAGCTTTCGGATAAATCACATCAACAACGTTTCAGCGACTCGAAGGTGACTATTAAATGGATAAATAAGGGTACAACTTTCGCCCCTCCCCACCTTGGCCACTGGATGGATAAGATATGCGAGCTTAAAGAGTTATTCCAACATGTCACATTTGTAGGAATTTACAGGGTAAGTTCCTTATATCAAACACCAAAGGTCACTGCTCACAAACAGATCACAAATCAGTACACCAATATTTGATGTGGTTAAAACCCTGGAAGAGGGAAACAGTCCACGGCCTGAGCCAACGCAACCACTTTAGGAAATTTATTAATATAAAGAAAGAAAATTTACATAAGGTTATCTCATAAATGGTTATCGAACAAATGACCCTCCATCCTCTTTAAATAGAGATCATGGACCAATTGGGTGTTAAGCCACGTATCAAGTGTCAGTAATACCGAGGAGAGAGTGAACTGTCGGATCACTACATATCGTGACCGTCAGATTATAAGTTACAAATGTACATAGTAAAGAAACACACTTTACCTAAATCTACACTAGACCAAGTTATACTTAACTATTTCCTATGTGTCGGAATATTTTAACATCCCCCCTTAAGAACAACTTAGGATAGGATTGAAGGATTTACACATGTGACACAAAAGGAGACTATTTCCCGTGTGTTGAAATATCCTAACATCCCCCCTTTAGAAAAACTTGGGATAAGATTTAAGGATTTACAAAGGTGACACAATAGGAGAAGGAAGGAGGCATTAGGGCCTATCCCCCCTTAATGATAACTTTACTGAACTCCAAGCATAGATCGAATTTTGGTAAACTTCGCTTATGTGAGAGCTTTTGTAAAGATATCGACAACTTGATCATTGGTTGAACAATACTGTACTTCAAGAACACGATCATGAATGAGCTTTCTGATGAAGTGTATGTGAAGCTCAATGTGTTTCATATGCTGATGTTGAACTGGATCTTTGCATAGCTGAATGGCACTCTGATTATCACACCAAAGTGTAGTTGGATGCTGCTGATGAAGACCAAATTCGGTCAAGATCTGACGAAGCCACAGGGCTTCCTTGCTTTCTTCAACTGCACGACGATAGTCTGCTTATGTCGAAGAAAGAGAGATGACACTCTGTTTCTTGCAAGACCAAGTAATAGGTCCTGGCCCAAGAGTGAATACATAACTTGTAGCAGACTTTCGATCATAAGGGTCCCAACCCAATCATAATCAGTGAAACCAATCAACAATGGAGATGCTCCTATACTGTAATGAATCCTGAACTGAACTGTACCTCGAATATATCAAAGTATTCTTTTAGCTGCTTTCCAATGACTTTCATGAGGTTGGTGCATAAATCGAGCGACAAGACCAACAACAAAGGAAAGGTCATGATGAGTATGGGTTAGATACATAAGTTTACCAACAAGTTGACGATATAAGGTAGCATCATATTCAGGGGTAGTACAAGTGACTGAAAGCTTGACTCCAAATTGAAAGGGAGAAGGGGTTGGCTTACAGTCTTCCATGTGAAAGTGGCGTAGAAGATCACAAGCATACTTGGACTAAGAAAGGGTAATACCTTGTTTAGATTGCAAGAATTGAAGAACAATGGACATAATGCAAGTGTCCTAAGTCTGTCATTTTAAACTTATTTTGAGGCTAGACTTCACATGGTTTATATGGTTGGGATCACTACCAGTTAGGATAATATCATCAACATAAAGAACAAGGATGATGAAGGTCTTACCCACTTTCTTGGTGTAGGCAGTGTTGTCAGAATGACACCTAGAAAAGCCATTATCTAAGAGAAAGCTATCCATTTTGGCATACCAAGCCCAAGGAGCTTGTTTGAGACCATATAGAGACTTCCTAAGGCGGAAAACAAGGCTAGAGTCGTTTTGGATAAAGCCAAGGGGTTGTTCCATGTAGATTTATTCATGAAAATCTCCATGTAAGAAGGTGGATTTAACATCCATTTGATGGACTTCCCATTTACAGGAGGTAGTAAGGGAAAGAACAACGCATATAGAATTCATTTTAGCAACAGGGAGAAGGTTTCAGTATAGTCAATGCCTTCAACTTGTGAAAATAATTTAGCAACAAGACGAGGTTTATGTTTATCCACTTTTCCATCTGGTCCAAACTTTGTTTTGTAAACCCATTTGCATCTAACAATTTTTCTTCCCTTTGGAAGAGGAACAAGATCCCAAGTATCGTTTGCTAATAAGGAACGATATTCTTCATTCATAGCTTCACCCCAATCTGGATGACTTGAAGCTTCTTTAAAGATGTTTGGATCACGATTTTCCGAAACTTGAGCCAATAAAGAAGAGGCTCTTTCGAACTGAGAACATGTACGACGTTGATCTGCAGGGTCACCTGCAAGAGAACCTGCTACATCCCAAGTAGAGCGGACCCATCTTGGAAGTTGTGGAGATGAAGGAATATCGTGAGGATGTGGAGGAGGATTGTCATCCTCACTGTTTTGTCAAAAATAGAAGAGATAGAGAGAGGTGGCACATATACCGAATTAGTCTCGTAGGCAAAAGGTGGCACACCCGCCGAACTAGGCTCGCGGACTGATATATTTTCATCAAATTTCACTTCTCTTCTAATGATTACACTTTTGGATTTTGGTTGAAGAAGTCTATATCCTTTGACATCTTCAGAATATTTGACAAAAATTCATTTTTCACTCTTAGGTTCTAAGGCTTTATGTTTCGCATCTGGAATATGGGCCCAAGGTTCACTTCCAAAAACACGAAAATGACTTACATCTGGTTTGATTGAGCTCCATGATTCCTCTGGAGTTATATTCCTTAAAACCTTAGTAGGAGTGTGATTTACTATGTAATTTTCACAGTTAATTACTTCTGCCCAAAAATTAAGACTAAGTCCTTTAGATTGAACCATACAATTAGCCATTTCTTTTAGAGTGTGATTCTTCCTTTCAACTACACCATTTTGTTGTGGAGTATATGGAACAATATGTTGCAATTGAATGCCATGCTCAGTGAAAAAGTAGATAAATTTGTTGTTAACATATTCTCCCCCATTGTTAGTTCTTAACTTAAGAATGTGATGTCCAGATTATTTCTTAACAAAGGCCTTAAAGGTCAAGAACATGTTAAAAACTTCACTCTTGAGTTTTAATAAGTATACCCAAGTGCATCTAGAAATATCATCAATGAAAGTTAAGAAGCACTTGCAGCCAGATAAAGAAACAAAAGGAAGTGGACCACATAAATCACTGTGCACAAGCTACAAAGGGGCTGAAGCATGCCAAGAGGCACGATTGTCAAAACTATCCCAATGATGTTTTTTGAGTACACATCTGGAACAAACACCATCTCGGTAAGATACCATAGGAAGACCTGTCACCATATTTTCTTTACAAAGAGTTTGAAAAGAGCGATAGTTTAAGTGACCAAATCGCTCATGCCAAAGTTTTCTCACTTCATCATTATGAGCAACAAAAATGGAGGGAAGACGTGATGACCCAACGTTGTCAAACTTATACAAATTTGTGGAATCATCAACAATGCCAATAGCTAAAATATGTCTAGGATCTTTGAGGTCCTTAATTACAACATCATGAGGTGAGAATTCTATTGTTTTCCCTTCACCTGAATTAGTTATCTGATAAATAGATAGAAGGTTGCAGGACAAGGTAGGAACACATAATACATCATTAAACTGACCATTATCTCGATGAATGGTTCCAGACCCTACAACACTAAGAGATCTATCATCACCAACATAAATATGTTTGGTGTTACAATCATTTAAAGAAGAAAACATGGCTTTATTTTTGGCCATGTGGTAAGAGGCTCCAGAATCAATGAGCCACTCATGATAATGAGAAGAAGAAGATACATTCAAAGCATAACGATATCTTTATTCTTGACAACCACAAGTAGAAATTTCCATTCCCGAAGATGAAGTTGAAGAGTGCTCCAAATTGATGTTGTGCTTCTTCTTTGATGCTTCCAAGGCTTCCATCTTCTTAAAACATTTTGACTCTATGTGGCCATCATGATTACAAAAGTTGCAATGTCTATCTGTCTTCTTCCCTTTATTTTTATATGCGTTATCAGTTTGTTGAGTTATTTTTTTTCAGTTTGTGGCTGAAATTGCTTAAGGCCCTTGTTTGATTTAGGACCATTCTGTTTAGGATGATGCTTCTTAGGATTCTTTTGGTATGGTTGCTGCTGGGCTGCTAAGGCTTTCTTAGAAGAGTTTCCAGTATCAATAAGACCAAGGCGTAAGAGTTTTTCTTGTTCTCTTATCAAAGAATCGCAAAAGGCATAAAGAGAGGGGGGCTTGTAGGCTGTTCCTTGAGAAATGAAGGTGGAAACAAATACATAGTATGCAGGGCCAAGCTTAGCAAGAATGGAATAGATAAAGCTACCATCTTCCTTTTTGACCTTACAACCTTCTAAAAAAATTCTAAGGGTCTTGAATTTGGATATAAAATTTTCAATAGAGGAGAAATTATTGGGGTCCAAAGTAAGCAACTCATTTTCACATTGATGGGCTCTGATTTCATTTTTAATTCCAAAAACAGTGTTTGGCTTTTTCATAGCTTTGTCAGGGGAGTCAATGTCTTGGATATGAAATCAAAGATCTCGAGCAATGGACATTCCTATCAACCCTCGTGATTGATCTTGTTTATTTTCCCATTTAGCGGCTCTATATTCATTGATAGGTTTAGTTTCTTGTCTTGTGGCTATTTTTACTTTTAAGTAAGTCTACCATGTAGGATAGCCATTGGAAATAATTGATGTTGTTAATAATAACCATGCATGCACTTTCCATTAAAAAAAAAAAAAACTGAAGCTGAAACCAACTGCTCAAATGGAAGTATTCGAAAAATGAAGCCGGTTAAAAAAAAATGGCTCCGAAAACGGCTTTCGGATGAAGAAGTTATGCCTTTTTTAAAAACAGTTGTCGTAGATGTTGAATAGTTACGTGAGAGGTTGAAAGTTGGTGATAAAGATGTACTTAAAAAAAAAAATCCCCCTCCTTTTCCAAACTTAATACAATAAGTTCACTTAAAAAAAAAAACAACATCAACAACAACAACTACTACTTTATGTGACCCACCTTTATTAATAAGTGAGAGTCACTTTTACAATGTGCTTTATAAATAAATAAAAAAAAAACCTTTTTTTAAAACCCGCAACTTGCCAAAATGTTTTTTTTAAGAAAAAAGTAACTTAACAAAAAGCTTTTTGTAAAAAGAAACTTGACAAGAGGCTTGAACCCAAGACCTCTATTCTCAAAAAATAACTTTACACCAATTGAGCTAGTAAGAAGATTATGTAATTGTTTGAAAGGAGGAAGGTTTCATTTTTGTTTTTTGCTCTTCGACGTGTGTGTTATTTCCTGTAAAAAAAAGCACACACAAAATCCGTGCAAAAAAAAAAACAAGCCTTATGGCAAAACGTTAGATTTCTGGTTAGTCTTACCAGAAACTATAATTTTTTCTGCTATTTCCGATTTCCCGAGATCGCACAAAGACACGGGGAAAGAGCATACGTAGCAGAAACAACAAAATCCCATCTTCCAATTTCTGGTTTGTCGAGATCGCACACAATGCAGATAAAAGAGCATACATATAGAAGATGGTATAGATACGACAACCAAAAAAAACTATAAACCGAAATTAACTAAGGGAACAGAAATAAACAGAAGGATTAATAAATATAACTGCACAAAAGATATTTTATACCTCTAGGTCTAAAATGACATAACCTGGGCAACCAGAAACCTTTTCGCATGAAACGAAAGGGGTTCCTCACTGTAACAAACGCTCCAGACACAACAAAGCAATTCTTCCGGCCCGAAAGTGGTTAGAAATAGTAGATCTGGAAAATGACATTCACATGTCGTCAAACCGGCTTCGGATTTGGATCAACAACAGATGCGGCCCTCAAAATGACTCTAATACCATGTAGGAATTTACAAGGTAAGTTCCTTAGATTAAACATCAAAGGTCGCCTCTCACAAACAGATCATAATTAAGTACACCAATATTTGATGTGGTTAAAACTCTTGAAGAGGGAAACAATCCACGACCTGAGCTAACGCGACCACTTAAGGGAATTTATTAATATAAAGAAAGAAAATTTACATAAACTTATCTCATAAACGGTTACCGGACAAATGACCCTCCATGCTTTTTAAATAGATATTGTGGACCACGATGGGTGTTAATCCACATATCAAGTGTAAAAATATCCTTAACTATTTCCTATGTATAAGAATATCCTAACAACTTTCACACATATACACATAATGTTTAATAAAGAAGTAATGCCTTATCAAAAAAAGACTTGCTATGATGCTTGGGGTGATTCAATATTCAACCTTGTTGCAAAGACAAAGACAATGTGCTAACCACATTCCATTGAGGTGAAACCACTGTTTATTTCCGGTATAATACTTATCGGTTGCATGCACACAACATGCCCAATTTTTACATTTACCAGTGATGATTTCATAATATGTTTTAGTTTTTTTAGCACTACACGCTCGTGTGATAATGTATTATCTTTCTATATTGTGATGATAGAAGATATATGCTTTTTTAGATGAACGTTTTTAATGAGGAATGTACCACTATATTTTTATCATTAGATTTCATATGTAAACATGGTTTTTCTTCATGAATACATGCTCGATTTTTCTTTCGTAAAAAGGAAAAAAAGAAAAACACACGACCAAAAAATACATATTGTTATTTTTTAACATATTTTTTTTCGATAAAATCAATTGGTAATTCTCCTTATTTCTTCCCTTCGTTTCAAAATGACATTCATATTATATATGTGAATAAAATATATACGAAAAAGAAAAGACTCAAGCACATAATCATTTGAATTATATCAATTGAAACAATGTATATATATGTTTTAAAAAAACATTCCGTTACACATGAATCATATAAATCAAAAGTTTTATGCATTGATTGTATGATAATATTGGAGTCTTTTATCAAAATTATTGATGTTATATGGTGATCTAATTTTAGTCCTATACTTTTCTCACAATGTATACATTCATGCTTAGTTATTTGAATTATATCAATTGAAACAATGTATATATATGTTTTAAAAAAACATTCCGTTACACATGAATCATATAAATCAAAAGTTTTATGCATTGATTGTATGATAATATTGGAGTCTTTTATCAAAATTATTGATGTTATATGGTGATCTAATTTTAGTCCTATACTTTTCTCACAATGTATACATTCATGCTTAGTTATATTTGTTATGTTTTAAACAAGAACAAGAAATATTTATATTATAAATATGTGCTTGGGGCACAACTATATAACAAAATTAGATAAAGGATTTGATTTAGGCTATTTCTGCGATCATTTTTCTTTTGCCTCAATTAAAAAAGGATCAATTTTTAGTTTACAATTATTTAAAAAATTCAGGTGCCTAAGAGCCTACAACACTTAACTTGAATGTGTCTAACTATCACTGTTTTTTAGATATATTGGCATTGTAAAATTCATCATCCTCCTTGATAGGAACATATGCATTTAGATCAATAATTTACAACACACTATGAATGATAGAGTTACTAGACGAAATATATCCTTGTTGATTTTGACTTGGGCTAAGATGAAGATCCTCAAGCTGTTGATGTAGGCTAGTAATGTCATCGTTCGTCCTCCTAACCTGGGTGCTATGTTATACAACCATTTCCATTACTGAGTTCAAATTGGAAACCATTTGATTGTGTCTTATTTGCAAATGGAGAATCTTAGTTTGTAACTGATCAATCTCCTCTACTCAATCTCTTTGCACTGCACACCCCATCAACTCAAATTCACCATTCACGATCCAATCTTCTTGCCATAATTTTGCATTGGTCTTGTCCCAAGACTCTCCTATTCTACAACATCTCGAACCATTCCTTTGTCCAACTGTATTTCCTGCAAAGCCACACCAATTTCTTCCTCGACTAGGTATGCCACTCACCACGTTGAAGTAATAGGAAGTCAACCCCTTACCAAAGTTAGTGTTGGGATTTTTCCTGAATTGACCCCGTCTTCACCTACCAAGATATATTCTTATAATGAAACCACCCCAAAGCCATCCAACTCAACGAACTAACACACGACTACACATATTTTCCAAAGGGTCACCATAAATTTTCACTTCTTGTGCGCTTCCTTAGCATGATTCTCAATGTCACCTATTGTATTTCCCTTAACACCTATGATTGCCATGATTTTCCAAACATGGACACTTGTTTCCTTTGCGATGCAAAGATTATGCCACCAATCATAAGTATTATGGTATTGGGTAATAACATACGTGCTCATTAACGAGCAAGGTTCCAAGCTCCTCAATTCCCCTATTTGCCATTTGATCATCATATAAGTTGTTATGCCTCAATACAAGAAACATTCATAATTCTATAGTTTGATGAAAAAACTTAACTCTTTGGAGCGCTCTGCCCTTATGAAGATGGTGGATAATATTTTTTAGAATTTCCCACAATAATTAATTCCTGGATATTGAGAGCTCTTAGTTGAATATACCTTGTAGGAGATTGTAAAAATTATACCTTGTAGGAGATTGTAAGCTTCAACCTAAATATTTGTTGCTATTCCGAAACTCCATTCACAAGAGAGTTCAACTTGTCCTTCAAGACATATATCACCCCATGCCTGCCACCCAAAAAAAAACTTTACCTAATTATTAACATAAATTTTAACACCCCAAATATATAATAATTCTTTTTTCCTGTATAATCATAGTATCCCTACCTACACTACCATTCATATAAATATCCATTTTACAATGATTATTATTTAAAAAAATTTAATAATAATAATTAAATTTTATATAGAATTTTTGTTGTTGTTGTAGTATGAATTTAATAATAATATTAACTATCAATTGGTAACAAACCCTATAAATTGGTAACATCTTAATTTTTTTTGGTATGAATTTAATAATAATATTAACTATTAACTATCCATTTACATACAAACCCTATAAATTGGTAACATCGTTTGGAAGGCATGATGAAGAGAGAACGTTTCCCTGCTGGTGTCGAAAACTAACCACTACCGGCCAAAAAATGAAAATGCCCATTACAGGAAAACCAAAACACCCATGTATAAGTAGAACCAAGCACCAAGCAGTGCAGAAGGAGGATTTGTAAACGTTATCCAAAAAATGAAAATGCCCATTACAGGAAAACCAAAACACCCATGTACAAGTATAACCAAGCACCAAGCAGTGCAGAAGGAGGATTTGTAAACGTTATCGTGTAAAATTTGAATTGGGAACACACGATTCTGAGCGTTCAGGCCTTCCAAAGCTGAGAAATGAGTTCTGCTGCTCTTTCAGCAGGTCCCAAATTCCATTCTCCCTTAAAGCCTAAGCTGTCCGAGTCCAACCACCTTCAGAGATGCCACGGTTCTTCTCGTACGGCTTTCATGCGGAAAACCAAGCTTCCTTCGTTATCTTTAAATCCAGGGAAACCTCAAAGATGTCTCAGCACAACCCCAAAGAAGTATACTTACAGGCATGGTCCTGTCGCAGTTCGGGCCCAGTCTCATGGTATGGAACTCTTTTTGTTCTTGTGCTGCTATAGAATAACAATATGAACATTTCACCCTGAGATTCTAACTCGTGACCTCATCTTATAAGGGATTGCTCTACCTTTTACCAGTTGGACCAACGTGACAGGGGTGTGCTTGCTTATTGTGTCTTTCTCTGTTACCTTTGGACTTATTTTTGTATAATGTACATCATATGAAGTTTTTGTATCTTGTTACTGGGTTCTCAAGCTTTTTGTGGAGCTAAGAGTTCTGGCAAAGCTAATGAATTAAATTATGTTCAAACTTGTAGTACTGTATGGAAGGAGTCTTCCCATTAAATTATATTAGTAGAATCTGGTCACTTGGGGTCGACTGAAATTATGTGAGAAGAAGACCTCAGGTTAAGAAATCTCATAGAATACTGTAAGTGGTAACTCCTAGGGTTAGGGTCAACGAAGTGCAATTACATTACATGGTGAAGGGAAAATTCTGTGCGACTATCTGAATACTCAGATATATTAGCTTCACCTCATAGAGGGTCACTTTCCAATAGCCATTAGACTTGAAAAGAAAATGCTTTACCCATGCAGATAAATGAGATAAGCTATTTCGTTCTTTGAAAGTGCTTCTTTACACGTTAAGTCCAGAAGCAGAGATAAATGAGATAAGCTATTTCGTTCTTTGAAAGTGCTTCTTTACACGTCAAGCCCAGAAGCATTGAAATTGGCCTGGAAAAGTCACATGCTAGCCATATTTACGGGTGAGATGGCATTTGAAGGGTATACCTTTAATCACAAGTACATTCATTCAGCTAAGTGTCTGAAACAGGAAGGCGCTCTTCCATTAAAATTAGCCAAGACTTGTACCTGTCCACAAACTCTTGTCTGTGCCTTTAGACTTTGTTCATTTTGCATATCCTTCCTTTGCATTTTATTTTAAGGAAGTAGATTAAAATTCAGTAAATCATAGAGTTCACTGCTCTTATAAGGTAGCTCTTGAGATACATAAGCTACTTTAGCATATTTAGCCAGTCTTCAATTTCATTCTGCTTCAGTGATTTTACTCTAGGTGAATAGACTTAGTCTGTGTGGAATGAACCTAAGTTCTTGGCATCTGTAAGTATGTCCCCAGATATTTTATGAATTAACTGTTAGCTTTTGGTTGCTCCAAAAGTGCTTACATCAGTGCTACACTTATTGGCTATTTATCACCATTATCATGATATATCGCGGAAAAACCTAAGCAGCAATAATATCACCATAAATTATCACAATAATTTCAGTAATTATCGTGATAATATGGTAATTATTTCCCTCCCTGTCTCAATGTCACCTTATAATAAGATTCTTGTTTTTTCAACCCTCATTTTCCAAGAGTTAGGGGATTGAGCTCGTGTGATACTGTGAACATTTTCCATCATGCAAACAAGGGGAAATCTGTTGTTTTCATTGCCATGACTTATGTTTGTTTTGATGTGATTTTGTATCATCCTATCAGGACTTATGACCTTGTACAAATATCAAATTTCAATGTTGTTGTGTGATGTGCCACTTGACAACTTATAGATCTTATATACTAGTTTTATTTTCATATTTATGTATCAATGTGTTCGTCAGTGTTGTTATTGCTCTAGATGTTTAAAAAATTGACTTTTTTTTGAAGTTTTTCGATATTTTCCAATAATTTTCGATAATTTCCTGATTTTGCTAATAAGTTATATTTGGACCCTTGATGATAAATTACTGTGATAAATTCATTCATGTGATGTGGGGTGTAAGTTACCTACCACCAAAAGGTGACCCTTATAGGAGAAATTTTCTCTTTGATTTGTCTTCGAATTAACGACCAACAACCACTTGCAGCCACCAGGGATAGCTCCGATGTGCCACCATTCTTCGGCCACCCGAGCCAACCATTATGTTAGAAAATCAGAAAGGCAGAAAGATTCTTTTATGTTGATAATTACTTGTGATATTCTCGTAGTCTTTATTAACTTTCTTTATGTTCTTTTATATTCTTTTCATCACAATCATAAATCAAAACATGAAGATGAATGACACCAGACATAGCATTGAGCCAGGATAAAACCCTTGTTAAATTTAGATAACCGTGGTGTTCTATGCATGATGCGCTTTTACTTCAATCTTTTTAGGCCCAATACAAAATAGCAATCACATAAACTTGAAAGTAACATGATGATAGAACACAATAATAGATCAATAGAAGAAAAGCCAAATATAGATCAGATTTACAATTCCTTTTGTCCAACAAAGATATGAGATATTGTGGCGTTACGACGGTCAACAAGATGCTTCAACCATCAAAGTCTTTCTCGGTTAGCCAACACTTTCATGTGTCACACCCACAACCCTCAAAGACAGCTCATCACAAGTCAACGCAAGTCAAACTAGGGACAACACAGAAAAGTCAACTCAAGCAGCTTCAGAAAAGTCAATGCAACAAACTAGGGCATCGGTCAAATAGTTCCGAATTCCTCGATTTTAGTGCCTAGCAGTACGAACTCCTAAAATTGAAATTTCTGCAGAAGATTGAGGTCAAACGACCAAGGGTTGACTACGGTCAACGTTGGTCAACGCTGTAGCAGAAAAGCCCTAAACAGATCAGCGCAAAAAACATAAAGCTCTAAATAGATCAGCGCAGAAAATAGCAGCTTTGCTCCACACGTGTGAGGGAAAAGGCCTCCAAAGGCCATTGAACCAATCAGATCACAATGAGAGAATGTGTGATGAGATGATGAGAAAATGACCTCCAAGTCTCTCCAATTTATATTCATCAATGACGGTGTGTGACACATCTCTTAGGCATGTGGGATAAATTTGGCTGACCTTGCATATGTGGAAAATAAATTCAAAATCAATGTTCTGCTCATCTGATCAAGATGATCTTTAGATCAATCTTGCACCTCTCCGAAAGAGGAATCCAACAAAAATATGACCATCGTTATATGAGCAGTGCAACATAGAGTTTGGACCTAGTTGCCCAAAATTAACACTCCCTCTCAACTAGGGAGAACTCCATCTGCCCACAAGTTCCATCCATCATGTACCAAACCAAACATCGTGCGTCATCCCGCGTAACTTGCTTTGCTGGCTCTTTATTTCAGAACAAAAGGTGAGTCACAAAGACATCACACACAACTGACTCGGGGTCAGCTTTAGAGGTAAAAACCTCTCTCGGACTCCAACGAGTCTCATACTAACCCGAAGTTAGTTTACTGACCCGAAGTCAGTTTAGAGGATAAAACCTCATCATACTTGATCCCAGATCAAGGTGTTGGACACGTGCCATCCTAGACATAGACAGTACGACAATCTCCGATGCGTCGATCGGTCTTGCTATGGTCTCTATCCACATTTCCCACCTCATTGGTCAAATGAGAGGTACTTCCCATGAGTTCGAAACTCCTGGGTAGGATGCGTGCGGGCCACAGATCAGAGAGAGTCTAAACAACTCAATATCATAATGGTGGGACAGAAGCACAACAAGGTTCAGCAAGCCTAGCGCCGTGAGTGCCTATAGCTCCAAGAAGCTATCCCCAAGCCCCCTGGAGCTCCCAGAGCTCATAGTCCAACTCAAGCAGGACCCTCAGAATAGGGTCTTTCCACGATTCCAAGCTTCTCACGGAAGGTTAGGAACTTTACCTTCCCCAGGGGCTTTGTGAGAATATTCGCGACCTGCTCATCAGTTCCTATATGATCGAGCCTTACGGCGCCTCGCTGTGCTATATCCCGAATAAAGTGGTACCTGATATCAATATGCTTGGATCAATCGTGGAACACAGGATTCTCAGAAAGACGAATCCCACTCTGGTTATCACAAAGGATAATGATGGTATCTAGCACATGCTCGAACATCTCACTGAAGAGCTTTCGCAACCAAAAAGCTTCACAACATGCCATACTTGCTACAATGTATTCGGCCTCAGCGGTGCTCAAAGCCACCGACTTTTGCTTCCTACTCATCCAAGATATCGAAGCAGAACTGAAGGTGAAGCAACATCCAGATGTGCTCTTGCAATCCACCACACTGCCAGCCCAATCGGCATCAGTATATCCATGGAGTGTCAAACTCCTGGCAGTGTATCTCAGCCCATGGTTTATTGTGCCTCGAAGATATCTCAACAGATTCTTGGCACCAATCCAGTGAATGTGATGAGGTTCAACCATATGTTGACTCAAAGTGTTCAATGCAAAACATACGTTCGGACGGGAGTTCACTAAGAACATCAGGGCCCCTATGAGTTGTCGATACTCGGTAAGATTTGCTAACACGGGTCCAATAATGTTTCCACTCAACTTCTTAAAGTTGAGTTCCATCCGTGTCGACACAGACTTACAGTCCACCGTACCAAATCTCTCCAACACCTTCCTTGAGAAAGGAAAATCTCGCTTGGCCTTTGCTAGACCTCCAAGCCTAGGAAGTAGTGCATCAGTCCGAGGTCTTTCATCTTAAACTCGAAAGCTAGCTCCCTCTTACACTGATGAATGAGAGGGTCAGCACTTGTCAGGAAGAGATCGTCCACATAGAGAACCAAAATGAGAGGCCTTTCTCTATCAACCTTAAAATAAAGGTTCGGATCAGCATTACTTCGAGTGAAGCCCAGCTTCATCAAGTAGCTATCTATCCTCTCGTACCAAGCCCTGGGGGCTTGCTTCAACCCATAGAGGGCTTTCTTCAACCTGCATACATGGGTGTCTCTATCTCGGACTTCGAACCCTAGAGGTTGCTCCACATACACCTCTTCCTTCATAGATCCATGCAGAAAAGCGGTCTTCACATCCATCTGATGTAGACTGCATCCTTGTGTTGCAGCAAGGGCAATAATAGATCAGATGGTGATATCGCAGGCCACAGGTGCAAATATATCATCATAATATATGCCATCTCTTTGAGAGAAGCCTCCGGCAACGAATCTTGCCTTGTACTTTTCAACACCAACGATTTTGGTTGCATGGTCCCACTCCCTGACACCAATATATCACTCCCCTCCACTCATTATGACCCCCTTTACACTATTCCCATCCGAGTCCATATTTGTCCATTAGGTCCACAAGGAGTTAGCCTCCCTGTTCCCTTGTCCACACTTTGGGTTGGGCCTAAAACGATGCCCCAAAGGGTGATGCAGCTAAAATGAAAATTAAAAGCATAATTTGGCCACTTATAACAGGAAATGTATTGCAAAATGCAAAAAATGGTCGGGACATAAAAATTTAGCACGTGGGCAAAAGCCAAACATGAACTCTACCCTCTATCATTATGGCCATCACTCCTAGTCCTTAGGGGCCCTATGTGTGCCCCCTACATCATTAAGGAACTCATGATTGTCCCAACCCCAGGTGGGCGATGAACTGCCCAACCTTAAGGGGGTATTCATTACTTTATCATACGCATCATGCTCTCATTCCTTGGAACCCCAAGCAGTTAAAAGAAAGAAAAATCAATCAAAGGCATATGAAGAAGGGTGGAAAAACAAAGGTCGAGGTAACTCATGTACCACAATTGCTCCCTCTTGCATCCATACACACAATGTGTGGGTTTTCCTCATTATAGCTACCCTTGTACCATGGCATGTGGCTTGGAGCCTCCTTGTTGCCCCACTTCGTTACACCATCATTTCACATGACACCTGCCATTTGACAGATGTACAATGGACCTGTTACTCCCTTAGAGGTTGAAACCACCTAATAGGGTCCTTTATTAACATCTCTTGTTGAGCTTGGTGACACTTGTAATATCCCGAAGGGAAATAAACAGTAATATAAAGCACACAAACAAGGTACACAGCAACTAAAGACAAATCACGAGACAAAATACACAATATGGAGAACGCTGAGCCATTTTATTAATACTGAGAAATAAGGAAGTACAAAGGTGATCAAAATGATAGCACCTCGACTTGCTAATGGCAAGTGTAAAAATACTCTCAGAACAATGTACGGAATGGCTGCTCCCTCTATCAACTGCGTAATCTCCAAGCTGCTGGAAAATGTTGTCGTGCTACTGTAACTGCTGGAATGAAATGAGTCTTTGAGGTTGTTCATCAACTCGGAAAATGTTGAAACTTTGGGAATGGCCTCCTCTCCCAATACCCCAAAAAGCCCAGAGAGCTTTTCGAGAATGGCTAACCCCGGAAAATACCTCCTTTGAGGCACTATGCTATCCCTCAAGGGAAAACGCTGACCCTGAAGGCAACACTGCAAAAATACGGCCTCTCCCTCTGCAAAATGTCTCCAATAGGTAAGGGTTGATCCCTTCCCTAATCCTCCAGTCTGAATCCACCCAAATCACCTCAATCCGGAACTCTCCCCAACTAGAACTGCGTCCTCCCTCTGCAAGACTGCGTTGTCCCTCCAAGGAATGCTCCTCAATGACTGAAGCTCTGATCTCCCCCTGCAAAATACGGTAGGACTCCTCACCCGAGCAAGCACTCGAAGTCTCCCGGGGTTGAGGTTGGGATCTCCGCACGGAGACACCCGGTGTACTGAACAGTACGTGCAGACTAGCTAAATAGCAAGCGTGCTCAATGTCTAGAGACAATCTCCAAAATGCATAATCAACAATGAGAGAAATGAGGTAGCCTCTCCTCTATTTATCTTGGGTGAGCCTCCCTCTCTCCTTGGCCCCACCATGCTAACGCTGTCCCTCTTTGGCCCACGCTGCCAACTAATCTGCGCTGGCTGGGCCCACGCTGTCCAAGTGTGTCCCCCTCCCTTCGTTGTTTCTTGGCCCCCCTTGGCCCACCTTGACCATACGTTGTATTTCCTAGGGGACTTTAAGGAGTGTGCTTTATCCTAAGTGAGTCACACTCCCACTTTATTTATATTTTAATTATATAAGGCAAAATTGATCAAAATTAATATTTCCAATTAGCTATAGCTAATTGGGAATACTACAGTCTCCCCCGGCAAAACGTTGCTTGTCCTTAAGCAACTGTAATGATGGATGCTATAAGATCTGCTCACCCTCCCAAGTGGCATTCTCATCCGGCAAATTCCTCTACCTCACTAGGAACTCCTGGACTGTCCTGCTCCTCAGTTGTCTCTCCCTGGTGTCAATAATGGCCTCCGGCTACAACACCAAGTGCCCCTCATCATCTGTAGGTGGAAGCTCCTCTGTCACTGTCACCTGCTGTCCCAGTGCCTTCTTCAGGCATGATACGTGAAAAATATTATGAATCTTGCTGCCCTGGGGCAGCTCCAGCTCATAAGCAACTTGCCCTACTCTGCGTATCACCCTGTATGGACCGTAGAAGCGTGGCTTGAGCTTCTCAGCCTCCTTCTGCTTTAGCGTGGACTGCCGATACGGTTGCAAGCAAAGGTAGACCAAATCCCCTACCTCAAAATGCCTCTTTACCCGGCCCCTGTCTGCGTACAGCTTCTGTTGGTTCTGTGCTGTAGCCATGTTGTCCTTGAGAGCTCGGAGGATTCCTGACTCTCTTGGATCCAATCCTTGGCTCTAGGAGCCTTGCTGGCACCAAACATCATGTCAACAAAAGATAGAGCATGATATCCATACAATGCATAAAATGGAGACATACTGGTAGACATGTGATGAGTGTTGTTGTAGCAATACTCCCCTAAGTGCAACCACTTCAACCAGGCCCGCTGCTGCCCACTGACATAGTTGCGCAAGTAGCCCTCTAGCCACTTGTTCACTATCTCGGTCTGTTCGTCCGTCTGAGGATGGTAGCTAGTGCTCGGTGTCAACTCTGTGCCCACCAAGCGAAAGAGCTCCTGCCAAAATCCGCCCAATGGTGTGTTTTATATACAACCCAACCAAATTTCATCATGTTTCAAACAAATCTGGCCATAGAGCTTAAAGTAAACCTACTACTACAGTGGCCTAGGGTAGTTGATTTTAGTGAGAGATCCTTCTCCAGGTTGAAGGGCCAGCTTTCAGCCTAAAAGAGGTTCGAGGTTACCTTAGAGTTTTTCCCTAACAACCAGGGTTTCTCTAAGAGATAACAGGTAGAGCGAAGTTCCTTCATCAAAGTTAACCTTGACTCCATTTCTCCCAATTGTTTAGGCATTGGTCCTAAATCTAGTTGATCAACCCTAAACCCTTCTCATTTTTTTGCCCTAACCCTAGAAGGTTACCTAGGGCCCAATGCGAAATGCATTATGGAGGTCATCTTGAAGAGCGAGTTGCTAGGCTATTGTGCTGGGGTTTCCTCTAGGCATCCTCAAAGTTTGAAGCAATTCTCGTGGCTAGATTGAGAGAAATCCCAAGCCTTAGCTTCAACATCAATTCTACCCTTAAACTTCTTTGGTTAGTGACATTCCAAAGGCCAGTTGCCCTTGAAAAATCAAAGGAAGTTAATCATTGTTTTGGCCTTTCTCATCCTTGCTTGACCTCGGGATTTCATCAAAAATCATCTTCTAGCCCTAGGCCTTGCTTGGGTCTTCCTTAGGTCTCTCTTGCGGTCCCAACCCTTTGTATGGTCGTTATCTTACAGAACCCTAAGAGAGATCTTGCCTCCTTAGGAAGCCTTTGGTATAGGAAAAGGCTTTCTTAATTGAATACTCTTCCCCTCCTAGGTCTAGGTTTGGTCTCAAACCTTTCTTGGAGAGCCATTATCTTGGCTATTATCTGAGCCTCTCCTTTGAATGGGCTTTGGAAATCACCTTACACCTAGCCATTGATCATATCATCCTAGTGATTTCCTTTATACCAAGACTCCTCCCATTGGTGAAAGTTCGTAAAGAGCAAGGGACATTGACTAAGGTGACAGTGGGTCTCTGTCCCATAGTGTTGTTGTGCTGTCTAGTTCTATCCTATATACTAGGCCTGCTAGTTTGTGCAACAACAGGGTGCATGGTGAAACCCTAGTCCTTTAGTTGTATCTTAAAACTTTTGGTTGATGACATGTGGAGAGCCTTTTATAGGTGGTTTCTTGACCTTGGACTTGGTTTCTAGGATGTGTCGCATTCCTTGGTAAGATGGTTATCTTATGTGGCATTGACATCCTCTACATGGTGTGCATGTTGAGGAGGATGGTTGCTTGCATGGGTGTTGGATCTACGTCAGGGGAGCTACATTGGGCATGAGGACGAAGCATGCTTAGCCTTAAGCCTCCAGTTTCATTAAGACCACTTGGCATCCCCTAGGGAACTTGTGCATTTGACTCGAGGATGGTTGGGTTGAGCGTGCGTTGCTTGGGGTTGTACATGGACCTAGGACACATGTTGAAGAGGAGTGTTGGATAATTGGATTGTTGTCATGCAGAGCGAGGATCCTTGTGATGAGGAGAGCTTGACACTTGGATCCTATGCTTGGAGAGCACATCACTTGAGTAGCCTTGACATGTGTACACCTTGGAGAGAGAGTGTTTCACTTTGAGACCTTATCTTGAGGATCAGATTAAGTTGATTGTGGACCTAGACACTTTAATATTTTTAGCCTCCTCCACCTTTTCTATGTAAAGGGAGGAAAGGGTCTTTAGTTGTAGCATTCATGTAGTAAGCATGCGAGAGTTCATTAGATCATTTGTATCTTTAAGATGAACTTGTCTTGAGTCATTGAAATTGTTTTTATGCAAGGGAGTAAGGTGCTAGGGTTTGTGAGAGGTGAAATTTAGAGGAGATTTCATGCTAGGTTTTGAGTCCTTGTGTGAGCAGGACCTAGGTTTTGTGGTAAAGAAGCCCTAAAGGAGACTTTAAGCGCTTCGCTTGGAGAGTTTGTTTGAGGCAAATTTGGTAAAAGATCAAGGGTAGACTTGTTGATGCTAGCTTGTTGTAGAGCTTTTGGTGTGGCTAGATACCTTGGAAGGCTGCCTTTCTAGGCCTTTGTATTGTTGGTTAAGTATGCTATTGATGGTGGATGGCCTAGCTAGGGTTTGCAGGCATTGGAGAGTCCTAGAGGACTATCCTATATTGGATTGTGATAAGATGTTGGTATGTACTTGTAACTTCTTTCTTATGTTTATATGAACTGTACTTTGCCATTCAAAATTTGCGTACTTGCAGATCTGATTTCAATTTATAGTTTTATGGTGAAGACTAATTTCTAAGGGTTGTTTGGTATGCCATTTCTCATGGATAGTTAGCATATTTTGTTGAGTGATTTGACAAGTATATAGAAGCTAAGAGGGAAGATTTGTGTCTGCAATAAATCTGCTATTATTAAGTAATTTAAAGATCTATTATATGATGGGATATGTGCCCTAAGGGCTGGAAACATTGTTCCCTTGAAGTGGTGTTTATTTTCTTGGGTTGCCTTGTGTTTTGGTTGGATGGAAGTGAAATATATATATTGCTGTAATTTATATTTCAAATTCTGCCTTAAGGTTGATAGTTCATAGGAAATAGATTTAGGGACCCTCAAGGCTAAGGTAGAACTTTGAATTTCCATTGAGCAATAGTTTCATGAAATTTCCACATGGTATCAGAGTTGTTTTGGCTAAGATCATTCTCTTGGTGAAGAGGTAGTCAGGTATTTCAATTATTCCTTATTTGGAGGAGTTGCTTGACTTATTATAGTTTGCTGGGTGTGAAACCTGTGCTTGAGAAGAAGTGCATGTACTTTAGAAGGATAATCTACTTGACTTAATACTGATTTTGCTTTGAGGGTTACTTCAGATTTTGCAGGGATGACTAATCTTGGTATTAGAGAATATGATAGATTAGAAGTATCGAAATTTCTTGTTCTAGGGAAATTATTGCAACTCTAGAAATTCCACCTATGTGAATTTATAGTTTTAGGGTGGATCTGAAATATAATAAAACAACAGCAAACAATGGATAATATTTCGCTTCTAAACAACTCCAATCCTTAGGCAATTCGAGAGAAAAGATACCAAAAGTTATGTCATAAATTTCAGCACTCTAGAGCAACCTTTATCATGCATAAACCAGATCTGAAAATCATTCTATGACAACAACAATTAAAGCAGTAAATTTTGTTATGTTGTCTTGAATATAAATGTTAAACCATTAACGATTTTCACCTCAACTTATGTCAAATCAACAAGACATAAGTGTTGAAATTGCCAAACCTGGATGACAATGATAGTTGAAAATCAAATCTGCAATAAGACAATTTTAGAAAGGTGAAAACTTCATATATATATATATATGTATGTATGTAAAATCTGCAATAAGACAATTTTAGAAAGGTGAAAACTTCATATATATATATATGTATGTATGTATGTATGTATATATGTATGTATGTATGTATATTTAAAGTTCGGGTGCATGATCTTAGCTTAAGATAAATTGGTACAACACTCCAAGCTCTCCAAAACCCTAGCTAGGGAAAAACAAGAAAACTCGTAGCTCCAGCAAAGATATTCCAACAAACAAGATTCAACACTACAAGTCCTCCTTGGCCTTATGCAGGATGTCTCCTCTTCTTTGTCCTCAATAAGTATGAGCTTGATTTTATCTACAAACCCTAACTCCAATGTCTTAGGGATGAAACGTGTAACGTACTTGTTGCATCAAAATCTAGCAGGCCTTGTGAGAGGGACACACAAGGCAAAGGCAAAACTTTGTTGCAAAGTGGAAAAAGTCGACCTCGGGAGTAAATTGGCAAGGGTCCGAAAATTGAAGAAGTCATTAAAGTTGGGAGGTTTTTGAAAAAATTGGCAGAAACTCGACAAAATCATCTAAAGTATCCACACCATTAGATAAATGCATTGCCACATAAATATGAAAATAAATATAATATATAAGATTTATAAGAAGTTTAGTGCTACATCACATATCAACAGTGAATCAAGTCATGAATCTTGAGTCTTGACTCAGTCTCAAGAGTCAAAATATCAACAGAAAATATAATAAATGTATATCATTGTGAGTCATCCACATGTCATAAACTAATCAGTCACCGAGTTCCTCTACCCCTTTTATGGGAATAGGGAATGGATTTTCTTTTTCCTCTAGAGGAAGAAATTCCAATGCCTGGGGCTACAATTGGACTCTGTTGTCCTCTAGAACCAAAAATAGGAGGTCGCCTTTGTCCTCTGCTACTGCTCATCCTAGATGGTGTCACCTCCTCCACCTCCTCCTTTGCCTCTAGTTCCTGCTGCTGCTCCTCTACCTCTCTCTCCCTCCTCCTCATGGGAACCGTTTGCGTTACAGAGACTCAGAGAGAAATTAGAATCCATAGTTGGCACCTGCAAATCGACACACTGAGACTCTCATGTTGAGCAGTGGAAATGTTAATTTTGGACAACTAGGTCCAAACTCCATGTTGTGATGCTCAGATGAAGATGCCAATATTTTTATTGGATTCCTCTTTTGGAGAGGTGCAGGATCGATTTAAAGATCATCTTGATCCGATGAGCAAAATATTTATTTTGAATTTATTCAAAATATGTGCAGGTCGGCTAGAAATGAAATGTAGGCTTGAAACCCCAGTAGTTGTGTCACACACCCTCACTATGGATATAAAGAGGTCAATATTGGAGGTCATTTTCTCTCATCCATCATCACACATTTTCTCTCCTCATCTGATTGGTTCGATCATCACTTGGAGTCTCTTCTTCTCCACACGTGGGAAAATTACAAAAAGGAGAATTTTTGTTTTCGACCTAGGGTTTTCAGTGCAGAGTTGACTAGCGTTGACTTTGGTCAACGCATGGTCAAACTGACCCAAATTTGTCCCAGAATTCTGATTTTTGCAGTTCGCATTTATTGGCACAAAAATCGAGGCTTGACGTTGAATTTGACCGAGATGCATTGACTTTTTGCTGCTGCTGTTTTGCGTTGACCGTTGACTGTGACAACGTTGACTTTCGTTGACTTTGGGTTCACTGATATTGCTGTTCGAGAGGGTTGTGTGACACTTCTGGTTGGCTGACCATATTGAGACTTTGTTGGTTGAAGCATCCTGTTGATCGCCGTAACGCACCTACACACACATATATTTTTGGCTTGTCTTCTGTCGATCTACTGGTATATCAGCATTTTACTTTCTTGTTTATGTGATTGCTGTTTGATATTGGGGATAAAAAATAAAGTTGCATCAAGCATAGAACATCTACAAAAATTTACATGGTATCAAAGCTGAGGTGAAGACAAAGCCTAAGTTTGTAGTAACCACCTAAGAAGAGCATGGGTACCTCAAACTACAATGGCTTTAAAGCTGATGACAAATTGACTGGGAAGGAAGACTTCCATGCCTGGAAGATGACATTGGATCTTATGTTGGAAGACCAAGATGTCATGGACTATGTGCAGGGTAAAATCCAAGAGACTCCATCCATTGCACTTGCTGCCACCAAGTCAAAATATAAGAAGGGGGAAATCAAAGCAAAGCTGATGATTCGGGTTTCAATTCACAAGAGTCTGGTAGCCTACATATCTGAGCTACACACATCCAAGGAGATGTATGATAAGTTGGTCAACATGTTCAAGGCCAACAATGCAAATCAAGTTCTTTTCTTCAAGAACCAACTGAAGAATCTGAAGAAAGGCAGGGATGAGTCTGTTCAATCTTATTTTCTAAAGTTGATTGAAATCATAAATAATCTTCTGGCTATTGGGGAGACAATAGCTGATCGAGAAATGGTTCTCACCGCACTTGGAGGTCTCTCATCCAAATGGCATGTATTCAACACTACCATTCTCAATAACAATGTAATACCTGATTTTGATGAAGTACTATCGAGATGCATACAAGAAGAGACAAGGATGAAGGAATATGAAAATGAAGGAAATGCTGCCTTCACTGCTCGTGCTAAGAAGAAGAACTTTGGTGGTCCGAGGAACAAAGGAAGTGCAGGGGCCCAAGGAAAGAAAGGCAAATGTTACACATGTCACAAGACTGACCACTATGCTAGAGAATGCCCTTTCAAGAAGGATTCTCCCGATGACGATGACAACAACAACAACAACCGGAGGAATGGCAATCGAAGGAACAACAAGTTCATAGGGAAGAGGAAGGCTCCCTCTGGCGGAAATGGGGAACCTTTTAAAAGGTCGAGAAATTCCAGGTATGAGGAATCAAATGTTGTTGATGATAAAATAAATGAATTCATTCTTGTATCTGCCCTCTTTGCTGCATCTCCACCCGACACTATGGATGTTTGGTTGATAGATAGTGGTGTCTCAAGGCACATCACTGGGTTCAAGGAAGCACTTTCTGACATGGTTGAGAAGGATGTTAATCTGAAAATTATCCTTGGAGATAATGCCACATATCGCGTGAAAGGGACAGGGACTGTGACCTTCCACTTGTCTCAAGGTTAAGTCCTCCGCCTGCAAGATGTACTATATGTACCTGATTTGAAGAAGAATCTTGTGTCTATTTCGGCCATGGAAGACAAAGGTTTTAATGTGGCATTCATTGATGGGAAGGTGCATATATGGAAGAAGAGTTTCAAGGAAGCTATCACGATTGGGTTTAGAGTTGATACACTCTACCAGGTTGGAGGAAGTCCACTGGGAGCGATGACATGTGATCCTATCCGATAGACAGAAGTATGACACCAGAGGTTTGGTCACCTTCACTACAAAGCCCTTCCCAAAGCAAGGAAGGTGGTGACGAGGATGCCCGAGTTCACAAATGATCATGAAGGTGTATGTAAGGGCTGTGCTGAAGGAAAGCATACAAGGGGACCTTTCCCCTCAAGTGTCACAAAGACATCTGATGTCTTGCAACTGATACATTCTGATTTGTCTGGTATGCTGCCCATGACATACTTGGGAGGATGTTCTTATTATATGACGTTCATAGATGACTTCTCTCGCGAAACCTGGATTTACTTCTTGAAGAAGAAGGATGATGCTTTCATGTGGTTCCGTACCTTCAAAGCCTTGGTGGAAAATCTAACAGGGAAGAAGATCAAGATAATGAGGACCGATATTGGCACTGAATATGAGACAAACGAGTTCAAGAACTTTTGCAGAGAAGCTGGCATCAAGAGGGAGACCACAACTGTCTACACTCCTGAGCAGAATGGCGTTGCTGAAAGAAAGAACAGGACCATTATGGAAGTTGCTTGTGCCATGCTATGTGACCAAGACCTTTTGAAGTTTCTGTGGGGAGAAGCTGCGAACTCTGCTGTGTACATACAAAACCGATGCCCGCATTCCGCTCTGGACTCCGAAACTCCCTAAGAGGTATTCTTTGGTAAGAAACCTTACGTCTCACATTTTAGAGTTTTTGGATGTCCTGTTTATTTTCATGTGTTGAAGGAGAAGAGGAGCAAGATGGATGCTTCTGGAACGAAGGGAATGTTTGTGGGCTATAGCGAAACTTCGAAGGCCTATAGAGTCTATGTGCCTAGTCAAAGGGAAGTGGAGATATGCCACGATGTTACCTTTGACGAAGATGCTTCCCTGCGAAAAGTAATCAATCTTTCGAGATCTGAGGAAGATCATGAAGCAAGGCTTGGAAATCAAGAAGAACCGAAGGATAAGACGATGCCCGATGTTGAAGGATCAATGGACCCTATTGATCCACCTCCTTCAATGAGGAAAAGACCATCATGGCTCAGGGACACTCTCGAGGATGCCGAGAATCATATGGCCCCAAGGAGGACATTCTGTGAAAGAAAGAAGCTGAATAGATACCAAGGGTGTCTAGTAGCCATGAATACAATTGTACAATTTGAGCTTGGATCTTTTGAAGAAGCCGTAAAGCATCAAGTCTGGAAGGATGCTATGCACGAAGAATATGAGTCCATTATGAAGAATGATGTCTGGGATGTGGTTCCAAGACCGAAAGACAATGCAGTTGTCATCTCGAAATGGCTCTATAAGATCAAGCATGGATCTGATGGTACTGTTGAAAAGTTCAAGGCAAGATTCATTGCTCGTGGCTTCTCTCAAAAGGAAGGCGTAGACTATGATGACATATTTGCACCTGTGGCCTGATATACCACCATCCGATCTATCATAGCCCTTGCTGCAACCTGCTACGCAAGGATGGAATCTTCATCAGATGGATGTGAAGACCGCATTTCTACATGGTGCGATAAAGGAAGAAGTGTATGTGGAGCAACCTCTAGGGTTTGAAGTTCAGGATCGGGACACCCATGTTTGCAAGTTGAATAAAGCCCTCTATGGGTTGAAGTAAGCACCCAGAGCTTGGTACGAGAGGATAGATATCTACTTGATGAAGCTGGGCTTCACTCATAGTAATGTTGATCCGAACCTTTACTTCAAGGTTGATAGAGAAAAGCCTCTCATTCTGGTGCTGTATGTGGACGACCTCTTCCTGACAGGTGCTGACCCTCTCATTCATCAGTGTAAGAGGGAGCTCGCAGTTGAGTTTAAGATGAAGGACTTAGGACTGATGCATTACTTCCTAGGCCTGGAGGTCTGACAAAGACCTAGCGAGATTTGTGAAGCTTCTGGAAAGATTTGGAATGGTGGACTATAAGTCTGTGTCGACATCGATGGAGCTCAACTTTAAGAAGTTGAGTGGTAGTGCTACTGGGCCCGTGCTAGCAAATCCTACTGAGTATCGTCAACTCGTAGGGGCCCTAATGTTCTTAGTGAACACCCGTTCGGACGTATGTTTTGCAGTGAACACTTTGAGTCAACATATGGTTGAACCTCATCACATTCACTGGGTTGGTGCCAAGAATTTGTTGAGATATCTTTGGGGCACGATAAACCATGGGCTGAGATACACTGCCAGGAGCGTGACACTCCATGGATATACTGATGTTGATTGGGCTGGCAGTGTGGTGGATCGTGCACATCGGGATGTTGCTTCACACTTGGGTCTGCTTCGATATCATGGATGAGAAGGAAGCAAAAGTCGGTGGCTTTGAGCACAGCGAAGGCCGAATACATTGTAGTGAGTATGGCCTGTTGTGAAGCAGTTTGGTTGCGAAAACTCTTCAGTGAGATGTTCAGGCATGTGCTAGGTACCACTGTGATACTCTGTGATAACTAGAGTGGGATTTGATTGTCCGAGAATCTCGTGTTCCATGATCGATCTAAGCATATTGATATCAGGTACCACTTTATCCGGGATATGGTACAACGAGGCGTCGTAAGGCTCGATCATATAGGAACTGATGAGCAGGTCACAGACATTCTCACAAAGCCCCTGTGGAAGGTTAAGTTCCTAACCTTCCGTGAGAATCTTGGAATCGTGGAACGAACCTATGCTGAGGGTCCTGTTGGATGGTGAGCTCTGGGAGCTTTGGGGGGCTTTGGGGATAGCTTCTCGGAGCTATAAGCAACCGCAGGGCTAGGCTTGCCCAATCTTGTTGGTGTGCTTCCGCCCCACTGTTATCATATTGAGTTGGTTCACCTCTCATGATCTGTGCCCTGTATGCATCCTACCCATTGAGTCCCAGACTCATGGGAAGTACCTCTCATTTGGCTAGTGAGGTGGGAAAAGCTAGAGACCAGTAGAAAAGACTGATGGACGCATCGGAGATTGCCGTACTCTCTATGTCTAGGATGGCATGTGTCCAACCACTTGATCTAGGATCAAGTCTAGTGAGGTTTCGGATCTCCAACTGACTTCGGGTCAGGTAAACCAACTTCGGGTTGGTATGTGACTCTTTTGAATCCTATAGAGGTTTTAGACCTTTGGGCTGAATTTGTCAGTTGGGAATGATGTCTTTGTGACTGACCCACTTTTGTTTTGAAATAAAGAAGCCAACAAAGCAAGTTACGACGGGATGACGCACGATGTTTGGATGGCACAGGTGGATGGAGTTCTCCCTAGTTGAGAAGGAGTGTTAATTTTGGACAACTAGATCCAAACTCCATGTTGTGATGCTTAGATGAAGATGCCAATATTTTTATTGGATTCCTCTTTCGGAGAGGTGCAAGATCAATCTAAAGATCATCTTGATCCGATGAGCAGAACATTTATTTTGAATTTATTCAAAATATGTGCAGGTCGGCCATAAATGAAATGTAGGCTTGAAGTCCCAACATTTGTGTCACACACCCTCACTGATGGATATAAATAGGTCAACATTGGAGGCCATTTTCACTCATCCATCATCATACATTCTCTCTCCTCATCTGATTGGTTCAATCATCACTTGGAGTCTCTTCTTCTCCACACGAGGGAAAATTATAGCAAGGAGAATTTCTGTTTTTGACCTAGGGTTTTCAGCGCAGAGTTGACCAGCGTTGACTTTGGTCAATGCATGGTCAAACTGACCCAAATTTGTCCCAGAATTTCGATTTTTGCTGTATTGGCACATAAATCGAGGCTGGATGTTGACTTTTTGCTGCTGCTGTTTTGCGTTGACTGTTGGCTGTGACAACGTTGATTTTCGTTCACTGATATTGCTGTTCGAGAGGGTTGTGTAACACTTCTGGTTGGTTGACCGTATTGAGACTTCGCTGGTTGAAGCATCCTGTTGACCGCCATAACGCACCTACACACATATATTTTTGGCTTGTCTTCTGTTGATCTACTGGTATGTACTATCAGCGTTTTACTTTCTTGTTTATGTGATTGCTGTTTGATATTGGGGATAAAAAGTAAAGTTGCATCAAGCATAGAACATCTACAAAAAATTACAGGAAAAAACTCCAAATTTACTCCACAAAACTGGTAAATCTCCTTTTGAGTAGTGACAAACACTTCCTCTCTCTAGAGGCACGAATCACAAAGGTTAGAGTGCAAAATGAGTGGGAAAATCACGAGTTTTTGGATAAACTCCTAATGTTATCTTGAGTTTTACGATTAAATCCTGAGATTTTCATTTTTGAAAAAATCGTGAAAAACTCAGCCGATAACATCGACAAGTTGAAAAAATCGCATTTTGCCAACGTTATCGCAACTTTTTCCACAGAACTTTGTTGCAACAATGTCTTCGATTGCCATTGTCACCTCAACAATCTTCCTTTTGCTCTTTAGTGGAATTGCATCACAAGGGAGGCTTCATAGTGATCACCTGAGAGGATATTTTATGATATATGGTTCAAGGTGATGAAAATATAGGCTAGGTGAAGACACTCTTTAATAGAAAAAGGCTCAATTCTTCTTATTAAGGAATGGCGTACTATACACCAAACGTAGAGAGGGCACATATGGAGTTACTAGGCACATATGAGTCAAAGAAAGGGTTTACTAAATATGTGATCAACAAACAAATAAAGCAAACCCTCAAATTAAGCCTCAAGTTGAAGCCCTAGCTAGGGTTAGGGTTTATGGGGCAGAAGAATACTCAGAGGAGGATGACGTCAACACTCGTAGTGTAAGTTTCACCATGCAAAAGGCTAGGTTTGAGTTAAAAGGATCACCAAGGTGAAAGTCAAATTTTATTACCTCCAATGTGTTGAAAATTTCCCTTGCACCGTATTTGGTCTATGACTAGACTAGCACATAAACTCACTAGAAGTGCTCAACTTAACTACCTTTGCACAACGGAAAATATCACAACATTGAGATCAACAACAATTCACAAGTTTTATGGCCAAAATCACATTTCTCATTATTTCATCAATAAGAAAGCACTAAGGCTCCTATACTAGGGATCATTGCCCTTTACAAACCCTGGTATAAAGCTATAATACATAGTCAAATCTTTGACCAAAGCAACTAGGGCCGAGGCCTAGTCCATCAAGAACTCATCTGCCCAACTGTAAAGACAAATAACTCAACTTACTTGCTAGTTGACCTTCCTTAGCAATTAGCCCTTTTAGTCTTCTTGTCCACAATAGATCTATTCCTTTAGATCATTGTCCTTGGCTGTCCTTTGCCTCCAAACATTGCCCAACTAACTCCATTTGGTTCTTTGTCCTCCTTTTCCCTCCTGGCAACTCCAACAACTTCTTGAGTTTGGGCTTTGTTGAAAATGTAGAGATGGAAGGTCTTCTGACTTGTGCCTTAGCCAATGAAGACCTCGAATTAGTCTTTCTCTAGCATGAATGTGAGTTCATGAAATAGACTTCAATTACGATGAGTTGATTTCCAGTTTACTGGAATGGTCATCTTGTGAGTCTTCTTCAGTTAGACTACAAGATGAGGTGGCAATGACAAGTTGAGTTAGAATGAGTTAAGATTGCAGTGTTGATTGGAGAGAGAATGAGTTGAGTTCTCAGTTAACTTGCAATCACAACTAGAGTAAATCAAGGAGGAGCTCGAGCTAATTAACTGAGAGCTAGTCCAAGCGTAACTAGGACTTGCTCCAGTTAACTAACAAAGGAAACTTGTGACACTAGTGTGAGCTGACATTCAACTAGGCCTACTAGTGTGAGCTAACATTTGGCTAGGCCTCCTTGCATGCATCAAATTATACCTATTAAGAAAAGGATGAAGGCACACCATCACATATCATTCTTCATTGTGGAGTGCACATAATTGAGGAGCAAGTGCACATAGATTTAGGAGCCCTAAGTTTGCAAGGATTTAGGAGTGAAAGTGCGCAAGGATTTAGGAGCAATAGTGCGCAAGGATTGTGGAGCTGGGATCACGATTCACAGAGCAGGTCAAGGCTATTCAGTAGAGGAACACTTGTGTGCAGGACTGAGATCAAGTAGTGATCAAGGTAGGCCGAGCTCAATTGTAGAAACTAAGATTGGCAAGGAGAAGCCTAACGCTTTCTCAGAGACAAATCACTGGCTATAGTAGCAACGACAATTGTAATAGATCCACTTGCGCAAAGAACAATCAATAAAAGACCACAACAAAGAAAGCAGGTTTTCCCTTTTGAGTTTCATGGGTAAACAAGCGTGTAAATTTTGTGTGCATGTGTTTTTATCTCGATCATTTTCCACTGCATGTTGAATGTTAAGAAACTCTGTATCTTGGTGAACATAAATTTGGTTTCAGTTTTTTGTTGCCTTGTTTTCAATAATTCATCTAAGTAGCGCGCAGAGTTTCAAGAAAATTAACAGGCTTATCCTTGCAACCCATAGACTCCTGGCTTCCTTCTACTGTTAGCCCTTCAAAGCCTCAACAAGCCTTGTACAACCCCTTTTTGCCTCCCGCATAACCCTAACCAAGTTGCGGCCTATTGCAACAAACCTCAGCTACCTTGTTTTGACTGCGGATCACGTCCAAGAGTTCCCTTTTCTCCCTCGACTAGTTATCTCCAATCTTCCTAGGCCCTCAACCTAATTTGTTTTGGCCTTCTCCAAAACTTTGTCTGTTGTACCTAAAAAACTTGCTGGCTTATTGCAACCTAGACTAGAGCTTCCCCTTTTTTGGCTGTTGTTCCAGTGGTCCTCCTGAACAGACTTTTCATGTGTCTTCTTCCAACAATCCAACTCGACATCCACTGACAGACAATTCTTTCCTGACTCAACCTCTCTAGAAACAGATCACTTGCACAAAATGCTTCTACTCGACCTCTTCTATGATAGCTGTGACTCTCTTTGGTTTCTCTTCTTTGCACAATTTCTTAACTTGGTCCAACTGCCATAACCTTACAAAACTCGACCCTTACATGTTGCGGCTAGATTTTTTAGCTCACAAACTCAGCCATATTCCATAGCTCGTCGTTCTGAATAACTGAGGCTCCTCTCTCTAAGATCTACGACTCTCTTAGGGCTATTTCACTCCAAACATGAGGTTGTGTCTCATTGTATGATTGGCATCTCCATTGGCACTATATTTATACTTTTTGTGTGAGCGTCTTGGGGGTTTTCCTTATCCTTCAAGAAACCCCTATTTTACAACTCATTCACAAATTAGAATAAAGTAATAATTACTTTGGTTCCAAACCCACAACTTGGGTCCAAAACCCCAACACTTGGGTATCTTTTCCAGAAGGTCACTTTTTGTGGGTTTTCTCCACTCAAAAAAAGTAAAATACCTTTTGAGCTACCCAAATTTCAACACAACGTCCATCCACAAAAACTCTAAATGAATTTGGACCTACCTAAAGCCCTAGTGACTTGCCTTTAAAGGCTTAGAAAATAGAGGAGAGGAAAAATATTAAGGTTTTCAAAATTTTATTGATCAACACCAAGGTTTCTAGTGCCTAATCCTACTTGGGTGATGGAATCTTTAGGGCTACTTCAAGAGATAATGGACAAATGCTTTAAGTAAAGGGGAAAACCTCTTGTTTTCACTTATATAAACCATAACTATATTTTTTGTGAGGGGAGAAATTAAATAGGGGAAGCTCACTAGGAGGTCTCTTATGGATTTCAAGGAAGAGATAATTAACATGCAACAATTATCCCATATTTTCCATTAAAGAATTGCATTAAGACATGGAGCATAGAAAAACCCTAGCAATAGTTAATTACATGTAAAACAATGAAAAATCTGCAATAAACTTACAATTATTCCATGAAAAGGCCTTCTTAACAAAAAGACATCTCTGAGACATAAGCCAATCTCCAATAGCAAGAGCACCATAAAAGTTACATCTCCACAAGTAGCGAGTTCAACAAAGGTTTAGTTGAGCTCTCAAGAAGAGGCCGAAATTCAAGTCTGATGATGAAAAATGACAATGGAGTGATCCTCAATATATATGAGATCTATCACTCACAATTATTAGCCTAAAAGCCGAAAGACAAGTTTAATTTTGAGTATGTATCAAGAAAGTGGGTTACAAGCCAACACAATAGCTCGACATAACAAAAATATGCCACCAAACCCCCACACATGTGGGTTGAAACTCTCCTCAAGCATGACGTCATGCCCTTTTTGGGCAGTAAATGCTATGAAAGTATTGAAAATCAAATCAACACATAAAATACATAAAACACACATAATAAACCAGACACCAAATAATGGTGGAAAAGGCTTCAGCCTCACGGCTTCCTCACATATTTTCTCCTTATTAAAAGAGTGTAGTGTTACAATTAAATAGATGAGGAGACAGTGTCTCAAGATAGTGCGTGCTATCTTGGACACCTTGGTTGAAATAATTTCTCAACCAAACACACACCAATATAGGAGCTACCTAAACTAACTCCTATCTTAGAGGAACAACCCAAACTAAAGAGTTAGGCATAAATTCCTAACTTTTCATATTTAATTAATTTATTTTATTTTTGGATTTATTATTGTTTTATGAGAGAGGCTAACATTCCCCCCTTCAATGATAAATCCAAAATAAGAACGAGGAACCATCTTCCAAGTTCTCATGTTGATCCTCAAAAACATTGTCTGAAAAAACCGCCAAAACTGGATGCTGAAAAACTGCAATCTGAAGAGACCATGAGTCAGCTGCATGTCTGATTCATCTCTGAATTTCGCTTGACAACTCTATCACGTGCAAATCTGCAAAAGGATCCATCTGTCCTTTGCATGAAATCAACATCCTTTGTCCACTGACAAAATTTGTTCAACGCCCACTGGCTGATGATGTCAAAAACAACTCACTGTTGCTTTTGTTGTGTTGAAAACTGCTCACTGCTGCTTTGCTGTCGACTGCCCACTGGCGAATTTGTTGATGCCCACTGGCTGTTGAAGATGCCCACTGCTACGGAAGCTGCCCACTGGCTGCTTTTGCTGGTTTTGTCGAGACTTTCAGTCTAACAACCACCGTCAATTTCATTTTAAATGTCAATGAAATTGGACTTTCAGTCTAACAACCATCGTCAATTTCATTTTAAATAACCACCGTCAATTTCATTGACATTTAAAATGAAATTGACGGTGGTTGTTAGACTGAAAGTCTCGACAAAACCAACAAAAGCAGCCAGTGGGCAGCTTCCGTAGCAGTGGGCATCTTCAACAGCCAGTGGGCATCAACAAATTCGCCAGTGGGCAGTCGACAGCAAAGCAGCAGTGAGCAGTTTTCAACACAACAAAAGAAACAGTGAGTTGTTTTTGACATCATCAGCCAGTGGGCGTTGAACAAATTTTGTCAGTGGACAAAGGATGTTGATTTAACGCAAAGGATAGATGGATCCTTTTGCAACTTGGCACGTGATGGAGTTGTCATGCGAAATTCAGAGATGAATCAAACATGCAGCTGACTCATGCTGTTCTGTCTCAAGCTAACTGGCTCACGTTGGACTGGACATTTCTGCATTCATACAGAGCAGATCGTGTGAGTAATGGCTGCCATGGTGCCGCTCCAAGTAAAGAACCCAAGTCAGAAAACTGATGGCGCGACCTCCTCTCTTACAATTTTCTCCAGCGCCCTACGAATTCTTTTTCAAAATTTTCAAATTCTTTTTTCAGAAATATACGTTATGTGAAAACAATTATGTGAAAAACATACCGAAAATAAATCTCAGAAACTTGCTGAAACTCTGCACCTCCAAATCGTATATCAAGTGATTATTGTGAATAAATCTTAGTTTCTCTTATGCATTGCAATTTTTGAAATTTCCACCAATTTAAAATTAACCAAAAGCAATCTACAGGCTCGGCAAGATGGAGGTGAATCAGAGGAGAGGAAGACCTTGACCTTGAAAAACCACAACTGTGGATATCGTCACTTGGAAAATAAATCAGCGAGGGTAAGCAGATGCAAGAGCTGTGGATACTGTCATTTGGAATTTATCGTCGGTGCTTGTTATTTAAAAACATAACCCATTTGTTTAAAACTGAAGTTTCATGTTATCCCTGTCACAACCGATACTATTACCTTTTAACCTTCTCGACAAGGCAATCAAAACAACTCTGCGTCATGGCTTTGCATTTGGTAGTTCGTTGCAGACGTTGTGAACATTTCAACATTGCTACCATGATCCACGCATTTTACAGCTATGCTTGCAATCATGGCAAGAGGTCCAACGCTGTTGTGGCTGCATAATTATGATACAATGCGACTGTTGTAGCTTCAACACAGGTGCCAAGGTGTTTGCAGAACACACAGAGTTAAACTCTGTGCCGAATTCGTTTTACCATGCAACGGTATCTTAATTCACAACTCGACTTTATTGTCGACTCTGCTACTGCGATTTATAACACTGCAATTTCGTTAAATTAACTCACCACTTAACTTCGGCATTGATTCCACTGTTGGATGGTCTGCAACAGCTGCCGTTGTTTGCATATGGCATTGACTCTGTTCACAACTTCCCCAGGCTTTGATCGCCCTCTCCACGTCGTTATAAAACTCTACTGCCATTATAATGTCACTGCCCTCCTCCTTGCGTTGACTAATGTCGACACTTGTAGGTCGAACAATAACCAGTGAGAGCTCACGAACGCTGCAATGAATGGGCTGCTGGTTAGACCCATGGGCCATCGAACCACGCAGGCTTGTCATTGCTATGGAGTCACAACTCCTCACATGTATGCGGATTCTCTCTGTTTGCTAGGTGCGATCCCTTCAAACTCGATCACATTGCCTTGTCAGGTGTGAGATGTAAATTTCCTCCTCTATGGCTAACGCAGAGAGGAATCTCTGGCGTTGGCTATGGTGCCTCCTCTGATGTGAATTCTCCCTGCATTCACAGTTGCACACACAGTATATATGCAAACTTGCAGATTTAAAACAGGCATCTTACAAGCTCCGATACCACATATTGAAAATCAAACCAACACATGAAATACATAAAACACACATAATAAACCAGACACCAAATAATGGCGAAAAAGGCTTCAGCCTCACGACTTCCTCACATATTTTCTCCTTATTAAAAGAATGTAGTGTTACAATTAAATAGATGAGGAGACAGTGTCTCAAGATAGTGCGTGCTATCTTGGACACCTTGGTTGAAATAATTTCTCAACCAAACACACACCAATATAGAGCTACCTAAACTAACTCCTATCTTAAAGGAACAACCCAAACTAAAGAGTTAGGCATAAATTCCTAACTTTTAATATTTAATTTATTTATTTTATTTTTGGATTTATTATTGTTTTATGAGAGAGGCTAATAGAAAGTGCATGAAATGGGCTAGATGTGTGTCCCATCATCGTAATCCACTCCATGCTTGAGGGGAAGCCCTCAAGATATGCCTCAAAATGCCTCCACGTCAAGAACATGCTCTGGGTTCCTTGCACCTTCTTCAAAGGGGGCTAAAAGTATGACGTGGCATAATCTCTCTCTAGCGTTGGGAATCCAAGTGGTAGTACAATTCCTCCCTTGTTGTCTTGAGGATGACCATCATCATTCGGACTTTGGATCAAGTCATGCCCATCAAACAGTGTCAAGGCTGGCTTGGGGGCAGCTTGGGTTTGTTGGGTACATCATCAAGAATCTCCAACACTAAACAAAGTGAGCTCAACGTTTTAGCTTTTGGGCGTGCCGTAAGGTGTCAATGAACTGCTAGATTCATCAAAGTGCCCAATGTTATGCTCTAGAGGGGCAATGTTGCATCTGCAAGGTCATCACTGCTCTCTGAAAGTGTGGGACAACCTGGGCATCATGTGTAGTGTAGGTATGGAGTGTTCCCTCAAGGCTTTCTCTGCTTTGTGAAGGACAACTTGACAAAACCATCACAAACTCAAGTGAAATTTACCAATAATTAGAGACAATGACCATAGATGCATCATAGTGGACCATACTTAATTGTTAAGGGTATAATAAAATTTCAAACTAAGATGACCTTCAAATATCTAACTATACCAAGTCCCGTAAAAGTGTTCCCTACCTTGTTAGGGATGGCAAGATGGTCAACTCTATTAGGTTCTTTTAGCCCCTAAGGGGAGGTGACATGTCCAAGGTCAACCCTTCATAGGGGTTTGTGATAATGGTGGCAACATAGGGGAAATGCTTCATGGCTGGGTGCCATGGTCATGGGACTAATTGATGGAGTTCCATCATCCCGATTATATATATGTGTGGAGGGAGAAATCGTGGAGGCATGGGTTACCCCATTCCTTGGCCTGCTCTCATCACCCCTCTAGTGTACCTTTTTCTTCTTTTTGATAGTGCTTTAATAGGGAGCATAACTTAGGTGTCCAAGCTTGCTTTTAGTGATATAACATTGATTTACCCCTTAACAATGAGTTAGATTTCTTGCTCATTAGGGTTGGGACATGTAAGGGTTCCTTATTATGTGATAATGCATCAAGTGCTCAAGAATCGAGTGATGGCCAATGAAGGGGGTATAGCTCATGCTAGGATTTTGGCCACACACTAATTAATGTTCCGACCATCTTTTGCATTTTGAATGTTATTTTTCTTTCATCGTGGCCATTTTATGCTTTTACCTTTGTTTCAATTGCATCGATCTCTAGGGCAAAGTTTTCGGCCTTGACTCAAGGATGAGGATATGAGGATGCAAATCCCAATGAACCATTGAAAACAAATCTAAAGGATGGACATGAAATTAGGGTAATGACGAAGAGTTCTAAGCATGGAATGTGGTTATGGACACAGTACTTCAATCCACGTTTTCCAAGTAATGCCCTTCCTATAAACCTAATGCCCCTTAGAGGAGGTCCCATTGGACTAGGGTCAAAAAGTAACCCCCCTGGTAAGGTTAGAGGACAAGTTTACAGTCAAGACTAGTCAATCATCCATATAACCCCTTAATCCATGTTAGGATGCCAACAACATTAAGTAAAATCACATGATTGCAAAATGATTAAAGTTAAAGTGCTTGTTGAGCGGTGACACACTTTCCTTCAAAAGGAATACCAGATGGTAAGAGGTGTTTGACCAATGCAAATGACAGAGGAATGTGGCATATCATCAGACATTTAGCAAATATAGGGCTGCTAGCTGGCTGGATATCTAAAAGTAGAAGAATTTTTTTATCCAATGGGGTTACTCACTCTTGGTGGGTAACAATACCCTTTGTGCACTTTGAGGATATGGGGTACTAATTGAAACTACCAAGTTCACTCTAGATTTATTTCTTTGATACATTTCCTCACCGTTCTTATTATAGTGAATTCACACATGCTTGCATGACAATGTAGACTTATGCAGGAATAATCAATCATTCAATCAACGATCACACTAGAAGTTGTAATTGTAGGCTTACACATGCAAACAAGATTGAACAAACTGTTGGAAAATCAGGAGACTTGTAGATTATAGATGATTTTCCTTAACTTGATAATTACTTGTGATGTTAGTTTGCCTTTTATAAATTATTACTTCTTTAGTTCTTGTTCATCAAGCAATTACCAAAACCAATGAAGATCACAAAGAGACAAAATACACAGGATATAGGTTCCAAGGGTTCATTTTTGGGTAGCATTAGATGTGCTCTAGCTCTGAAACCGTGTGGAGGGGCTAGAACACATGAGATCTCCAAGACCCATAAATCCCATAAATCATTTGGATAAATTCCACCCGGAACTTAAGTTATTCCAATATTTAATTATTTTAATGGAGACCCTAAGTCTAACTTAGGGAAATTAATTTAAACATGTGGGTGAAAATGTTCTAAGTGACCAGGATCAAGTATTTTCTAATCTTAGCCATCGATTAGAGATTAGATCACATTTGTTGATTCTTCAATGAGAAAAGTATTAAAGGAAGGCTTGGGATCAGTTGGAGGACACACACAGAGTGGCAGCACTTGAGCTAAGTCGAAATTCTGGGGCGCAGTTTGTTGAGAATTTTCGAGTGAGCTTGCAGTGCAGCGAGGGGCAGATCGATAGTGGGATTTCAGATTCGAGGCCGAGAATTCAATAACAGAGAGGCAGATCCGTACCACAGAGCAGCACATGCCCAAGAGGGGTGACGCAGAGGCAACGTAAGCCCAGGAGGGGTGACGCAGAGGCAACGTAAGCCCAGGAGGGGTGACGCAGAGCCAGAAGGGCTCACGTAGAGGGATGCAGAGCCGAAAGAGGCTAACACAGTCACTTAGAGAGATGTGCTAGGGTTTCAGTGGGCCAAATAGGGCTCATATTTAGGAGATCCAGAAGTGGTGACGTAGTGACTGCGTAGGCACCTGTGGGGTTCTTCACCCTCAGTTGAATCAACCATATTATCTGTCTCCAGAGATAGAGGTACTTCTACTGGGATTTTCTTTGTTGGGTAAATTGCTACTGGTACCCTAGATTGTATTCATAATTCTGCATAATAATAAAACCCTCAAGAGCTGCTGCACCAGTTTTCCCGCATTGGGTTTTTCCGGGGACATTTGTCCGAAAAATCTTGTGTCCTTTGTCGAATGTGCTTGATTCTTCAGTACTTGATCTGAATATATGTGTAGGCTGCAATATGTTTACTTCAATGTTTTCTGAATATTTCTGAAAATAACTTGTTAAATTAAAAACACAAGTACGAGAAGTAAACCAGATTACTGTAGTAGGATTTCTATAATAAGGATTCATAAATTTTCACATGGTATCAGAGCAATTGCAGATCAGGGAGAGCTGAAGTCATCAGCGAAGAGGCGAAGTTTTTGCTGCAGGAAGGCAACTGTGACAATACAGATCCATGAAGGGGCAACACAACACTAGAGGGACAGTGCAAAGCTTGTCTAGCTCACGCAGAGTTGACGCAGAGGTTCATGCAGTCTGAGAAGGGTGACAAAGAGCCTGTCTAGCTCATGCAGAGGCTCATGCAGGCCCGGGAGGGTGACGCAGTCCAAGAGGAGGTGATGCTGAGCTAGTTGTCGTGACTAAAAGTGCAGTTTGGTTCTTTGGAAGTTGCTGGTGGGGCATTGTTTCTGCCGGTGCAGAACAATGTCTAACAGGGTTAACAAAGTAGGGGAAGCAGTTCCTCAACAGACTTTCTAGCCAAGAAGTCTGAGATCCGATCAACAAAATGATTGGAGAGAGCTGATTCGACAGAATTGGTGGAAGATTTCCGGGAGTGAAATCACTTGTCAGAGGGAGCATATTCTCTAGAGGGTTTCTAGTGCCAAGAAACCCAGATCCGTGTCTTTTGTTGAGGGTAGCAACCAAAGAAGGGAGAGTAGTTTTTCAACTTCGACATCTTTTGAGCAGGGATGGCCGCACATAGATTGAGGGATCAGGATAGGTTGGATGGAGTTTCTAACTTCGTCGTTTGGAAGGCCAGAATCCTATCAGTTCTGGATGAATATTTCATCAAAGATCATGCCGAGAAGGTTGTAGCTGTTCCTGTTGACGCTGATCCGTTGAAGAAGTATGAGGAAAATCAAGCAAGGTCCAAGTGCTTGATTATGGACAGGGTCAAGGATCATGTGGTCCCACACATTGCCGTGAAGAATACGACAAATTAGATGTGGACAACGTTGACCACAATGTATCAAAGGACTTCTGTCCAAAGGAGAATGCTTCTGGAGAATCAACTTTGACTATTTCAGATCCATAAGGGAGAGGAAATCGGCCCCTTCCTCATTAGATTGAAGGCGATTCGTGATCAACTGGCTATTATGGGGGCCACTCTTGATGAGGGTCTATTGGTCTGGACTGCCTTGAATGCAGTGTCTGAAGAATGGCAGACCTTTGTCCAAGGTATCTTGGGCAGAGCCACACTTCCAAATTGGGAAGACATGTGGGCAGTTGTTCGACAAGAAGAGATCCGATGGATGACCAAGGCGGGCAACACCAGCAGTGGAATCAAGATCAAGGAGGAGGAGGAGGAATATGCGGCTCTCGTATCTAAGCGACAACAAGGGCAACGAGGGAAGAAGAAGAGAGACCTTTCAAAGGTCAGGTGCTTTAGATGTGGTGAACTAGGACATTTCGCCACTACTTGTCCTCAGAAGAAGAAGGGCAAGGAAGACTCGGATTCTAAGGCTAAAACAGCGAAGGGCGATGATGGGAGTGATGACGATGTGGCTATGAGTGCTCATGTACCTCGAGAGAAGAGGTGAGGCGACATAGATCTGTAGATTGATCTACGGATAGCGGTGAGGGGGCAGGATCCTTGAGGTCCCCAAACTCTTGGATTACATATGAGCTACAAGAGCCCTTAATGACAGTTGCAGGGTGACTGGAGTTAGTTGGTGCAGAGGATCATGGAGGCACATTGACAGAGCTAGGATGCTGAAGATTGGAGCAGCGCAAAGTAGAGCCAGCAACAACGTAGAAGCAGCAACACAGAGGCTGATGGGATTTCAGCAACACAAAGGCAGTGCTTAAGCAATGTAGAGCAGTAGCAGCGTAGAGGCAGCAAAGGGATAACGTAGATTAGCAGCAGAGGGTGTTTCAGATCGAGATGCAGTCAGACTAACTTGTTTGTCAAGATTTTGGGTGATGTCCTTTAGTTGCTTACTCCTCAACAAATGAGTTGCAGTGCAACAATTAGTAGTGGTAGTGCTATGGGCAACATGATGCAAAATTTGAGAGGGAGCTGCTGTACAAATGAGGCATTGTGTGTGGCAGAGTCATGGGCAGTAGTACAGAAGGCAGCAGCATAGTGGATGAAGGGCAACAGGCCGAGCATCAGTAGCGCAGGGGATCGATGCCATGGATCAGGGTGATGCTTTAGGTTGAAGTGTTGCTAGAGCACTTTCCTCGCTAAGGAGTGTTGATTTTTGGGTAGCATCGGATGTGCTCTAGCTCCGAAACTTTGTGGAGGGGCTAAAACACATGAGATCTCCAAGACCCATAAATCGTTTGGAGAAATTCCACCCGAAACTTAAGTTATTCCAATAATTAATTATTTTAATGGAGACTCAAGTCTAACTTAGGGAAATTAAATAATTAAAGGGAATTAATTTAAACATGTGGGTGAGAATGTTCTAAGTGACGAGGATCAAGTCTTTTCTTATCTTAGCCGTCGATTAGAAATTAGATCACGACTGTTGATTCTTCAACGAGAAAAGTATTAAAGGAAGGCTTGGGGTCAGTTGAGTGGTAGCACTTGAGCTAAGTCGAAATTCTGGGCCGCAGTTTGCTGAGAATTTTCGAGTAAGTTTGCACTGCGGCAAGGGGCAGATCGACAGTGGGATTTCAGATTCGAGGTTGAGAATACAATACCAGAGAGGTAGATCCATACCACAGAGCAACGCAGGTCCAGGAGGGGTGACACAGAGGCAACGTAAGCCCAGGAGGGGTGACGCAGAGGCAGCGTAAGCCCAGGCGGGGTGACGCAGAGCCAAAAGGGCTCACATAGAGGGATGCAGAGCCGGAAGAGGTTGACGCAGTCACTCAGAGAGCTGTGCTGTGGTTTCAGTCGGCTAGATAGGGCTCGTATTCAGGAGATCCAGAAGGGGTGATGTAACCACACTAAAGGGTGACATAGTGACTGCGTAGGCACCTATGGGGTTCATCATCCTTAGCTGAATCTATCATATTATCTGTCTCCGGAGATAGAGGTACTTCTACTTGGATTTTCTCTGCTGGGTAAAACACTATTGGTTCCCTAGATTATATTCATAATTTTGCATAATATTAAAATCCTCAAGAGTTGCTGCACCGATTTTCCCTCATTGGGTTTTTCTGGGGACATTTATCTAAAAAATCTTGTGTGTCCTTTGTCGAATGTGCTTAATTCTTCAGTACTTGATCTGTATGTATGTGTAGGCTGCAATGTGTTTACTTCAATGTTTTCTGAATACTTATGTAAATAACTTGTTAAATTAAAAACATAAGTAGGAGAAGTAAACCAAATTTCTGCAGTAGGATTTCTGTAATAAGGATTTGAAAATTTTCACACCAAGGTAGGGCAAAACCCCTCCAAGGGGAAAACCCAGAAAGAAAGCTTCTCTTCTTATAGAATCTTCTTACAATGAGACTTCCAAGACCCAAAGACCAAAGCCTAGTAACCTCCCAAGCACCAAGTCAACCCCCCAACAAGATTTCTCCAAGGCAGCTTCAAGACTTCGACCTTCTGCAACTTTGCTCTAGAATTTCGGCCCTGCAACTTCTCCTCAAAATTTCAACAGTGCAATTTCGGCCTCCTGCAACTGGCAGCTATAGAAATACCCTAGCAACTTCACACATATGGACAGAAAAAGAGATAAACCCAAGAGACTTTGATTTCTTCTTCCTTCCTTCATTCTTCCAGCTCTTTCTCTTCCTTTTCTATTGCAGATTGAACTTGTCTTGGATGTGTGTCTCAAATGAGTCAAGCTCCTTCTTATTTATAGCCTTCTTGGGGGGTTGAATAACCCTCCTTTATGCCGACTTGTCCTTGACTGGGCCGACTTGGTCTTGGAGGAATAAATGGCTTCTTCTTGACAAAAATAAATATTTTCTTTTTTACAATGAGCCCAAATGGGACTATAATACATGACATAAATTCTTCTTTGTCGTAGAAAGACCTAGATGTTGAGAAATCTAGGGCAAAGACAATAGATGATTTCTCTAGTAATGATAACTGCTTGTGAATAAATTTTACTTCTTTTGATTAGTTTCTTCTTTAGATTTGATTATTATAGTGTTTTACTTCATCAAACAACTATCAAAATATAAACAAGAATGAGGCAAGGGACACAAGATTTAGGCAATCAGCCAGGGCCAGTCTGAAACCTCTGTAATTCCACACGGGTGAGCTGATTGGAGAATTTTGGTGACGCCTTCCTTCTTTTCTTGACTTGGAGACTTCTCTTCATGATCTCGGCTAGCAAGAATGCTGGTTTAATGACCTCCTTCTTGGGTTCTTCAAGGACTGATGTAACCCTATTGCAGAAACCCTAACTTCTGTCACACGTGTGAGGAAGATGACCCAAAAATAGTGCCAAATTCTTCACTCTTTTCCTTTTTCTTTCGCTGGATATGAGGCTTCCTTCTAGTGTTTTCTTGCACTTCTTCTTGAATTTTAGATGCTTGGATGGATGCCCAACAAGTGAGGCGGAGTCCTCCTTTATATAGTAGTTTGTCAATGCAAAATAAGCTGACTTGTGCTTGTGACTAGGCCGACATCTCTTTCTAGAATAATCTCTAGCTCCTTTGAAAGGCCGACTTGAATGAGTGCTTGTGACAAGGTCTTGGAGGTTTTATGACTCAAATAAATTCTCTTTTACAATATGTAACATGCCCAAATGGGTCTTCAATACATGACATTGACTCAATAGATTTTATGACTTAATGACCAAACCTCATATAGCTCACAATGGGAGCTTCATCTAAAAAATAAAATTCCTTGATCATGAAACACATGATTAAAGCATAACATAAATAATTTTATTTTTCTTCTTTACATCAATTACATAAAATCATGATTACACATGTCATTATGAAGACCAATCCTAGTTACATATTTCAACACTCCCTCTTAACTAGGGAGGTATTCATAATCCATACAAGGTACTTGGACATTCTCAATTTGAAGAATTCTTATAAGAAGAGTCAGATTGGTAACCCATATGTTTAACATCATATCATCCAACAGTGTCACATAGCAAGGCTTTGACTAACTGCTTTATCTCTCCACAAGATTAGAGCACAATGCTGGCGAGACCAATGATTTATAGACACCCTCATCATTGTCTCTCTCGGAACATACCCCACTCGGGTTCTCTCAGAGTATGTTCCACCAAGGCTATTCTTATCTTGGTTTCCTAGTCCTCAAAGAATATCGGTCCTCTACGACTGCTCTTATCTTGGATTCCCTAACACATCCTCAAAGAGTATTAGATGCCAGATGCTCACCCAATCCTTCATTCTATCTTCCCAAGTGAGGACAAGAATGATGTGTCTATCTCTCCTTTTCAACTAGGGAGGATATATCCATTCCATTGAAGATATGTACCTGTTCTTATAAAAGGAATATACCCAAGCTCCCTCTTAACCAAGGACTTGACCAAGCTCCCTCTTGACCAGGGACTTGCTTCCAACAACTCTCTAAGTGGAGATCATGGGACAACCAACTGCTTGTAGGAATTCCTCTTTTGATATCATGACACTCTTCTTTAATATGAAGTCTTCTTTAATATGAAGCCTACATCTTATGGGACTTCTTTGTAGGACACAAACCATCCATTGTTTTCATTCATGAATCATGTCAGTCATGTCATCCTTCTTTTCATTGGAAAGTGATCCATTAGTCCATATCTGGCCTTCCTTCATGCCTTGCTACCTTCTTTATGTCATGTTTCCTTAAGGACCTTTCATCGTGCCACATGAGCATTAGATGTAGAAAAAATCTACAACTCTTCCCTTGGCAGCCCTGCATTAGCCCATCAAGATTCAAAAATAGAAAATGAATCATTAAATCAAGATTACCTTTGTGATGGTCTTTCATCATGACATCTTCCTGTTTGCATCAACATCCTATATATATGGACACATCTCCAAAAGATATATAAAGTCAAGGGTCTCTTTGTTTTTCCAAAGTTTATCAGAATCTTCATATCTTTCCCATGGAGATATCATAGTCAAAACCTTTTAGACCTTGGATGTTGATTGCCTTCCACATAGTTGTATTTTTTGCGATCTTTCCTTACTTCCTTCACATATTGCATCCAGGAACTTCCATCCATATTTCCTTTGTTTTTGTCGACGACCTCATATTCCATATGAGGACTTATTATGTTGATTTCTTCTAGTGAATATGTGAACCATGCCTACATGCATCGTTGTAGAGGAGATCCCTTTCTTTTGATCATGCTCATGAGATAGAGCATTTTTCCTTGCAACCATATGACATGACTCAATTTTATCCAAATATATGCGTACATACCTCATTTCTTTCTTTTGGTCATCTAAACTTCCTTCGATAACTTCCTTGATTGAAGTTACATCAATCATCCTGACATGCTTCACTTTGTCATACACCATCATCCCATGTATTCCTGACAAGATGGAATTCTTGATGAAGCACTTGCTTCTTCCAATAGGTGAATATTCTAATTAAGCTTCTAGCAGAGGATCATGCTCATCCTCATCTTGCAAATGCCTCTCTTGAATGATGAATGTTGAGCTCTATCCTAGATGACTTTCTTTTTCCCGTAAGTATTATTGATGCTTCTAATGAGGTTACCAAGAGCTATTTTTCTTCTATAGGTGACTGTCATAAACTTCTATTTCATCTATATTTCATGCTTAATATGATGTCATGAGCTCTTGCTTTCAATAGTATGCTTCTATGGTGCCGTAATGTATCCTAACATGCTTCTTAGTGATTCCTACCATGATAGCTATACAACAGAAAACTTGAAAATAGAAACTTGAAAAGAACTAGACGAGGAAGGCTATCTCAATCATAGTAGAGATATTTTACTTCCTCTTTCTTAGATTTTTTCTTTTCAACTTCCTCCACCTCTTCAGTGATATGGGTTTCTTCTCTTTCTCGTTTGTTATCTTCCTTCTTGAGCTTAGGACAATCTCTCCTACAATGCCCATATTCTTGACATCCATAGCATTGAACCTTTGCCATGTTTTTCTTTCTTTTCTGAGGACCAAATTTCCCAAACTTCCCTTTTCTTTTTGCCATAGCAGCATATGCTTGAGTTTGCTTATTTGATCCTACATCAAATTTTGCCTTCAACCTTGTTTCTTCAATTTTGCATACTGACAATAGATCCTTGAATGGAGTAGCTTCCTTCTTCCCATAAATGCTTGATGTAAAGTTACCCCATTCCTCTGGTAGTGCATTAAGTACTATGGTAGTCATCTCTTTTTCAGACGTCATTTCTCCTAAACCTTGGAGTTGATCACTTATTTCAGATATCCTCATAAAGTATGAGGCTATTCCTTCTTCTTTAGATATCCTCAACTTGTAGAATTCTTGTCTTAACGATATAACTTCTCCTGCAGTGCTTACGGAAAACAAATCTACAAGTTTATCATATATTTCTTTTGAAGTTTCAAGATTAGATAGATAGGGAATGAGGGGATCCTTAATGGATTCTATGAGAATCCTTTGAGCCCTTACTTCCCCTTTCATATACCTTGCAAGTGCTTGAGCATCTACCTTTGGAGGTTTAGTGATTGAGCCCTTAACATGTTGCATGACCTCATTTTCTATTAAGAATTTGGTAGGGCAGAGTTTAATTCAATTCTCTTACTTGATAACTACCTTTGTTATACTTGTTATGCTTCTATTACTTAGATCTTATCTTCATTAGCTTATTATGATTTTCATTGTGTCAATTATCAAAACTAAGAGACACAGAATTTTGGCTCTTCAAGCCAAGGCCAAAACCTCTCCCTCCTGGATAGGAAAACCCGAAAGTAATTCTTCTTCTAGATCTTCAATTGACAAGTACCATGACCATGACATAGACCCTTGACATCAATATGTCTCCAAGACCCTTGTCACTTGCTCTTCTAGGCTCCTTATGTTGATCTTCCTTTTCTACACTATGCTGCACCAACAATAGGGAAACTTGGTCCCTAATCTAGCAACCTGAAGTGACGTGCTTCTTATTCTTTCCTTCTTGGTCTTCAAGAGACTCTTCTTCGACCTTCTTGCTACACCCAAGACTGAGATCTTTTACTTACTGTAATAACCTTGCCATGAATACCCTCGTTCCTTTTCTGAGTTGTCCGATATGCAGTGACTAGGATGGAGGCCCGGATTATCTTCTTTCTGTGAAAATTTCTGAATTTGCTTAAACGGAAACTCTACTATTAAATTATTGATTTACTTCTCCTACATACACAAGTTATTAATCTGAAATCTTCAGCATTAACATCGAAGTAAATAATTAACACCCTACACATACAGATCTAACTGAATAACATGTAGAATGACAAAGTGACACACAAGGATTTTCTGGACAATTGTCCCCGGAAAAACCCAATGTGGGAAAACCAGTCTTCTATCTCTAGAGGGTTTTTATTATTAAGCATATTCTAAGTACAACAGATTTGGGCACCAAACTGGTTAACTCGACAGAGAATTAAAAATTGCAGTTGTACCTTTGTTCTGGAGACAGAAAACTGAATGATTCACACCCTCAAACAGGATTTACAGAATTCAACCTTTTCTGGCCTCTAGAAACCCCAGTGCTGCTACGAAGGCCTCTACGTTAGCCCTGCTAGGCTGCGTCAGCCTCTGCGCTGCTCAAGAAGGGCTTGCGTCACCCTAGACTGGGTTACGCTGCTCCTGCGCTGCCCTGGCTGGCCAACGTCAGTCCTCCTGGGACTGCGTCAGCCTTCCTGGGACTGCGTCAGCCCTTTTAGCACTGCGTTAGCCCTCCTGGCCTATTGCTGCCTTTGCGTTGCCCCTGCTGGGCTCTAGGCTGCTCTGCGTAGCTGCTGCCTCTGCTTCCTCTGTGCTGTTTTGGACTGTTGCTTCTCTGCCCTTGTTGTACTCTTGGCTTGTGACTACACCATCTCCCTCGCCAATATTGCCCCTCGTTGCAGCTGAAACACTTCTGAAATTCTTAGCAAACCACACCCTAGAATTCCAGCTTAGCTTCAGTGCTTTGCCAGTGTGTGTGTTCTCCAATTGACCCCAAGCCCTCTTCTTATACTTTTCTCATTGAAACATCAACGATCGTGATCTAATCTTGAATCGATGACTAAGATTAGAAGATGCTTGATCCATGTCACTTAAGTCATTCTCATCACATGTTTAAATTAATTACCTTTAATCTTTCAATTTTCCTAAGTTGGCTTTAGGGTCCTTAATTAAAAAGATTAATTAATTAAGTATCTCTTAAACATGATGGAATTTCTTAAAGCGCTTTTTGGGTCTTGGAGATGTTATGTACTCTAGTCTCTCCACAAAGTTTGGGAGCTAGAGCTCATCCGATGCTACCCCAACACCCCAAAATCTCAACACTTTCTACACTCCTTGAAAAGTCCTTTCTCCTGTTGCCAAGGCGCCTTTCCTTCGCATTGTATTATAGACCTTTATCTAATCATGATGTAACACTTTTTTGAGATGGCTTGACTGTCTTTGTTGTCTTGAACTTCACACTCTTATTATAGAGTTTGACAGAGATATATTAGAGCCGAAACAGAGATATACTATCCCTTCTTTACCTTCGCTATTTGTCCTTCTATTTGTACCAACTGTAGCCCTTAATCCTCACTTTAATCTCAGACCATGATCCAAATTGATGGTCTCCCAATGAGGCTGCAGTCTCTCCATTTATAGAGGATATCTCCTCTATCCTAGGCCGACATAGTCATTTGAGTGTAGGCCGACCTTACCAAGGAATATCTTCAACATATTTGAGCCGACTTTGTGGAGCATAGTGACAAGGTCTTGAAGAATATATTTACATCAATAATTTGTCTCTTTACCAAATGTAACATGACGTCATATTCATGACTCCTTAATGATATTTACGACAAGATGACATCCTAAAGACATCAAGAAGAAGTCTTTGACCTATAATAAAAACTTCTTGCTCATGAAACCCATGAGGCAAGCATTACAAAAATACATTTTATTATCTTTGTCTTCTTTATTACATAAATTCATAATTACAAGTCATTATTAAGACTAAACCTAGTTACACTTTCCAACACTCCCTCTTAACTAGGGAGGTATTCATAATTGTACATGGTCACTTTCAATCTGAAGAATCTCATAAGAAGAATTCGATTGGTAATCCATCTGTTATAGCATCATATTATCCAACATTGTCACAGGGCTAGGCCCTGACTAACAACTCCATCTCTTGACGAGACCATGAGCTACAATGCTGGCGAGACCAATGATTATAGACACCATCATCATTGTCTCCAAGGTACATATTCCACCCGAGTGTTCACTGAATATGACCTCATAGGACTATTCTTATCACGATAACTAATCCTCAAAGAATATCCGTCCTTTCGCGACTAGTCTTTCCATGGATGCCCTAATACATCCCAAAAGAGTATCAAATGCCAGATGATTTACCCAATCCTTTATTCTTGTCTTCTTAGGTGAAGACCAGAATGACATGTCTATCTCCCCCTCTCAACTAGGGAGGAGATATTCCACAAAAGAATATACTTATACAAAGAATGTACCTAAGCTTTCTTCTTGGCTTAGGAATTACGGAGTTTTTTCCAAGTGAGAAACTTATTACCAGGCTTCCTCTTAATCAGGGACTTGCAGCAACAATGATGAAAACAACACCCAACTGCTCATGAAGAACTCCTTCCATTGATGTCATGAATTGAGGAGCCTTCAACTTTGGGATCTCTTCATTAGGGCACAAATCATCGATCACTTTCATCCATGAGTCATGTCTTTACAAAGTGATCCATCAATCTTCTCATCTGGTCTAGCTTCATGTCATGTTGCTTTCCATCGAACCATATTTTTTTCAAGGATATTTCATCCCGCCATATGGTTATTAATTGTGGAAGATATATACTTCCCTTTGGCAGCACTGCATAAGCTCATCGGATATTATCCAATTATACATATGAACTTTTAAATCACAAGCTACCTTAGTGATGATCTTTTATCATGACATCTTCTTATAGGCATTGACATCCTTTATTACAGATTGGCGCATCTCCTAAAGATACGTATTGTCAAGGGTCTCCATCTTTTCCAGACTTCTATCAGAGTCAACATATCTTCCCAGGAGATTTTCTAGTCAAGTCTTCTTGGCTTCCTTGGATGTTGACTGCCTTTTATCATGGTTGCATTCTTCCTTTCTTTACTCCAAAATTTTATTGCATTTTGTTGAAGCCTCGAAAATCGCTGCAACAGCATGGGGGATGACTACCCAGTCCAGACCTTAAAGCTGTTCCTTTTCCGTTTGAGATGGTGGTTCCGACTGGTTTAACTAGGTCCAATTACCTTCTCTCAATCTCCAATGGCTTAAAATATAACTTTTGTCTACCAATAGAGAAGAGACATTAGATCATCCTTCTTGTTGATTAGGCAAGAAAGTGATCCTTAAGCTAATTTGGGGCTCAGCCAAGCCACAACTAAAGTTTTGCCTCTTTGGGAAGAGGACTTCTAGTAATGTAGATTTACTAAAATGCAAAATTATTCTAAAATGCAAGCAAAAAGGAAAATTATCCTAATCCTATCTCAATAAGGCAGATATAGATCTAACCCAACCGAGAGCAAGATATTTAAATGATTAAGATTTAAATATGTTTGGCTTATAATGAATATCAAGTCAATGAAGTAGTTCAATCAATTGACATTATGAATACCGAAACACATCCTATTCAGAGCCCTCTTAACTAAGATAATCAACCAACAACATTTAGGAAGTAGTTCACAAAAATGATATTGATTGTTAAATCAATGATTCGAATAATTAAACAACAATATGAGGAAATAGTTCACAACATATCACTACTTGTTAAATCGATGTTAAAAGACAGATTTCTGAGTAAATAGTTACTCATAAATCAGAATTTAAGCCATAAGAGTAGAGATAAATAATAACACATAATTGAGACACATTACTCATATCGACAATAGTGCACAAATATGAATAAAATGACACATTTTTACTATCATAAAATGAACCAGTATTTAAAACAATAGTATTATAAATACCAATACATTGAAACCATTTCTATTGGCTTCGGTCTCCAATAGTCCTTTACAATGTTTGAGCTTCTGTTTTTAAAACAAGAGCTACAATAATACAAACTCCGTTGTCCATACATAATTCGGCATGCAAAGGAAAATCCTCAATAATCCACAGATCTGAGTTTTCTCTCCTCTACCCTACAACTCTAAATCCTCTATACAATAGTGTCTTCAAGAATTCTTGAATTGCAGAGAAGAGGAGCCCTTATTACATTCTATAATATGCTATTTATAATATTTACAAAATCTTAATAAGAGAGTTTGTTGAAGAGTGAATCTACTCCATCGATTTTCATTGGGCCAAAATCCCATTGTTCTCTTGCTGGAGCATTCCCATTGATTGAAATTTTCTTCTTCTCATCTCTTCAATTGTTTTCCTGCAAAAACAAATCAAAACAGAATTAAAATGCAAAAATAAAATCAAAATGCCAAATCAGGAATTAAAACGAATTCAATCAAAACTTAATTAATAAAAAATTGAAAAGGAAATCTAAGCTTTCTATTGATGTCTGTAATGATCTAATTGGTCAAGGATATCATTGACGAATGGATCTATACTCAGAAGAAGTTGTGGCCAACTGAAAATGCAGAAAATAAAACTTAGAAAATTGATTTTGTTTAAAAATTCGAAGCTTGATCTTATGCTGAATTTTAGACCCAATAAATGATCAAATCTGGAAATGAAATCACTTTAGAAATTTTCTCTATAATTTTATCTATCTAACGAGCCCTCCTGGGCCTCATTTGGCCAAGTAAAACTCCATATATGAGCTTCCAATGTTGGTACATTAAAATTGCCAGAATTTTGGAAATTCTGTTGCCTGGGCTAAAAAAAATCAGAAATTTAATTAAAATCTAATTCTAAATTAAATTACAATTATAATTTAATTAATACTAATGAATTATAAAAAAACTTTAATTAAGTAAGAAGAAAATTAAACTAATTAAAAAGAAATTAATGAATTAATCAAAATGTTATTAATCTTAATTTTGTTACACATAAAAATTAATTAATAAAAATAAATGATTTAAAATTGATTTAAAATATATATATATATATATATATATATATATATATTTTCTTTTGAATATGACTAATTCTATTAAGAGAAAATATGGTACAAGGCAAGATTACAAACAAGAGAGACAAGAAACAGGCCAACCGGAAAGGATGAACTATCCACCTCGGTCCCGAAAAGAGGAGGAGAAACAAACAATGAGAAAAGGAGCGTGACTAAAGAGTTGAACGAAGTAATCTGAAATCTACCCAGAATGGGTAGAAGCCTCTATGCGAAGTTTTTTCCCTTTCTTCTTGTTGACTTTTACCCATCCAGCTTGGTGATGATGGGCTAGAACCACTTGTACACTGGTATTAGTAGTGGGAGGAGTCTCCTTGTCTGTATCAGAAGAGGAGGACTCATTAGTACGTTTCTAGGAGTTCATCGTGTCTGGAGGATCCCCAGGTGCGACAAATGACAAGCCATTAGTCTGTTGAGCCTGTTCCATTTCTGCATCTATCTCTTCGTCTTCTGAACTTGGAACTTCAGTGTCAACCACAGACAGTGGACTACAGGGTGTCCATCTTTTAGATTTGGATGTAGGAATGTATTCCTTTTTTTTGCAAGGAATGTGGGGCAGGATTTCTGAAGATGCCCTGTTTGGTGACAATGTCAGCATCGGAAGGCTGTATTCTCATAATCTAGGATCTGTGTCCATACAAAGTCGCCTATTTTGAGAATAATTTGGTCGGGCAAGCCTTTGCTAATGTCTACTTCCACACATATTTTGGCATATGTGTATAATCGATGGTACTCTCAATTGTAGTCTGCCATTATAAAGCGGCCCAGGGCGTTTCCTATTCCTCGATAGACTGAAATGTGCCAGAGGTGGGTCGGGAGATTGGGTAGCCTGACCCAAACCAGAGTTTTGGTAATGACTGCTGTTGTTGGGTCGAAATCCGGGAACCAGGGGGTGCTGAATAGCCCCGCTGCTCCCCAAAACCACGGGCCTTCAGTTAGGGCCTTGTGATAATCCATGATATGATCAAACAAGACTATGAAAAAACCTTTTGAGCAAAAGCTGACCTTGCAGTTGTGGGTCCAGTTGGCATAGATCCACTCATAAAGATCCTTAGTACGGGGCCAAAGGCCATTGAATCTGCAGATGATAGCGGTTTCTACATATTTTTGAAGCTCTTCTGCCAGATCTGGATGGGAAATTTCTATAGAGGGAACATCTTCTGATTTATCAACCAGAAAGGGCTTTGGGGCTTTAGAAGATGGGCCAGCTTTCCTGGGCTGTGCATGTACCGCATCTTTGTAAGAGAAGGTTGGAGCAAAAGAAGAGTTTCCAGCAGCTCCTCCTCTTAATCGAAGGGATAAAACTAAAGTAGCATCTCTTTCAATGTTATAGTATGAGAGAGGGAAAGAGGCTTCAAGTTGTTTACCTCCATAAAGAAGTCGTTGAAGAGCTGAGGGTATTCCCAGCTTGTGCTCAAGGGTGTGCAAGAGATTCTGAACGCTGTCAGTTGGACGGACCCACAGCAGCTGGGATCTGCTCGAGAGAAGAGAGATCTGGATTTGAAAGGCAGAATAAGGATAAGAAGGCCCCTCTGTACTATTCTCAGTCAGATCCAGAGGGCACTGCTGCCACGGGTCATAAAAGATGGAAGGATCTGCATGCTTTATGAAGCCAGTGTAATCATTGTTGTGGAAGACTGCTAAGTCTGGCCGAAACAGAGTTGTGACCTTGTTGCTGCGAGGGATAGCTGTAGGTAGTATAGCTGTGGCGTGGTCCTGATCCCTGGCATTGGCTGCTTGTCTATTTGTGGCAGCATGATTATTCAAGGCGCTGGAGGCCGCACAGAGAAAATGCACAACAGTGGCAGCGGCCTCACAAAGATGTGGAGCGCGGCGGCTGGCTCTGATCTCGTCGGGGTTCTGCGTCAGGAGCTACAACAGTCCCCTTCACCTCCGCAACGGTGCGTCAGAGAGCCTCAGGCTCTGGAGCAGGAGCCACAACATGGTCGGCAGCGTCGGCTGCTACAGAGCACCCCCATTGTAACCCTAGCTCCGCCCATCGCAAATTTTTCTAGAACTCTCAATTCAATCTAAAAACAACATATGTTAGAGTACTCTATATGTTAAGATGCATGAGATAAATATATTATATTAATACAATAATTTAATTATATTAAAATTATACTAAAATATTATAATTATAATATAATAATTATAATAAAAATACAATATTTATTATATTTTAAAAACTTAAAATTATTAAAACAAAACCAATTCGTGAGGTGTTATGGAGGAGGCAGGAGAGTATGGAGTTATAAGTGTGGAAGATATGGAGGGATAAGGAGGAGGGTGAGGTGAGACTGATGTGAGGGAGAGTGAGGTGGAGGTACAAGAGGCATAAGGTGGAACAAACTTTGTTTAAAACTTAAAACCTCTTGCATTTTCTTGATCGCCATTTTCTTGCGAAATTATTTTGTTGTGATTTAAAAATTGCGATATGCGATATGTGCAAAAAAATTTATCGTATTTTTTTATTATTTTATTTTTTAAATTTCAAAAGACCCATAGCAATCTTGCAATTTCGCATCTCGCATTTTTGGAAGGAGAAGGGATGTGAAGTGGGGCTCATGTGGGATTAACAATCCTACAAATAGGACTATAGCTATTTTGCAATTTTGAGATTCTGGGCTTGGCAATTTATTTTAAAATAATAAATTGGAGTAAATTACCAAGATCTTGAAACGTGTTTTAGTTCATTGTAGCTCCTTCAATTTGGGTGCACTCACTCTAAATGAAGTCTTAGATACTAGAGCAACTCCAAACATCAAATTAATAAGGATATGATATCCCTTTTCGGTGGTAAACATGGTATTTCCCCAAATACATTTGTATACTCCTGCAACATTGCAAAGTCCTCATTATTTGGGCTCATGCACTTTCTAGGATTTTCCACATGAGTTGCATACAACTGACACTCGTTTCTGAAACATCTCTTTAGTTATAAGGATGAAATCTTCGTTATAGAAATGGGTTTGGGAATGCATTTCATTGTCCTTTGCTTTCCTTCTTCACCATGGCAAGTGAAATTCTTATTATGACAATCGAGGATAGCATGATGTGCATACAACCAATTCATTCCTGTAAGAACATAATATGAACCAAGGTGGTATTGTGTTTAGGTTTGCAACATTGTTGACACCATCTATATTTAATGGTTAGCCTTTGACAATCTCATTGATTTTCCTTTTAGTTAGAGTATCCAATTTAATCAACCGTGATTTCTCACGCTTACGTTTTTGAAATGAAATCTTTCGACCAAATCAAGGGTAATGAAACTGTGACTTGCTTCTATATCAACTAAAATTGCAATAGGTTTGTTACCCCTCATCTGGCATGAGAGGTAAATTTGGTTTTGTATAGGTTGGTGTGATTATTCTAGCCTTCCAAAGGTCGTTGGGGGGGGGGGGGGGGTGAAGGAGAGGCAAGAATCCTGAATTTGACGTATCTGATACGATATGGAGGGATTTGTACCCAAATCTCCAGATTCGGCCGTATCCGTACAGGGTACGTCGAATCCCGACCGTACCCTATACGGATACGGCCGAATCCCGTACAGCTGGATTCCAGCGGCCGAAAAGTGCGAGTTTGACTTATAAAAGTCTGATTTCTCTCATTGTTTCTCACTGATATTTGTTTGTGAAGTGAGCAAGGAGCAAGGGTTAACAAGGAGAAAGGGAGTTTTTTCAAAGAGATTCGAGCATCCAGTAAGTGTACTGTCCCTCTATATTTTGCGTTTAGTTTGCTGTTAGTGTTTGCACTGTCCCCTTATTGAAGGGAAAGACAAAGATGTGGGATGTATTTCCTGATGATATGGGTTTGGACAACAGTGTTGAGTTGGCATTGGCCAACTTGGATCTCAATTCGCCAGTGCTAGAGCTTGTTGCATTTGATGATGTTGATACAGTAGAGGTGTCATCCTCCACACAAGTAGATGCAGAGATGACAGAGGAGGAGGGTGCAGTAGAGGAGAGCAGTGGTGAGCATGATGATCAAGATGAGGATAGTGACGCTGATTATGATGATGAGGATTGATGACTCATTGACTCTAACTCATTGAGGCTTCGGGCTTGTAGTCTTGTAGACTGTAGTTTTTTTGTATTTTCTATTTCTATTTGCCATTGGCAGTGTACTTATGTAACACATTTTGATTCTGATGACTTAATGAGAAAACTACAGTATCTTAATATCTTGTCTTTCTGAGTAAATTTGAAAATTGTATGATGTATCAATTTATCAAATTTCAATATATCATGTATGAGTATTTAAGATCTTAAATCTATGTTTGAATCAATGAATTTGTGTAAAAATATCTATTTTTTAATATATATATATATATATATATGTTTTAATAAAATAATATATAACGTATCGTACCCTGAAAGTGTCCTGTTCCTGGGGTCACCGTATCCCGAATCTGATTCTCGAATCCCCGTATCAGGTGACTTAGGTGGTGCATCATTCTCTTCATGGATAGACATCATGGTGGTCACCTAGTTAAGTCCTAATCACTTTCACTTTGTGTTGCATGGTTAGATCATGAGTGTCTTCTAATGTGATGATGCAGTTAACTAGTTTCATTCATCTCATTTCCATAATTTCACCTAGGAAATATGTTTCTTGCAATCATATTATTAATTTTTTCTAGGTGAATTCAACTCCACACATATGTTTTCATCACATCTCATCAATATGCCTAGATATATTTTGTATCGCCTCACATTTTTACTAGTTACCTAGGTACAATCTATAATTACCTTGTATTTCAATTCTCTCTATCTCCTAGAAGGCGCATCGTACTCTTTTGCGTATTATCCTTTATGTTCTAAACCATATTAACCCCTCAATTCTCATATTTCCACCTTTTCCAGTGTGAACAAACAATTGTTACATTTATGGTTGTTGACAATTCATCGTTGGGGGTCCAATGTTTAAATAATTTGGAAATTATTAAAAATTATCTTGAAATTTAAAAAATCCAATTTATGTCAAGTGGTGCATCAAATATCAATACTAAAATATGATATATTGATATTTGTCTTGAGCCATAAGATCTGACAAGATGATATAAAATCACATTAAAACAAAAATAAATTTATCTCATGAGATGAACAGTGGCAATGAAAACAACATATTTCCCCTTATTTGCTTGATGGTCACTTTTACAACAAAATCTTGCACTTTTAGAGATAAAGTCCAAAAGCTGAAGTGCAAGACCCACTGCATCTTTCAGGGGGCCATTGTCATCTCACCAAACCTCTTCTTGCTTTTGGCCAACTATCCTTTGACTAAAGGGGGGTTCTCCCTATCGATCCCAATGTGTAATGGTCTGGTCACACCAAGTCTAAAGCTCTCCAAAGCTTCTACTTCATACTCCACCAATCAAATCATCTGATCAATTAGGGCGTAGGTAGAAGATAGGATTACTAAGCTTCTTAGAGTAATCATGGTTAGAGTTTAAAGGGAATGTCTCCAAACATCATAGCTACAAGATTTCGTAGGAGAGTGGAACCCTAACAACTTTACTTGTGATTTAGAAAAAGGTATAAAGTGATAGAGAATGAAGGAACAATGCCTTCGCTTTTCAATGAATTTTTGGGCATATGGTGTCAGATGAGGAGTAAGTCTATGGCTGAAGACTTGATCAGAGTGAGTTGAGAGAGATAAATCTCTCTATCAAAACCCTAGCGATTTTCAATTAATTGGAGATTTAATGTCAAGGAATGTGATATACTTAAGCTTCTTTGATGGATGCTTGGTCACAAATTTTGCAAAGGATATTGTAGAGCCATAAAAGTGTCAATATATCAGTATGAAAATTTCATAGAAACACTATTTCTACAACAGTTGCAAAATGGAAGAAGATACTCACAATAATATTGCTAAATTCACCATAGAATCACTTCATCAATCCAATGGAAAATTGTTGATTTCTATAGCATCAGAAAGTGTTCCAAGTCTCATTTTTGGCAGAGAGGCTTAGACATCAGTTATCCAGAGAACCCAGAAATCGTTTGTGGAAATTCCACTCGGGTATGACTTTATTAAAATAATTAATTATTTTAATGCAGACCCCAAGTATAAACTTAGGGAAATTAAATAATTAAAGAGTATTTAATAGAGCAGAGTGTGAATCTTCTAGAAGACGAAGATCAAGTCATCTTTTAATCTGAGCCATTGATTAATGATATAATCTTGGTTGTTGATTCATCAGCGAGAAGACTATAAGAAGAGACTTGAGGGCCATTTGGAAATCAAGCCGGGGACACTCTCAGTACCTGAAGGAAATCAATTCTGAAGCAAGAGAATTTGATTTCAGTGGTTGAGTTTGTAGAGGCTGGGTTGCAGAAGCAAAAGGAGGAGGGAGGAGTCAGTTATCGGGAAGCAGAAGTCAGGAGGGTGAAGGGAAGGGTGAGCTAATCTGCAGCAAGAACCCCTCCATGCAGAATCACGCAGTCCAGAGAGGGACTGTGCAGAGCATTCACGCTGGATGACGCAGAGGGTGAAGGAGGTCACCCCGAGGGTCCGAAATTTGTATGGAAGGTCTAGAAAATTCAGCCAGGTGTTTGCTAATTTTTCTCTGCTCATTAGACTCCTGTAAATGTACTTTCCATTTCTGAAGATAAATATAAAACCCTCATCTGCTGCACCGGTTTTCCCACATTGGGTTTTTCGGGGACAATTGTCCAAAAACATCTGTGTTCATGTGGTTATTTCTATTGTGCTATTGGTGTAAATTATCTTTCTGTTCTTATGCTCTTAACGATAGTGAAGATCTGCAGATGTGTTTATTTTAGAATTTACTGAAGCATCTGTAAATAACTTATCTCATAAGTAGGAGAAATAAACCAAGTATTGCAGAAATATTTTCCTCTTGAAAATTTCACAAAAATCCCTCCAAGAAAAAATATTCTCCACAAGACAATTCACTGAACTTGAAATATCCATAGCCAAATTTAAAAGAGAAAATCGCAGAAACTTTCAGATTAGCTATGGGATTTCTTCCCCAAAACTCCATGCTAAAATGAGAGGAAGTGCACCTCTATTTAATATTTATAGAGGAGGTGCTCAACTTCCCTCATATTAAAATAATAATTTTAAAAGCTAAAATCCCCTAATTTAGCCTATGGAGGGTCAAAAGGCCCTCTTCAAAAATTAATTAAACTAAATTACATAATTTGTGGGGTACTCATGCCACATGTACAAAGATAATGGGTGCAAGTTGCAACCCCTCAAAAGTGACCTTTCTCCACAAATGAGGGGAAAAGAGGGGCTTTTGGTGCAGTATCTGGCCTCCAAAGGCCCTTCAAAGCTCTTTCTTCTCCACAAATTCAGCAAGTGCGCTCTTCATGCATGGACAAGTGGGTTCCAAATAATTCCCAGCTCCAAAAACCCCTTCAAGTTGGGTCAAGGGGCTCCCAAAGTGACCATTCAACCTTCAAAGGTTTTCCAATGATTCCCTTTTTGTCCACAATAATCAACAATCAAAGTTCCATGTCTTCTTTACACATAAGCATGCTGGTCCACGACTCTTTAAACTTCAAATAAACTGCGGGTGAGAAAGCCATATAGATGAGCCATTGCATGCTAAAAGAAACTAACATTTTTCCTTAAAACAGGTCTTAATGAGTATTTAAGCCAAGGATCGGCTCAAGCTCATTATAATTAGTTGAAATCGGTTTCAAGTAATTTTTTTTGTTAAATATATCTTTTATCAGACAGAGGTCAGCAAAACAATTATTTACATGTGGCCCAAGTATACAAATACAATAGCCACCCCTCATTTTACAAGAAGAAAATGGGAGCATGTCTCTTGTGATTGCTGTGCACACTTGCCTCAGAACCTACATCCATCTGAGGAAGAGTTCCATTCCTAAAGAAAATACCTTATGCTAAGAACTTCTCTGTCCTTTCCTCTGTATCAGTCACTGGGGAACCTGTAATCACTCCAAAATTGTCACATCTGTGTGTTATACTCTTATCTTCAGATCTATTCCTGGGCTTGCTATTACATGCATCTTTCCTCCATCTTTTCTTTAGTTCAGGGCACTGAGAAATGCTGCTTCACTGCCAGACCAGCCACAGGTAACATTGTCAATTAGGAGAGATAATATGCTGACACTGCTGTTTACAACTCAGCTATCTGTAAAGATCAGCAACCGTCTTTCCACAACACTGGTTATATTCTGGGGAAGCTCCAGAATTTGGTAATTACTTGCACCACATCCAACTGCCCTCCCAATCTTTATGACCGAAGTGCCCCCTGAATCGTATAGACAGGTCAGTTTCATATAAGTCGAATTCATTAGTCACACAAAGGTTGCTTGGGAGCAGGAGTGAAAACGGGGAGCGGGAGTGAGAGCTAAATTTTCAGAAGCTCCTGGTTCGGGAGCGAATTTATATATATATATATATATATATTGATGCATATATGTCAACAAAAGCATGTAGAATGATGAATTAGATATAAAAAAGCATAAAAACATAGATTGAACCATATAATGTCAATCATCTAGAAGTTATAATCTTCATCAACCACGTCCGCAAGTTAGTAACATACAACATATTGAGTCTCATGATTCATCAATCTTCAAGTTTCAAGCTTTCAAAATTCAATATATAACATTTATATCACCAAAGTTGTGCTTATAAACTAAGTGCAACCATTATAACAAAGAATAACTAACATGAAATGAAATGTTATAAAATGAAACGAGTTGAAACAACTTTCAACTTTCACGAAACATCCTATTCATAATTCATTACCAATGAGTTATAATTGCCAACTTCAAACTTCAAACTTAAATTGTCATATATTGTTTACAAAAAATATTCTAATAAATATGAAAGAGTCAGCAATTATAAAAACTACTAGAAACTATAAAAGACAAGTAAATCTATTATCTATAGCTAATGCTTGGGCCTCTTGCTGCCACGAGAAATGTCTAATTTTTTAGTCTTGTTGGAAAATCAGGATCTTTGTCATTGTCATATATTGTGTCCGGTATCTTTATACTTCCTGCGGATATAGCCTGGGATCGGTATGGTAACTATACCCTCTAAGCATTGTCAAGGTGGAGGATTGAGGAGGCATAAACAACCTTGAAGTCATACCTTTGTAACTTTCCACATCAGAGTTACTTGAGGCAGGCTTAATTTTAAAAACTCCGGTAGGAGTGTTTAGGGGCATTTATATATATATATATATATATATATATATATATATATATATATTGATGCATATATGTCAACAAAAGCATGTAGAATGATGAATTAAACATAAAAAACATAAAAACATAGATTGAATCATATAACATCAATCATCTAGAAGTTATAATCTTCATCAACCACGCCCACAAGTTGGAAACATACAACATATTGACTCTTGAGTCTCGTGAATCATCAATCTGAAGATTTCAAGCTTTCAAAATTCAATATATAACATTTATCATCATTGATATATAACATTTATCATCATTGATTTCAAATTTCAATATATAATATTTATCATCATTGATATATATCATAATTTATTTATCATCATTGATTCATTGATTTCAAAATTCAATATATAACATTTATCATCATTGATTTCAAATTTCAATATATAATATTTATCATCATTGATTCATTGATTTCAAAATTCAATATATAACATTTATCATCATTGATTCATTGATTTCAAATTTCAATATATAACATTTATCATCATTGATATATATCATTTATCATCGTTGATTCATTGATTTGAAAATTCAATATATAACATTTATCATCATTGATTCATTGATCACCATATAACTTTCACGAAGCATCATATTCATAATTCATAATGACTTATAAACTTATAAATGCCAACTTCAAAGTTTCACCTTTCAAATTCAAACTTCAAACTTAAATTGTCATTAAATATGAAAGAGTCAAGTTTCAACTGTTCAACAGTTATAAAAGATAAAAACTACTAGAAAATAGAAAAGTCTAGTAAACAACAAATCTATTTTATCTATTGGCTAGCCCCTTGCCACGCCCACGAGAAATGTCTAATTTGTGAGAACCACGAGGCAATGGTGGTCTTCTAGTACTCTCAGGAGTACCACCTTCACGACCATGACTAGAAGGCGGAGGGCAACGTGAGGATGTAGGTGGAGGCTGAATCTGCAAAGGAACAATAGTTGGATATCAAGCACTGGCACTGGCACCCACATTGCTACTGGATGGTGGGACTGGCCCTGTGTGTGGTGGTGCTGCTGATGTTTCATCATCATCTCTCAAAAGTTTTGCTTCCAATTCTTCCATATGTACAGTGCCTTCATCCAAATTATCATCCTCTGAGTTGTTGTCCCAGACTTTATATGATTGATCCTCATATGCCCAATCATAGTAATGACTCAACAACCTCAAGTTGTAATGCACATAAACCAAGCTTTCAACTCGGTTTTCATTCAACCTGTTTTTTCTGACATTATGTATGAAGCTGTAGGTGCTCCAACACCTCTCTGTAGAAGAAGTATTCACAACTTGTGAGAGAACTTTTTTTTCCAACTTTGGCAAAAGTCCCATGCCGCCATATGCTTCCCACCATGTAAGAGCATCAACTCTGTCTCTGTCTTCCATTCCATTGCATGGAAAGAACCAAAGTTACTAGTGCAACTGAAGTATCTGCCTAATTCAAGGTGCAATGCAACACACTCCTCCCTGTCGGGGACCAACTTGTCTAATGCCTTAATGTATCCCTGTTGTACCTCTGGATCTGTGTGAGGTTTGATCCTATCCCCACCTCCAGGTGCAGGTTGGCCCAACCAAGATGGAGAGTAGTATTTTGGCATAAGGATATATGCTAGGGCATGTAGTGGAACATTGAGTTTATTCCACCGTGCACACATAGAGTCGTGAATCATTGCATACAAGTTGGGATCATTATCCTTAACAACATCTTTTATTTCGCCCAACATGCTATCCATTTTCTCATAATTATCCCCAATCACTGGTTTATCTGTATTTGAAAAACGAATCATGTGATAAATGGGCTTGGTGAAGTTCAAAATTTCCCTCACACGTGCCCAAAACAAAGGGTCAAGGGCGGTCTCCTCCACATGTTCAAAACCTTGCCTGTCAACTATTGTCGCTGCCCTGCCCTTTAATACCTGCCAGTGTGGGCTTGATACCATTGCAGCCAATGACTCTCTTACCTTCAAAAGGCGCCTGAAGGTGAGGTAATAGCTAGCAAATCTAGTCTTTTCTATCTTCAACAACTCCAATTTGGAGTGAGTACGGAAAAGCCCATGGGTATTACTATGATTTGTAATAAATTTTATCATTTTTTACCTCTCTTGTACAAATCACCAAGCCATTTGAATTGAGGTTGTTTGTTTTTAATGATATCATGCATCAAAAGGTTCATTGTGTGAACCAAACACCCAGACCAAAATATGTTGGGGTATTTATCCTCAATAATTTCTCCTGCTGGCCTTACAGTTAGCAGCATTATCAGTGATGACTTGGATGACATTGTATGGCTCAATACTTTCAATTGTTTCAAGTAATGGTTCTGCAATGTTAATGCTGGTCTTGAATTTGTCTGAATAATCATATGTTGAAAGGAATATTGCACCACTAACAGACATAGCCAGAACACTTATCAATGGCTTTCCTTTTACATTGGTCCATCCATCAGATACAATGGACACCCCATGCTCATTCCAAGAATTTGTCATTCTAGCCAAAGAATTATTTATTTTAGCTCTTTAATGATCAAGTCCCACGGTTTTGGCCTTGTCATACCCAGGGGTCCTGTATCCTTTGGTGGCATCATTATTAGCAGAAACCATTTCATGCCAATAAGGTGAGCGAAGAACATTGAATGACACCCCACATGCATATGAATTTTTTTGAATCCACATCATTCCTACACCCTTCGTCAAGGAAATTGGATATGGTTCTACCGTTCTATGCCTTAAGGAGGTGTTTGGTCTAGGTGTGCCTCCATATCCACTGCCATGGGTGGAAGTTGATGGACTTCTTTGTCCATGATGTGATGGACCTGATGGTGTATAAGAATCAATGAAACCCCTAGAGCTTTTAGATCTCTGTAGGGCAGCCTCCTCTTCCTTTCTATATTTCTCTCTCTGTGTTGCTGGCACACTGACACAAATTTTGATTCCTAGATTTTTGTCTCCATCCCTTGGCATTTTCCCACAAAGGTGCCTTCTGGCACGGGTGTATGAACCTGTGTATTCTTTATTGCAATGGGGGCAAAGAAATTTAGTGGTTCCACCACCTTTCCCTCCTTCCTGCCTTTGAACATATTTCCACAAAGGTGTTTGACTTTTGTCTTGTCTAGTTGGGGTATCTGTGGCCTCATGTTCTCCACTCTCCTCTTCCTCCTCAACATACTCCTCCTCCTCTTCAGGATTTTCATCAAATCAACTATAGTCCACTTCTTTATCCTCCTCTTCTCTAATGGGCCTCTTTCTTCTATTCTCCAACACCATTATTACAAAGAAATGAACCAACATGAAGAAAATCCCTAGCCATATAGCCATGATGTTTCATGTTTCAAGTTTCTAGCCTGCAAAAAAAATGAAGGAATGCCAAATGGGAATGGGAAATGCAACATAAGAAAAAAACAATGCAATTTTTCACTTTTCAACACACTAGAATGCAACATTGAGAAAAAAAATCAAGTTTTCATTTTTGAACAATTTAAAAACAATTCCTAGAAAATAAAAAACTAGATTAGAAGACCTACCTCTTTCTTGCAATCCTCCTCTTGCAAAATTGCTCTCTCCTTGGCACTTCCGCTCTCCAACTCTCCAAATCGCTCCGCTCCTCTTGCTCTCTAAGTCGCTCTGCTCCTCTTGCTCTCTCACTCTCAACTAAAACAATAAAACAAATTGAGGGGGGTGGGCTTTTTATTTACCCAACCCCCCTCCCTCCTTTCCAAAAAAATAAAAAAATTGATGCCAATTTGTTTTCTACGAGCCGAGGAGCGTTTTTCATGTCGGGGAGTGTTCGAGAGCAAACGCTCCTCGACTGCTTCCCGCATTAAAAAAACGCTCCCGAAGTGTTTTTTTAATGGGGGAAGCGCTTAGGGAGCGTTCGCTCCCAAGTGCTCCCTGAAACGCTCCCGAAAAGATAGGGAGCATTTTTTCAGGCTCGGAAGCGCGTTCTCGAAAACGCTCCCCTCAAGAAGCATTTTCGGGAGCACGCTTCCGAGTGCTCCCAAAAAGCTCCCGAATGGAGCACGTTTTGGGAGCGGGATCGGGAGGGGTGGGGAAGCTTCCCCGCAACCTTGTTCCACATCACACACACACACATATATATATATATATATATATATATATATATATACATAAGTTATAACGGCCTCCTTAATTTTGTAAGAGAATTTGGAGCGCTTCTTCTTCATTACCCCTATAATTTGTTCTGAACTCTTTCAGGCTCGATTGTGGATTACAGGTGTTGCAGGAAGGTATAGGGATTTGAATAGCCTTAACAATCTGTGCCAGGGGTCCCTAACCTCTTATGACTGTGGTTTAATCTTCTTTGAAATGCCATGCTACTAAAAGACTTGATTTCCGCTGTTTGACGTGAACTGATAGTTCTGTCCTAATGATCCAATACATGGAGCTCTGGGCTGAATACTGCTCTTGGGCGTAACTGTGGCTCTCATATTAACTTTCAGGCGCAATAGAGAAGTTCTGAGTTCGTCATTAGGGAGAAGTGTTTACAGAGAATGAGAAGCCATTAAGACCCAGATGCTGCTTAATTTGTAATTCTTTTCCACAAGCTGTTTCAGATTTTCATTTCCTTCCAAATGAAGAGAGTAAGCTTCATCCTGCTGTTCATTTTTTTCAGGCAATATAATCAAGTGTGCATGTTACTTTGTGCTGCACTTGTACTGATCAACTTCTCTAATGGCACTCTACATTCCCTGAGATTGTAACAAGGGCATTCACAAATGGATTTACAGCTACCTCATTTGTCGCTGCAGTTTGAACCAGCGAGGCAAAAGGAAAACTTTTGCCAGATTTCACGTCATTGGTTGGAATAGTATTTTATTAATTTAGCCCTGATTCCCATTGGGTGTGAAATACACTGGTGCGAATTAAGGGGTAACTATTACAAACAAAGTTCATTTATGCAGCATAAGTATTCAGAGGATCTGAAATATGTAAAAATCCATTATAGGACAACTATATTTATATAAGAGATGTATAAAAGATATGAGATATGAGATGTTGGATGTTTGTTTTTTTTCAATAGAACGTGTAGCAATTTTCATTAATAAAGCTGGAAACGGGCTAGGTCGCTTACAAACATGGAGAGCTTAGCCTTAGAATTGTTCAGCAGAAAAACAAGCAAAGAGACCCCTTTGCTACCGGTATTATTCACATATATACTCTTTACATATTTTGCACTATATATCTCCCAAAAAACTCCACAATATACTACTGTTCGACAAAACATAGATAAACATAGATCAAAAGAAAACAGATAGTCGCTACCTGCGACTTCCAAGGTTGACTTCTCGCAGATCCTCTTCAGGAGGCGTTCCCAGTGCCTCATCTTTGCTGGCCTCAAGATCCAAGCCACGAACAACAACGCCAGCGATACCCTCTGCTGGAGGAGCAGAGCCATCACCGAAACCGAAAACTTGTTTTAGCACACCCACGGTGGCTGTCTCCACCTTCACTTCAATATTCTCCACATTGTGCCTGAGCTTCATAACACTTGTAGTTAGGAGTTACATGGATTTTTGGAGCAATTCCATATCCTTTTCGAGCCCAGACAATTGAGAATACATGACGACCATATTCTCGTTAATCTCCTTCACTATTTCTTTGACGACTTGCTGACAAGAACTATCAACGATATCCACTATATTCTCACTATGCCCATACACCACTGTGTTGTTGCCACTTTTGTTACCCGCTGAGGCCAACAATTCTCCACTGCACCAGAGAAATCCTATGGTTGATTTGCTTCATCAAGCTGCTATAAATAAGCAGATGATCCTTCCCGACATTCATTCCAATCTTGCCAACCTTAATTGAATATCGTCTCTGCAACATTGCAACGCCATTTCTCTCCCTCTCCATCACCGCCAAATCCTGCATGACTCGAAATGCGACGGTACCTTCCCTGCCCTCGACTGAAGTCATATTTATTAATCGGGAAATAACCAAGGGTCGAAAGCCCACATGTCGTTGTTTATGGCCACCTTTCTACCTTGTTCCCACTTGTGCATTAACTTCCAACCAACCTTCCCTTCTCCTGAAGATCCCCATTGCATCGTCGGGATGCTGTCATTCTTCAATGCTTTCATGTTCTCTAGAGGTCCCGTACTCCAGCTGTACTGCAGATAGATTGCGTTAAATAACAACATTATGGGATGAGACATATATCACTTATATTGTTAATTCTTATGGCTCCTTGCTCTAGCTCCGCGCCAATGTTGGCTTGAGCGTTCGCCAACTGATTGTTGGCTCTTTTAACATGGAAAAAATTGAATTTTTCAATTTCTCTAAGGAGATACATTATCCTAATGAGAAATGGAGAAGTTTCAAACTCGATGAGGTTCTCATGTTTGGTAAGTTTCAAACATTTTTGTACGACCACCATTGAATCACTAACAATGATCAGATTCCTGATGCCTTTGGATACGTTGATTTTCAAACCTTGCCAGAGAGAGGGTGCTTCGACTTGGTTGTTCGTGGCGTTGCCGATTCCCCATGAAAACTTTAATTTTGTCTTTTCTTCGAGGTTTGAAAGCACCCCTCCTGCTCTACCCTACCTGGGGTTACCTTTCGAAGCTCCATCAAAATAGAGTTGGACTTGACCACTATTTTTCCATTCATTAAAGGCTTCCCCGGTCAACCTAATACAGAAAAGAGGAACAACATGAGGTTTTGAACTTAGAGCTTGGGGGTTGGAGCTGGAAATCCTGAGCCAGTCTTTTTCATTGATAGTCAAAACGTTCAAATCCGAATCATCAAACCCTGTAGAAGAGATCACCTCGAAAAGGAGCATCATTCCTTTGATTGCTGCATATTATGGAACACAATTCTTATCTTGAAAGATCGCTTGGTTTTGACAGAGCCAAATCGACCAACAAAGATATTTGGGAATCACCATCCAACATCGCATTAAGAGGGAATTTCTAAAGCAGGGAAATTTGTGCTTCGAATGGATAAATATCTTGTTCCAATCCTCAACAATGTAGGGGAAGTGAACCAAGGGAGCTAAAGCAAATTTCCAGGTTTCCTTAGAGAAGGGACATTGACAAAAGAGATGCTTAATAGATTCCTCCGCTTTACCACAGAGCGCACAATGGGAGGGACCATGGATATTCCTTTTCCTTAAATTTTCTGTAGTGAGGATATTCTCATACACCATTTCCCATCAAAATATATTGACCTTAGGAAGCCCATCCCTATTCCAAATTTTCTCCCAGATATTAGATGGAGGGGAGGAGGAAGGATTCTTAATGAGAAGAGCATAACCTTCTTTGACTGTATATATTTTGCGCTTACCTCCTAGCCAAACCCGACTGTCCATTTTGCTTGTGATGTTAGGTGCAAACCCCTTTAGCTTACTGATCATAGAATTCCAATAATTTAGAAAGTGGATGGGAAGGTCCAAAGCCAACCACCCACACCATAAACCTTGATCGTTCTAGCAAGAGATGTCCGCAAGATGGATGTACCCATGCTCTTCCATCCACTTAGAGAAACCCTCAAATCCAGGACTAGAGACAAGGTCGGATAGGGGAGAGCGATCTTTCCATAGATGAATACGTTTCCCATTGCCTGGTTGCCAACCTAGATGTTCTAGAATAAATGATGACGAAGCTTTACACAGTCTCTAAATTTTTGAGCCTTTACCTTCCCATGGTTCTCCTTCCGGTCTAATAAGACGACTTTTATGAAACCCTTTTTCCACTACTCGTTGGAGTCCAAAAGAAGTCTCCAAACCAAATTTTCCCCAAGAGCCAAATTCATGAATTCACGCTCCTTAATTGCTAAACTTCCTAATCTCTTAGGTTTTCTTACCAAATTCCAATTAACAAGATGGAATTTGTGGTCGTTAGTTTTGCCACCTTGCCATAAGAACTTCCGTATTAGCTAACTTATTCATTTATTTATGTTCTTTGGAGCCAGAAGGCCAGCTTCTAGGTACACCAGAAGAGAGGAGAGAACAAATTTAATGAGAATAACTCTCTCGGCTAGGTTGAGCCACCTTACTCCCCAAGATTGAACTATTTTCCTAATTTTTGCATAACAATTTCCCAATCCTCCCCCGAGGTCTGCTTAAAGGAAATGGGGATTCCAAGATACAAAAAGGCAATCCGATTAACATCCACTGCAAACTCCAGCAAGTAAGTGATTGCCATCAATGTCGCCTCTGGGCAATTCCATCAGATCAATTGACATTTCACTTTGTTTATAAATCCCCTAGAAAGGAGAAGCTACCAATCTAGAACCTTTTTGAATCCTAACACAATCGCTAAGCAGGCACCTCCAAGCAAGACGATGTCATCCACAAATTGAGAGTGATTTATATGAAAAACGTTCCTTGCTATGCATAGGTCGGGGAGAGAACCAATCATCCTTTCCGACTCAAGGTTGCGACTCAACGCTTCAGCCATTATTATAGATAAAAGAGGCGACAAGGGGCATCCTTGCCGAAGACCTCTAGAGGTAGCAAAGAAAGGGGTTGGTCTTCCATTAACCAAAGGGGCGATCCAAGGAGAGCCAATACAAGAGTTAATCCATAAAATAAATTCATTGCTGAAACCTAATTTTTCCATGACAAGAAATAGAAAGGAATGATTTACTCGATCAAAAGCATTTGCCATATCTAGTTTGATGACCATTCCAGCTTCTCCCACTTCTTTACTAGAGTGGATTGCCTCTTGAACTAGAATGATATTATTGAGTATATTCAGAAATGAAGGAAGGAAGCAGAGGCTTAATCCTGTTGGCAATGATTTTTGTCAAAAGATTTTATAGGAAGAATTACACAGTGATATAGGTCGAAATCTTGAGAAATTTGTGGGGTTGGCTTCCTTTGGAATTAAGGCGAGGAAGGAAGAATTAGTACTTCCTCCAAGCTTCTTTTTGACTCCGCTATGATTCAACATTCTAATTAGATCCTTTTTGATAAAAGTTCCAATATGATCAATAAAATCTCTCCATCTGGGCTTGGTGCTTTCTTGGGCTCCAAGGACCAAACTGTTTTTTGTGCTTCTTCTTCCATTATTTCACCTAAAAGAGACTAGTTGACGGATGGGGAGATTACCTGTGGCGTTGCCCGTGAAAAGTCATTAGCACTGTCGAGAGGGATATGATCTTTATTGAGAAGAGATTTGGAAAAGGTAAAGGCCTCGTTCTTTATTTCTGCAAAGGAGCTGACCTTTTGTTCTCCTTCAAGATTTATCTCCCTTATTCTATTTCAATTCTCTCGAGACATAGCCTCTTTATGAAAGAAGGAAGTGTTGGAGTCCCCTGCTTTTAACCAAAAGCTACGAGATTCTGATCTCTACAGATTTTCCTCTTGCTAATTTACTATAAAAATCTGTTTGGATAGGTCCTTTTCCTTTCGGGTGTGTTTATTCTATTTGTGCTACCTCCATCATCTTATAGTGCTCGTCTAGTTCTTGAACTTTTATCTCTCCTCTTTTTCCTTGGAGGTTGGTAATTCTCTTTCAACCACTTCCTCAATTCTTTTTTGACGTTTTTTAACTTGGTTTCCCAGACAAAACTCGGGGAGCCCTGTATAGGTTACAGGCAAGCCCGCTTCACCAGTTCCCCAACCTCTTCAGAGAGGCTCCAGTCTGCACTAAAATTGAATCGCGGTGGCCCTATTTTTTCTATCTTCTCTAGATTGATCGTGATGGGTTGGTGGTCCGAGTCTCCTTGCGCTTCAATAGTTGAAGAACAATTAAGGACTTTGAGAACCCAGTTGCTGTGGATCAGGAAGCGGTCTAGGCGAGCAACTATAAAGAGTTCTCCAAACCGTCTGTTGTTCCATGTATATTTCCCGGACTTGGGCTTGATATCTATCATATCCCATCTCTCTATTATTTCCTCCATTCTTTCTCTAAACAAATCCCTTGTTGAAGTCCCTCCTCTTTTCTCTATGATATTTAGGATGGTGTTAAAGTCACCTCCCATCACACTATTGGGGTGAAGGTTCCTCTCATTTAGGACCTCTAAAGAGTCCCAACGGCCTTTTCACTGTATAAATCCGCCTCCAGGCATTGCCCTTCTTCCTGTTGGAGGGGAGTTTCCATTTCAACTTCACTGAGAACTTTGAAGGGATTCGAAGAGGAGGGGGCAATGATGTTGGCTAAAGTTTCTCAAGGCTTTTGGATTGCTCCTTTCCCTTTCAGAGCACCTTTTTTTGTTGTTGCCACTGCTCCTCATGAGCAGAAGGTGCCTCCATACTTTTATCTTTCCTAGTGAAGTGGCCATAGTCATGACAATATCTACATTTGAATGGTATTTGTTCATAGTTGAGAATTTGTCTATGCTTCCATTCTCCCAAATTTAGATTGATTTCCGTCAACAATCCTTGTTCCAAGTCCACTTCTGCACATATTTTGGTCCAAGAAAATTGGGGGCCTTTTGGTTCAGATTTATCCAAATATTTCCCAACCCCATTGCCAATAGCTCTGAGACAATCATCGCTCCAGCAGGACATTGGAAGACATGGAAGCTTGACCCACACATGGATGGCAGTGGGGATGTCCTCGTCTGGATTGAAGTCCAGAGTCCATTTATTCAGATACATTCCTCTAGAGTCGAAGAAGTATGGCCAGTTTCGAAACACTACGTCTCTGTCCTCTTTAATTTCAAATAAGATGTAAAAACCATTACCAACAGCTGAAAGAGAAATCTCTCCCTTCATCATTGGCTTCCAGGTTTTACCTAACCAGATTTCCATTGAACTTGGAGAAGGCCACATACCAATGAATTTTCCAATCAAGGCTCGCTCAGCATAAACCAAGGAAGTTCGGCGCACACCATTCGACAAAGAAACATTCTTTATCTCGTCGTTTCTCCTCACAAATTTGGACGCAGCAATAGCTGGCTGCGCGCGTTTGGGGGGGGGGGGGATGCCACTAGGGATTTGAAGGCAGCATCGATAGAGCTATCAGAGAGGAATGGAGGGGCAACCTCCCCCTCCTTAGTGGGCTTTGAAACGAACAACGAGGTCAACGGCCAGGGAAGCAGAGCTCATAGTCTGGATGTTTGATGTTACAAATGAGGGCTTGCTTATATACCTAGGAAGGTACTCTTTCATGAGCAGTCATGTCCTTAGAGACATGCCTCTTCAGTGAATAATTATTGTTTAATTAACTATTATTATGATTATTGTTTACTTATATTATTTATATTATTCATAACATTGTCTTCCCCTTTAGAAAAGATTTGTTCTCAAAGCTTATTGATGAGAAAGTGTATCATCTGTTTCGTTGTCTTGTAATTTGTTCGCATCCTTCCGAATTCTTGTAGTTGTGATTTTCATTGATACAAGATGATAGGATCCTTTGAGTGATAGATAAGATTGTCAAACTTAGAAGGAACCTGACCATCCTAAATCAATCTTCTATGGAATCTTACAATTACTGGAAACTTCAGAGAAATTTTTATCATAAGACTGAATTATGGTGACTTCGATATTCTTTTGAACATAAACTACTTGTTTCTGGTATGAATAATATGAATTTGCAGATTGGTTGAGATCTCTGCTTTTATGATTTGGGTGTAGATAAGGAGTTCTTGTGATTTGATCTCCTTCATGTATGGAAATTGCGTGGTTAATCATTGGATCTTCATTTGAAATTTCCATTGTTTGAACTGCAACATTTGAATATTTTTTTACTTCTATTGGTTTCTCAACTTCTTGAGTTGTGATATTGACTGGATCGATCTTTGTTCCTTTATCTTCACCTTGGATTGTTACGATTGGAGACTTCAATGCTTGTTCTTGAGTAGGTTGTTCTAACTTGTCATTTAGCAACTTCTTTTCACTTATAAGCTTCTTTATTTACGTAAGAAGGTTTTGATTATGATTTCTTAGACGTGAAAGTTATTCGCTTTCTGGGTTGTTGACTTTATTCTTAGTATCCTCCTCATCTTTTAAATTTTTGATTTGTTCTAATAACCTTTGATTAAGGTTTTTGAAGCGTAAATTTTCCTTTTCTCGTTCTGATAAGTGCTTCTTGAGTTCCTTCTTTGTGACATTCTTCTTGACTTGTGTAAGTAATTTTTCAACGTGGTCCTTGAGGTGAGAAATTTCTTCGTCCTTTTCCATTATTTCCTTGTAATTCATATTCTCAAGATATTTATATTTTTGTTGTGACGGTTTCTTGTTTTGTTGGAGTTTGGCAATTTTGCCTTCTAAGTTTTTAATATGTGAATTCTCTTGATCTTCCAACTGCAATTTTTCAGTGCACTGGATTACATCATTTTGTAGGGGCGATGATGGGTGTTCAATTTGCATTTTGGATTCTATTTTCTTCCTTTCCTTAAAAAAATCTGCATGTTGTTGCTCAAATGTAGGCATTAATTTTTTTATATCGCTTGCTAACGATTGTTTTTGTGTATCACTTAGATATTCAACTAAAGTAAAAGTTTTGTAACATTTTGTACAAACGAAATTTTGATTTCTATGTCACTCCGACAATTAGGATATCCCTCTAAAGAAAAGGGACATTTTGAAAAACAACTGAGTTTCCTTATCGAATGCATCTTTACTATTTCTTGATTTTTTTTTTTCAGATTGATTCACCCCTCTTCTTCTTTTATTTTTTATTTTTTTCAACTCACCCTTTTATATCTTTATCCAACCCCCCCTTTTTTTGTCATAATTTTAATGGTCTCTTATTATTCCTTCACCATAAACATGTGTCCTTTCACTTTTTTGATATCCACCTTGTATACTTTGCTTATGCAAATATGCTTATATTTCACTCATTACTTTTAGTGAAATGGAACTAATTCCTTTTTATCATAACTTGAGTAGATAATATATATTCCTTAATATTTTTATTATTCTACTAAATAAAATTTCACCCTTTTAGACATGATATATTTAACCAATACAAATGTGACTGCAACTAATATACCACAATTTTTTTTTTGACAAGGGAGTGTTGGGTATGTTGAACGACACAGGAACATAATTCTACAATTACAGGAAGAGGATTTGAAAGTTATCGGAAGGTTGGCAGTGGTAGGAGGTCGGAGAACAACTGTAGATGGGGCTCTAGCGGCGATGACAATGTGGACAAGCGGCTGATGGCAGCAACGTAAATTGGGCTCTGACAGCAGTAGTGTGGATGGGCGACCCGATGGCGGGTTGCTGTCTGGTGGGCTACAGGTAATGTGATGGCTGAGCCCCTACGTGCTAGGGGCTCTAGGACATAGGCTGACAGGCTGCGATTAATACTGTCGCGTACAACGACTTGTCGGCCCGTAGGCGACTGCTTTTGGCAAATTTTTTATTTTTATTTTTATTTTTATTTTTTCATAATATTTTATTTTTCATTTTTGTTTTATTTTAAAACCTTTTTTTATTTATGTTTTTTGTTTTTTATTTTATTTATTTATTTTGACCCTTTTTTATTTTGTTTTTTAATGTTTTTATTTTATTTTTATTTTTTCCGTTTTTTTTATGACCAAAGGCATGACGGTAAATTAGAGACCCTCTAAAATTCTTGTAGTGGAACGCTTCAACGACAACAAGGTTGAGGAATATTAATGGACAAAGGCTAGATCAGACTGGCTCTGTGCAACAGTTCAACGGCAAGAGGATCAAACAACTCTGATACCAATGTTACGAAGAAAGTTCGTACTTAGCTCTAATACCAATGTTATGAACAAGGTTCATAGTACATACTACATAGTAATCGTCAAAACACTTGGAAGACAAAGACATCCATTGAGGATAGAAATATATATGTATTGAATAATGAATATAAGAATTGATATGTGATGTCAATGTTACAAATGAGGGCTCGCTTATATACCTAGGCACAGGGGCCCCTTCATGAATGGTCATGTCTTTGGAGACATGCCTCTTCTATACTAATCACTAATTAATGATTACTAATTAATTATTATTAGATTCTTATTATTATTTATGTTTACATTATATATATATATATATTTTATTCATAATAGATACCATTTGGACTATGCGTGGGATCCCTACGTGGAACTTTTTTAGAACATTCCATGTTCATTTGGAATGTTCTAGGACAATAGATTATATTTTGAGAATCTGCCATGTCAATATAGGAAAGATACAATTTCCTCAAGTGAACAAAAAATTGAATCCTTAACCAAATCCTCACCATAGTCAACTAGCTCTAGCTCTTCTATCTCTCACTATAGTCACATACTCACTCTTCTAAAATCAAACTTAACGCACTTGTATCCTTATATCTAATATTGTTGTAATTGAGGTTGATAACTCTCGTTATCTATAATAATAGGTATGACTGTCATAGACTAGATTATAATAGTTAAAACAAGTTCCTTTTTTTGGAAAAGTGCTTTTTTACCTGTTAAGTTTACGTCTTAAATGTGGGGGTTTTGTAAATGTATAAACAATATAATGCAAAAATAGGAGCAAAATTTGCATTAGAACAACATACTTCCAATAAAATATCAGTTGTATGAACTGGAACAAATAAAACTATAGATGAAATCTCCTTAGTGTTACTGCCGATGCGTGTTCCATATAGACTCATTGTACAATGTAAATTTGAGAACAGGTATGGTTTTAAGCTCAATGGATGTAAATAAGCATTTTCTTGGAGTTGATGTGCACAGCTAATGCTGACATAGCTCACTATGTAATATTGCAGATGAGTTAACAGGACCTAAAGAACTGGCAGAATTCTCTACTGGAACAATTTGGCCATATGTTTGTGTAGCATGTTTGGGAGCCATTTTGACTGGATACAATATTGGGTATGTGATTATAATTTGGGCTGCTGAAATGCAGAACCTTTTTCTTGTTAAATCAAGCTTTTAATTTTGATCTCAAGCATTTCATTGTGTGCTCAAAATCAAACTTACCAGATACACATGCGATATATCTAACGCGTGTAATGGTTGTTCTCAGCTTCTATTGCTAATCAATAAAAATGCCTGAATTAAGCTTTTGACTGTCTTGATACCACACTCTTACAAGTAAATTAACATTTCTTTGAAAATTAAGATAAAATAAGTTGGACTTGTACTAGTTTTACAGAGTGGTGTTATATTTCGGGGTGCAGTGTAGTTAATGTAGCACTCGGATATCTTGCAAAGGATCTTGGATTTGCGGAAAGTATACGTTTACAAGGCAAGTGGATTGGCATTGCTTTTATTTTGTATTTTCTTCATGAAGATTTGAAGAATAGAAAACTTGGAAAATGATTTATCTTTATTAAACATTAGAGAACTTTTTACTTGACAGACACTATTGATTTTCCAGAAAGACTTATTTGTAAGAGTGCTTTGCTTATTTAGCAGTGTTCTTAGCCCGTAATAGTTCACCTCACCTTCAGTCAGGATGAAAGGAGTTTTTATTTTTCTGCAGTGTGGGTACTCAGCACAACAATTCTAGGAGCCACAATTGGATCATTGATCTGTTATGTGTTGGTGGAGAAATATGGTAGGAGGAGGACATTTCAACTCGATGCCATACTTATTGTGATTGGTACTTTACTAAGGTGTGGTATGAATTCTGGAGATCTTTTGATTGGTGTTAGATTTGTATTTCATCATTGGTTTTGGCTGAACTAGTACTTTTTTGATCAGTGCAACAGCAAAAAGTATTATAACAATAATTATTGGTCAGCTCTTCACAGGCATCGGTATTGGCATCTCTTCCTCAGTAGTGCCTATTTATATTTTTGAGGTATGGTTTTAGTATTTATTTTCGCAAAGCTTTCTACTTAGCAAGGATATTTTCTGATGCTAGTAGAATATTAAGTTGCTAATAATGGCGCATATTCTTATACTAATATATGTCTATTTTCAGATATCTCCAAATGATATTCGTGGTGCACTTGGATCATTGAACCATCTTTGTATCTGGATGGGACTATTGGTTGGTTTGGTTGCTGGATTTCCTCTGGCTAGACATCCTCTATGGTAATGCTTTTACTTTATTGGGCTAAGATGCTCAGAACAGAGTTCAGGTGTTAGTATTCCTAAGTTTCTCTTGCATCCACATCCACAACCACTATCAAGTATCTACACTTTCTGTGCTTTACGTTGTCAGCATACATGTCTCACTGTTGACCAACTGGTTCATAAATCTTGAGTAGAAGTGTTATTTTGGACAGAGGTTTATAAATCCAAACGTTTTCTCTATGCAAAAAATAAACTTAAAATATCAGTTCAAGTTTTGTACAAAAGAGTACAGAACAGATGGAAGTTTCTAAGTGATGAAAACATAATAGGCTACTATCTTTTGCAGGATTCTCTCTTTCTTGTAGCTGTTTGAAATTGTCCATTTCTTTTATTGGATATTGTGATCACTCGGCATGTAGTCAGTCTAGGAACATGATTGTTAAACCTAAAAGTGCCTAATATTGAATGTTGATATATATTATTTCCATCATGGAAATGTCATGAAAGAGAATTACTTTCTGTATAAGATAACTATTTGTTTGTATTTGGTGTTAAAAGAAAAGAAATGAAAACATGACAAGTACTTTTATAGATAGCCGTAATCTTAAAGCTAATAGGAGGATAAGTCATTAATCCTTGTTCCTTTAGGATTAAAAGTGTTCATACTTGGCCCCAAGTTGGTCACCAAGTCACATGTTCTCTCTTCAGGGTAACTAGTAGAGAGATCCTCATTTGAGTGTGGTGTGGCTGCTTGGATGAGCTTTCCTGATCTTTTTTTCTGATTCAGGCATGCTCTTCCAATTATTCTATCAGATACAGGCATCACAATCTCTCATGAGTTCCTACAAATGACTTCTTTTGCATTTCAGATATTATGTGCACTCGCAGATGGTACTTCATGCATGATCTTTATTTTAGTTGATGTGCTATTGTGCTCATGTGTGGGTTTTCTTGCTTAGAGATGGTGTGATCATTTCTTACCTAGTTGTGAACTTAATAAACATTGAGTGTGATCTAATATCACCTACTTAAAGGAGTGTTTACAATATTTTTTTTTGGTAAACTGTGTGTTGTGTTTGTTGTTGTGCTTAACGTTTTGGGTGAACACTTGACTCATCTTTAGGCACATCAAACAAACTGATGATGCGAAAAGTGCTAGACCAATATAAATAGAGGAAATAGTGAAATATAGCCATTAGGGGGAATGATGAGACCATTGGTATTATTAAATAATAGTTTAATTCTTAAAAAATAAAGCAATAAAGGAAATAAGGAAAATTATCAAAATAAAAGGAGTTAAAATTGAAATTCGAATTAAATTAAATGGTTAATTAATTAATTAGTTATATATATATATAAACTTGGTCAAATAATCAATTATAAAACATGTCTAATAATTAAAAAGATAATAAGTTGAATAATTAAAATTAAATTATTAAATGAGGGGTCAATTTTCACTATGAATTCATTTTATTAAATAAAAACTAATATTTTATTGGAAATTATTAATAATAATAAAATGCCAAAATTTTTACTAAGAATAGTGATTATGGGTGAAATTAGAATTAATGCATAGATTACGAATTAAATTAAATTACATTTAAAAGTAATGAATTAATGAAGGAAATTAAGAATTAAACACAAAATTATAAATGAATTTTGGAAGAAAATGAAAAGGAGTATAGAATACAAAAAGAAAGGAGAAATATAGGATCTAAAGAAATATAGTGAAGCATATTAGAATTAATAAAAAAGGGGGGATTGTAAACAAAAATTAGTGGACAAAAAGGGGGACAAATAAATAAAGGGAAGGGATGAAAAAGAAAGGAAGGAAAGAAGGGAAATTGAAAAAAAGGGGAAAAAGGAGGGAGGAAGGAGAAAGAAAAAGGGGAATGGGACTCGGGAGTGGTTGGCTTAAGAGGGGTTAGAACATATATTAAAGAAAGGGGAACTAGTTTTAGAGGATAAGAAATGAATAGTTGGCTTCCATTATAACCACATTGCTAAATTTGCCATTGTTGAATACTCCCACAATACCAAGCATCTAATTTTGCTTTGATAAAACTAAAATCCTAGCCACTGCTCCCTTCCACTCCAGCCGTATCATTATGGAAGCCTTAGAAATTGATAAGCACCCCAGTAACTTTAATAGGGAAGATGGATACTAGTTAAGCCGTTCCAGGAAGCCAACTATTCATTTCTTATCTTCTAAAACTAGTTCCCTTTCTCTAATATATGTTCTGATCCCTCTAAAGCCAACCACCCACCCGCTCTCTCCTTCCTCCCTTCTTTTGTCCTCCTTTTTTCCTCTTCCCTCTTTCTTTCTTTCTTTCTCGTCCCTTCCCTTCATTTATCTGTCCCCCTTTTTTATTTGTAATCCCCACTCTCCCCCCACTCTCTCCTTCCTCCTTCCTTTTTTCCCTTTTTTCCTTTTCCCTTCCCTTCTTTCTTTCTCGTCCCTTCCCTTTATGTATTTTCCTCCCTTCTTGTACATTATTTCTTGTCTACAATCCCCCCCTTTTTTTTTGTAAGCTTGGCAATCCTACATCTTCATCATGTCCAATATATCACCTCACCCCGATCGGGGAAGAGAATTGAACTGATGACTTCACACCAAGGAGTGCCTTAACAAAGTACCTGATCACCGTCTATTCAAGACCCTGTGGACAATCCCCCCCCGTTTATTAATTCTATAATGCGTCTCCATATTTCTTTAGATCATATATTTCTCCTTTCTTTTTGTTTTCTATACTCCTTTTAATTTTCTTCCAAAATTCATTTGTAATTTTGTTTCTAATTCTTAATTTCCTTCCTTAATTCATTTCTTTGAAATGTAATTTAATTTAATTCATAATCTATGCATTAATTCTAATTTGACCCTTATTATAATTAAAATATTTTCCTTCTCCTGGCCTTATCCCATAATCACTATCCTTAGTAAAAAGTTAGACATTTTATTATTATTAATAATTTCCAATAAAATTTTAATTTTTATTTAATCAAAATTAATTCATAGCCAAAATTGACCCTTGATTTAATAATTTAATTTTAATTATTTGACCCATTATCTTTTTGATTATTAGACATGTTTTAGAATTGATTATTTCACGCACACACACATATATATATTCCATATTTGACTAATTTAATTAACAAACCCATTTAAATTAATTCAAATTTCAATTTTAACTCTTTTTTTTTTGATAATTGTCCTTATTTCCTTTATTACTTTACTTTTTAAAAAATAATCTATTATTTAATAATTAATCAATTATTTAGTAATACCAATGGTCTCATTGTTCCCCCTAATGGTTATATTTCACTCGTTCCTCTATTTATATTGGTCTAACACTTTTCGCATCATTCGTTTTCTTTATGTCCCTGAAGATGTGTGAATTGTTTACTTGAAACGTCAGACACAACAAAAAACACAACACAGTTTACAGAAAACTTTTATCAACATCAAGTTAATGACTGTGAAAATCTTCATGGAAAAATAATGACTCTGAAAATCTTCATGGAAAAATAATTTTATTATTATTTTGTCTCGTAATACCATGTGGGAATATAATTGTCCTTCGATAAGTGTGTTGTGTATCCAATTGAGTTAGCATATTCCATATCCTAACCATATTTAACACTTTTCATTTTTCCCTTTTTACTCTTGTTACCGCTCAAACTAGCAGGGGTCCTAGGAGGGGATCCTATAGAATAACTACTAGGTCAAGGGGCAACAATGGCGCGATAGCCCACTGTCACCTCAGCTAAGGCTCCCTGCTCTTTACAAACTTTCACCGATGGGAGGAGATTCGATAGAAGAGGAATCACAAGGATGAGTAGATCGATGAATGGATAGAGGGTGATTCCTAAAGCTTATTCGCAAGAGAGACTCAATTATGTGGCTTACTTGCTTAAGAAGCAAGGTGATGGGCTCTTTGGAAAAGGCTAGGAAAATACTTAAGCCTAGGGTTTGAAAATATATCATGAGAAGAGGCTTCCTAGGTCTAAGGATCCTTGTGGAGAAATGACTTAGATGTAATCCTTGTAGAATATGTGTTACAAAGTTCTGGGACCACAAAGAAGCCAAGTGGACCCAAACTAGGTCAAGGGTATGGAGTTGATCACTCAAAGAGGGGCTTGACCTAATTGGGGAGGAGAATAGGATCAAAGGACTAATTTTCTTTTGAAATTTGAATGCAATGATCCAAATGAGGACACTAACCCAAATCAACCTAGGGAGAGAAATGATCCTCGATCTAGGGCTTGCGATATCTCGAGAATCCACCGTCGGAATTGCTTGAAATTTGGAGGACCCCTTGAGAAGACCCCAACGCAGTTTTGGACCAATTTTCAAGGTGTTTGGATGGCTATAAATTTTTTCTCTTGATGCCCTATGTGACCCTCTAGGGTTAGGCCTAGAAATTTGAAAAGTGAAGAAAAGAGAGGTAAATTTGACCACCAAAGGGATATGAGGATCAATGTCTTATTGCTTGGGCTTAATGGAGTCAAAATACACATAGATCATGAATTTTCGTGAGCTAAGGAGCCCTAATTGATCTTTGCTAGCCTTTCCAAGTGCAACAACTAGGTCAATAGGGATTTACACTTCAAATTTGCCAAAGAGATGAAGTTTCGAGGTTTAAAACCTATTATGTGCCTCTAGGAACATTCACTCACTCTTTCGAAGTACAACACATGCATTAAATCACTTATCCAAGGTTCCCAGAAGAATTTCGCATTTACTTTAAACCATACAAGAATAGTGATAACCATAACATGTAGTAAATCAGTAAAATAACAAGAATAGCATCGAAATTTGAGTTACATGAGAGAGAGTATATCCATTCATCATATTTTCATTAGAAAGAAGCTCCAACGACAATAGCGAAAATCCAAATATCATAGTGCATCAAGAAAGCTCCAAAATGTTTACCCAGTGTTAGCACTCCGTGATTTCCCTAGGCTGAAGATAGAAATTCCAACGGTAACCACAAACCACTTTTAGGCCAGAATCTAGCCCTTCTAGCCTTGGAGAGGGTTCTCTCACTTAGATTGCTCAAAATGATAGAGCAATCTAAGGTCAATAAGGTCCGATTTTCAAAGGTCTGATGATGAGAAAAGAGGCAGATCCACTGGGCATGGAGTTATGTCAAATTATTATTTTTTGTCTAGTGATAAGATGAATAAAGAAAGGGTTTCTCCACAGGGGCAAGGTAGGTAGCCTTGGTGGTGAAATTTAGGTTAAATCACTGTAGGAGGGTGAGTGTAGAAAGGTAAAAGACAACACATAGAGTATCAAAACCATGGATGAATTTTAAAATGTTGCTTTTAAGATGAAAACATTGATCACTTGACAAAAACTAATTCAGAGCACCATTAAGATGAATTCTGAAATAAACATCTGGTTTTTCCAAGCAAGAAGACATATATCTAAGAGAGGTAATCACATGAGACAACTTACAAGATCAAGGGAGCACAAAACCACCAATATTCTGACATAGGAATCCCTGCAAATCACCTTCACCTTCACCTTCACCTGATATAAAGAGTTGGAAGTATATATGTAAATGTTGTAACCTTCATATAACTCCCCACATGACAATCAAAACTTCAAAGTTCAAACTTCACTATCTCATTAGTACCTAAGACTATATAAAAAGTGCAGCAAGCCCCTTGCTGCGTTTTTTCAAGCTTCATCAAAACTGACCTATTTCTTATCTCTCGAGCCAAAACAAAACATTAGAGCTGAGTTGCATCCTCCTGATGAAGATTTACCTTTGTACTGGCCTATGCTAATATATCTAACTCACCCCTCTTCCTCTTCCTTCCAGATTCATTGGCCTCAGTGAGCTTCTGCGTTACCAATCCGAGTCTTCTTTTAAGGACCAAATTCTGTGGATAAAAATTTCTCACCTGCGTATGCATAGGCAAAGTCCACTTTAGCTTATATTTGGCCTTATCAAGGAGAGACTCAACAATTTGTATTTGGTTAAGCAAACTCAATTTGTCCCTATGATCCTTCTATGCAAACTGATCTGCATGCTGTTGTACTCCTTCAAGCTATTCCAATAGTTTCTCAAACTCCTTTTTCTCGTCAAAAACTACCCTTTGTTTTGGCTGAACAATCTCCTTTACTTGCATTTGCACTGTGGCAACAAACCTAGTTCTAGGTTTCCTTGACTACTTGATTGCCTCATTTAACTCTTCAACATCAATGGCCAGTTTGCCTTTGCCTTTAGCAACATGTGCCAATGTTTTATTTGATGGTTCTCCTTCATTGGGTTGAACAGTTTCTTGTGATACTTTATGCCTAAGTTCTCTATTCTCTTGCTGCAAATATGCTATTGTTAGAGGAGCCTTATCCAACTGATCTTGTAAATCTTTAATTTTTTGGTCCCTTTCATCAATTTCCACTTCCTTCTGTGTACTTTTTGATTCCACAACTTGAATAGGTGTAGATGGAGGATCTACAGACAATCTCTTGGCTGAGGCTCTTGTTCTTGGTACCCTTGCCACTTTTTCTACTTCAGGTGAGAAATGTAGCTTCTTAGCACTTCTCTTATCAACTGATTTGATTTTAGTCAAAGGCTTTTTGACTGAGCTTGCTGTTGCAGGTGAAGCTTCTTTGATTCCATCAGATGGGGTATCTTTCTTGGTCCTCTGGCCATTTGAAGATTGTGCTATCCACCCTGAAGAAACCAAAAAGTCCTGCCATCACTGCTCCTTTTCAAGTTCCTTTATCACCAACAATTTAGTTAATGAAAAATGAAACAAACTGGATTCAATCTGATTTCCCTTTGTTTAAATTCTGTCAGCCATCTTACATAGACCCTAAACAAATAATAGGGAACATTCAAAGGTTTCTTGCTTGTAAAATGCAGTAGGAGCCTGATATGATAGTTATACACCTTAATGAACCTCCCTTCACATGTGAAATACCTTTGAATCACTTCCAACAATTTACTATGGTGGTCTTGTAGATAGCTTCTTGGAATAACATAACCATATCCTTTTCGATGTTTTGGTTTGAGAAAATCTGTGTTAATATTAGATAACAATGGTATGTTCTATGCTTTAGAGCAATTTACTTCAATTTCCAAACTAGCAATCACATTAAATTGACAGTAAGTGTAGATAGAACATAAACAATAAGCATAAGACAAGCCAAGACAAGAGGACACAATATTTGGCGAATGCCAGGGAAAAACCCCAATGTGGGGAAAACCCTTTGATCAAATCTTCTTATTAGTAGAGAGAGAGAGAGTACATCGTACAAAATTCATTTGCCCAAACACTATCAAAACAATTCAGTCAAACAACAGTCACCAGAATGCCCTAACCAGAAAGTCAATGCTGGTTAAACCAGCGTAAATTCTCCTCCAAAGTAGCTCGGTCAAGCCCAGTCAATTCAACCTCCAAAGAAAGTCAAAGTCAACTGAAAACAGTCCTGAAAAACTCGATCAAACTCAGTCAACGTTGCAGTCAAAGGGTCTGCGGTCAACATAGGTCAACCTGCTCCAAATGTCTCGGTATGTGTGCCAAAAAATGCGGCCTCAATAAATTGGAAGAACTGCCTGAAAACTGCAATAAAAGAGGTGGAGCTAACCCTCGGTCAACGCTGGTCAATGCACCTGCAATCAACCCAAAAACAACTCTGAAATTTTCGGTCAACCTTGGTCAACGTTGAGAAGAGAAGCTGCTACTTTGCTGTACGAACCAATGAGGAGAGGAGAGAGAACGATGTGTTGAGTGATAATGTCCAAAATGAGGAAAAGGTCTCTCTTATTTATACAATTTGTTGAGAGTGGAGACACATCTGTTGGGGCTTCATGAGCCTACATTAGACTTTTGGCCGATCTTGCCAATTTGCACATGTGTGAGAATTAAATTCAAAATCTCACTTCCACTCATCCAAACAAGATGATCTTTAGATCAATCTTACACCTCTTAGAAAGGGGAATCCAATAAAAATATCATCTCCATCATATGAGTTGTCCAAGGTGGAGTATGGCCCTAGTTGCCAATTTTAACACTCCCTCTCAACTAGGGGGAAATCCACCTGCCAATCCATCTGTCAACTTGTACCATCCTTGACATCCCTGCACTGCTCTGCTCTACTCTGTTCTGCTCTGTTGAACTATGAAGAAATAATGAAGAAGAATTTGATCGAGAGTGTGTCACAAGACCTTGCCACTCTCCTTTGACCCAAAGTCAGTTCAGAGGTAAAACTTTAATCAAACTTGATCCCAGATCAAGTTGTTGAACGCCATGCATCCTAGCATAGAGAGTACGACAGTACATGATGCGTCCATCGGTAGTGCCATGGTCTCTATCCTCGTTTCCCAACTCATTGGCTAGATGAGAGGTACTTCCCATGAGTCTCAGACTACATGGGTAGGATGTATGCTCGGGCACCAGTAGGAGAAGGTGAACCATTCATCTTGCTCATATATCATCAACCAACAGAGGGTGTATCACAGGGGAAGGTGAACCATTCTCCCTGTACATAGCGCACCACTAGGGGAAGGTGAACCACTCACCCTATGGTCACTCATAGCTCCAAGAAGTACCCCCAAGCCACCCAGAGCTCCCAGAGCTTAATGTACAACTCATGTAGGACCCTCATAGGAGGGTTTGTCCACGACTCCAAGTCTCCCACGGATGGTTAGAATTTGACCTTCCATAGGGGCTTCGTGAGAATATCTGCGACCTGCTCGTCAGTCTTAATGTGATGGAGCCTTATTGCTCCCTGTTGTACCATATCCCGGATAAAGTGGTTCCTGATATCAATATGCTTGGAGCGGTCGTGGAACACGAGATTCTCTGAAAGGTGAATCCCACTTTGTTTGTTGCAGTAGATCACGGTGGTATCCAAAACATGCTAAAAAAACTCACTAAAGAGATTTCTCAACCAAACAACTTCACAACAGGCCATACTTGTTGCAATGTATTCGGCCTCAGCGATGCTCAAAGAAAGCGATTTCTGCTTTCTACTCATCCATGATATCAAATTAGAACCTAGAGAGAAGCAACATCTAGATGTGTTCTTACGATCCACCACACTGCCAGCCTAGTCAACATCAATATATCCATGGTGTTAGAGAAATGGCACTTAATTAATTTCTCTTATCATGCCATTATATTGTGATTATTATTATATGTTCTTGTGTTTTATCTTTTATCATCAAGACTAATGCTGAACAAATAGAAAAGGACACAAGATGTAGGCACATGATAGGGAAAAAACCCACTCTTTGGGGAAATACCAGTCGAAATTCTTACTTCAATAGATTTAAGATGAGACAACTAAGACTCTTAGATTGTAGGCTTTCTCCATCACGTCATCCCTTCACTGTGTTAGCACCGAGATCTCCATACACCGAGATCTCCCTTGCTTGCACTAAACTTCATCCTTCTTCTTCCTGAGATAGCCCTGAGATTCATCTTCACTGTAATCACCATTGTAGTAGCTCACTGGAGTGAGATAGCACCGAGGCATCATGACTGAACCTTCATTATGGCACTTGAATATCAAAATAGAGACAACATCATCATAACACTGAGAATAGTATCCTAGCACTGAGAGTAGTATCATATCACCAATCATAGAGACATCATGTCACAACATCTTGTCACAACATATCATCGAGAATAGTATTATGTCACAACACCATGTCACAACATAGCACCATTGTCACATCACTGAGTTAATGTACCACTGTCATCATACCACAACATTCTTGCAGTTTCATCGAGTATGGAGACCGAGTCACAGAGACAGAGCATAGTGACTGAGCTACTGTACTTTCACTGAGCACAAAAATCATGTTGTTGATCATGTCACCGAACCATTACATCACTGCAATTTTACCGAACCTATGTACTCCTTCACCGAGCCTGTAATCCGAACCTTAAATTCAGAGAGAAGTCCAAAATTTTTTGTGTTGAAATGCGAAATTGCAGTGGGCAATTTATAGTTGTTTTTTCACAAAATAAGCTGACATGACAGTGTTGTGTCTTATTTTTGAGCCGACTTAGAGATAGTTTGATGGCCGACTTTAGTATGTTGTCTTGTAGATAATTGAGGCCGACTTTGAAGACTGCTTATGAGGAAGATTTTCCAAGGATGATGACTTTGAAGGAGATGACTTGATGGAGAAGCCTTTTGACCAACAACCTAATATTACATGATTTAAAAGCCCAAATAGGATCAATTTAAATCTGTAATGACTAACCTAGAGGTCCACAATTGGGACCTTAAACTAATTTAATATGACCCAAACATGAAACCCATGCTTTAACAAGTCATTTGGTAATAATAATAAATTCTTTTGACAAATACAATAATAATGAAGACCGAACCTAGTTACATTCTTCAACACTGCCTCTTAACTAGGGAGGTATTCATATATAAAAGAAGTACATGGAATATCTCACTTGATCTATGAAGAAGTTTAGGCACTGCAATGCCATGGACTAGATTCCTGACCAGGGAAATCTATCCATTTGGTCACTCTACAATTTAGGCACCGTAATGCCACGAACTAGATTCTTGACCATGGAAATCTATCTGAGTGGGACTAAGCCGAACTAAAGGTTTCAACCTCTATAGGTACCATTAGGGTTACTTACTAACCATCAACCCAGGGAACTAGGTGCACATCCACCCGATGCTACCCTCCCTACCAGACATTGACACAAAGTGCCGACACAATGTCTTTCCAGGCAATGCTTCACTCACAAAGCCTCAACACACCTTGATCCAACAGATCAAGAACAACTAATCTCTCCTAATCAAACTGATTGGTAATCAACATGCTATCAAGTCCTTCGAGAGATTCACCTGTGTAAACACAAACCCCAATCATCAATAATTTCAAATGCATAAACAAAAAAAAAAAAAACTTTGGGGTTTCGATGTTGCCCTTCAACTAATTTCAGTAGGACTATCAATTGAATCTTTCAAGAGAAGATTCCCCTTCCTAATTTCCATGTGACAACATACTCTCTATGATATATTCTCCAACCAAAAACTTCGTTATGCCCTCCCTCTTAACTAGGGAGAGTTCTACTATCCAGGCCCCCTCTTAATGTAGGGAGATTAACTTCTTCTTTGGGTGTTGGAGAATCTTTCATGCCTTCCATCCTTCTCATCATACTTGTCAGCTTCTCATCTTTATGATGTACCTCCACTGCTTTAGACAACAAGTACAACAAAAACTATAGAAGCATAAAGTTAGCCATATTAGAATTATGGAAGAATTTTCAACTTTATACATATCAGATACCCAGACAAGAGACATATACTCTTCAACATTTTGCTAGGGACTTTTATCATAAACCCTAGACTACTTCATAATGTATTTTATTCTATCTAGGGTTTCAATGTTTCTTTCAAAGGTATAATAAACCTTGATACAACATTTAGTAAACCCTAGAATCAATATAGATCTACAAGAAATCTAACAACGTTTAGAATTCACATGTTAGACTTTCGACTAGGGATTCATTCAAATCCTAGATTTCATAGAAAAGAGTCAATCAAGATTAATCACAACTCAGACATTATCATGATCAACTTTTACTAGAGTTAGTTGCAGACCCTAGATTTCAAATCAATTATCAAAACATATCATGAAGAGCTTCTATTAGGGTTTGATGTAAACCCTAAATTTTCCATCTATAAATTTCGCAGCACATAATATATAGATTCGGATGAATAAACATACTAGAGACATTAATCATTACTAGGATTCAGTTATAGACCCTAGAGTTTTCAATCATCATCCTAGATATTTCAAACTTTGACTAAGGTTTGTTTCCAAACCCTAGATTTTTAGGACCATTAGAAAATAGGTCAACACACATATCTAGGAGATCACCATTATAAGTACATCATATGTTAGTCAACATTAATACATTAGACTCATATAGTCCTAGACTAGGCTAGGTATAAAACCAAGAGAACATATACCTAGTGTTTCATTCCTTGGACTTTCCATAACAAGGATTTTACCTGTAGACCTAACCAAAACCTAGGGTTTTGGTTCAATACATTAATCAAAATAACAATTTCTTCATAAATAGCCCTCAATAGGTTTAGGGTTTCACACATTATCAACATACCCTTAGGTTAGGGTTTTCTAGAGAACCTCCTTAAGGTTCTATTTATATAAGCAGTTAGAGGTGTATAAGGCGGGTAGATTCATCAGATGATGAATCACCCCAAACAAGAATCTTTTAAGATTCAAGAGAGCTAGTCACAACAGATGTTAGTAGTATAGAAAAGGATTTACCAAAGAGAATTAGTAAAGCTTTGTAATTTAAGACATACCTCTATTTCTTGACAAACCTTCTTGTAATGTTTTTATTCATACTCCTTGACCTTTTAGCAAGTCCTTTCCTAGAAGACTAAGTCGTGGTCCGCAATACATACTTTCAAGCAAAACGGCGATACCAAGAGCATAACATAACTTCTCAAGTTAGATCTTTTATATAATCATGAAGGATGGAATTCTAAGATATCTAGGATCAATTTTAATTGGAAAACAAGACATTTATTTTATATCTAGATTACTTTGTAAATCCTAAGGATCAAGTGTGCTATCTGAGGGTTACCATTTAAAATAGCTATATGCAAGATAAGATACAAATCTAGAAATATACGTACCTTTTAGCTACATACCTTTGATTGGACTTGTTGTAATACTTACTTGATTCCCTTAGAATTTTGGATTCTTATGTGGAGATTTCTTTGTCCTTGAGTATCCAAGACTATGATAGACATTATTGTAGATTTTTACCAAGACTAGTCTACAGTAAGATGAAGGCACTGTGATATTGACCTTTGACTGTGAGATATTTTTGAGGGAGAGCACCGAGATTATGAGAGATTTGAGCCAATGAGATCAATCCTCTGAGATTATCTGAGATTTACTGTAGTCAATGCCAATGTTTTGAAAATCGCGATCGGGATTAAATCGGCGAGGGGAAAAAATCGGAAAAAATCGTAAAAATCGGGAAAAAATTGGCACATACAAAAATATTTTTTTTTTTTCAATTTTTTTAATATCTAAAGCACCCACAACATAAAATAAATGCATTGACACATAAATATGAAAAAAAAACTAATATATAAGACATGTAATATCATGTCTAGTGCTACATCACACATAATAGTGAATCATGTCCTGAATACTAAGTCCTGAGTCTAAACTCAACCTCAAAATATCAACAAAAAATATAATAATGTATCTCATATCATGAGTCATAATGTTATGTACAAAGGAATGCACCAAATAACCTATACTACTGATTTCCTCTGCCCCTCTTGCGAGAAAATGTAACAGCTTTCCCTCTAGACGAAGCACCAGGAGCTAAAGGAGGCAGATCACGTCCTCTACTGGTAGCAGGGTTAGGTGGTGTCACCTCCTCCTCTTGCTGTTGCTCCTCCTCCTCCTCCTCATGAAACTCATTATTAATTCATTGCTACTAGAAATGGGATCATCAACAAGAGATACATAAACATCATCTAGCTCAAAGTCTTTAGACTTGGATTGCTCAACCTTATAACATGATAGAAATTGAAAAAGTTTAACATGCCTAACCATTGATTTTGGTTTGAGTGAAGGGTTCATCTCCTCAACCTTAAAATGCGGTAGAAAAAGATTAACATGCCTAACCAGTTGTTTTCCTTTGAGTGAAGGGTACATTCTTGTTAAGGCCACGGTAGGGGAGTTCAACAATCAATACCACCAACATCAACAAAGTTCAACAATCAATGCCACCAACATCACGGTTCTTAAAGGACTTCATACTCTTCATCAAATGCCAATCTCATACCCTTACACATAATAGAATCAAATGGAAACAATGCAAATCCCCAAACCATGAAACCCTGAAAACCATTAAGTCTGCTGAATTTTGAGTGAAATCTAAAATTCTAGTTTCTCCATATGAAATCCAATGAGGTTGAAACCACTCTTAAACATCCTGAGTCATTTCATGGTAATGCTAAAAATTGTCAGGAAAATGAGAGGGCTGCAAAAATGACAAAAAAAAAATCGATTTTTGAACTTATAGGGTTGCTGTTTGATGGGCCCACAATTTTTACCAAAAAAAATCGCGATTTTTTGGACCGATTAGCGATTTTTTTAAAAAATCGTGCAAAACATCGCCGATTTAATCGTTTTGTCGAAAAAATCGCGAATCGCGATGTTCAAACCATTGGTCAATGCCATGATCTCTTGTCACTGTTTTCAAACCTTTTGTTGAGTCATCATCCTTATTATTTAATCTCTTCACTGTTGTGGCACCGAATCTGCATCTCTGTAATCTGATTCAACTAACTTTTTGTCACTGAGGAATATCACCGAAATTCTGTGGTCATTATACTGTAGGTTCATTTCTATAATGGCCAATTGCTGTGATGACACCTATCCATATCACTGTAATTTCTGAGTGGATTTTTACTTCTGTAATTATTGTCAAGGTATTGAGACTTTCTCCATGTTACATCACTGAAACTTTAAAACTGTGGTGTTGTGGTTAAGCTTCATCACTGAAATCCTTTTCTCTGTGTCGAACCTTTTGGTGTGCGGATCTGTAGGGTAGTCTTCCTTCCAGGTGTCTTTAATAAGCTTTACTGTAATTCTAGTTTCATTAGCCCAGAATTGTCCTTCTTCAAACTGCCTTTGACCATATTGATAGCTCTGAAACCATGTTAGAGAAATGGCAGTTAATTACTTTCTCTTATCGTGACATTATCTTGTGATTATTATTATATGTTCTTGTGTTTTATCTTTTATCATCAAGACTAATGCCAAACAAATAGAAAATGACACAAGATGTAGGCACATGCCAGGGCAAAACCCCACTCTTTGGGGAAAACCCAGTCGAAATTCTTCCTTCAATAGATTTAAGATGAGACAACCAAGACCCTTAGATTTTAGGCTTTCTCCATCAAGTCATCCCTTCACTGTGTTAGCACCGAGATCTCCCTTGCTTGCACTAAACTTCATCCTTCTTCTTCCTGAGATAGCCCTGAGATTCATCTTCACTGTAATCACCATTGTAGTAGCTCACTGGACTGAGATAGCACCAAGGCATCATGACTGAACCTTCATTATGGCACTTGAATATCAAAATAGATACAACATCATCATAGCATCGAGAATAGTATCCTAGCACTGAGAGTAGTATCATATCACCAATCATAGAGACATCATATCGCAGCATCTTGTCGCAGCATATCACCGAGAATAGTATTATGTCACAGCACCATATCACAGCATAGCAGTGTAGTGTAGCACCACTGTCACATCACTGAGTTAATGTACCACTGTCATCATACCACAACACTACTGCAATTTCATCGAGTATGGAGACTGAGTCACAGAGACAGAGCATGGAGACCGAACTACTGTACTTTCACTGAGCACAAAAATCGTGTTGTTGATCATGTCACCGAACCATTACATCACTGCAATTTTACCAAACCTCTGTACTCCTTCACCGAGCCTGTAATCCGAACCTTAAATTCAGAGAGAAGTCCGAAAGTTGGTGTTGAAATGCAAAATTACAGTGGGCTATATATAGTTGTTTCTTCATAAAATAAGCCGACATGACAGTTAAGTGTTGTGTCTTAGTTTTGAGCCGAGTTGGAGACAGTTTGGTGGCCGACTTTAGTATGTTGTCTTGTAGATAATTGGGGCCGACTTTGAAGGCTGCTTATGAAGAAGATTTGCCAAGGATGATGACCTTTGAAGGAGATGACTGGATCGAGAAGTGTTTTGACCAATAACCTAATATTACATGATTTAAAAGCCCAAATAGGATCAATTTAAATTTGTAATGACTAACCTAGAAGTCCACAATTGGGACCTTAAACTAAATATGACCCAAGTCATTTAATAATAATATATAAATTCTTTTGAAATAACCTTAAGAGAGGAGCCTCGTGTCTAACTGCTGTAGAGGAGAACATGTGTTATAAACAAAAATAATAAAAATATATAAATAACATAAATAATTATTAATTCATAATTCATAATTAATGAAGAGACATATGAAAGGACATTCGTTATGAAAAAATATGACTTCTTATGAAAGTGGACTTTTGTCTAGTATATATATATATATAGAGCCTCATTTGTAATTCATAGCATCATATCATTTTATTCAGAAATTTATATATATTATTATTTATCCAAATGGATACCTTTATATTCCAAATCTTTTGAATGTTCTATTTTTAGAGCCATGTTTGGCTATCACATTTGGTACCAAAGGCTCGTTTTCTGATTTTGGCCATTGGCCATATAGGCTTTGTAAATTTATGTAGATGTTCTATGCTAGTAGCAATTTCACTTTTCTTTCAGCAATCATACAAGTAGTTAAGCAAAATGCAGATAGAACATATAAGTAGATCTTACAGAAGACAAATCAGAAACAGGAAAAATGTGTATGTTCGTTTAGGCGGTCAACAGGATGCTTCAACCAGCAAAGTCTCCTTTGGTCAGCCAGCCCAGCATGTGTCACAACAACCCTTCAATCTGTAGATGAGTCAACCCAAGTCAACTCTGCAAAAGTCAACGCTGTCATGAAAAGTCAACGCAGGGGCAGCAAGCTAAAAGTCAACGCAGCAGCAAAACGGTCAACCCTTTGACCTCGATTTTTGTGCCAGGTAGTACGGCCTTCATAAATCGAACCTTCCACCGAATTTCAGCTTGTTTGGACCAAGCGTTGACCAAAGTCAACGCTGGTCAAAGTTTCTGCGAAACCCTAGCAGCAGCAAATCCGTACTTCAGCTTAGCCGTACAGTTTGTCCTCTTCGTCCTTCACACGTGTGGCTGAAACTCGTCCTTCTTGGTAGCTCGTACTCTAAGATGAGAGAGGAATATGTGAGTTGTGATGATGATGAAAAACTCTCCAACTTTTCCTGTATATATATCCATCATGAGGGTGTGTGACACATCTGTTGGGCATGCGAGCCTACATTACAAAACTGGCCGACCTTGCACATATAATTTATTAAAAATAATAAATTCAAAATATAAGTTCTGCTCATCGGATTAAGACATATTTTATATGGATTTTACACCTCTCAGAAAGAGGAATCCAACAAAAATATTAGCCTCTTAATCTGAGCATCTTAATAGGGAGTTTGGACCTAGTTGTCCAAATTTAACAGGCTTTCTAGCTGTTCAAAAAAATCTTGGACTTTCTCCCTATTCTCTAGGTCCTTGACCACAGTTAAGCTTTTGGCCACACCTATTTCTGTAATTAGGGAAGAAGAAAAAGAAGTAAAAGTGTGGACCCTGGCTAAAATCATTGATATAGAAAACTGAGTTTCCAAGTATTGTTAAAAATTGCATGTGGAAAAGTAAAAATTGAATTTTACAAGGATATTTAAGGGTGTACGAAGGAGAAATATTCAATAATTAGTTCACTATTGGTGGTTACTGGCTCATGGTTTTGGAAACATGGTAATTGCCCATGATATTTGCAAAGTAAAGAAAAACAAAAGAAAGACAAATATCTCTTTATGTGAATGGTGATATATATATATATATATATCAGAATATCAGAACCAAACCGATGATTGAACTGAAAAACCTTGTGGACCTGGTCAAATTCGAACTGGAACCAGTAAAAAACCGGTTTACCAAAAACAATAATATTCATATTTTAAAGAAAAACGTATATATTCACGTGCATCGACATGAATCCAAACCATTTATACACAAATACCATCGAGTGCAATCCCAATGTTGCACGAAGCGGGGACGAAGCGGGGACGCGGAAGCGTCATTTTCCAAAAATTTAGGAAGCGAAGCGTTTCGGAAGCGTCTAGTATATATATATATATATTTTTTATATTTTTTTGCATTTATATTCAAAACAACAATCCCAAATACCATATTAGTTGTAGAAGACATGAAAACATGCATATTCTTACATAAATCAAGATAGATATGACATCCATGATTCCATTGTACATCAATAATTAATTATTCGAGCATCATAAATCTAGAATCTAGATTCTAGATCCTAGCAATTGCAAACATACATCAAATAATTAAGCATGAATCATGATAAAACATTTAAGCATGCCGCATACTATAAAACATAACACATTTAAGCATACTATAAAACATAAATGATAAACATAAAAGTTAAAAGTTAAAACATTTAAGCATGATAAAAATTTAAAACATTTAAGGCTTTAAGCATACTATAAATTTTAAAACATAAAACATTTAAAAATTAAGCATACTATAAAACATAAATGATAAACATAAAGCATTTAACCATATTATAAAACATAAAGCATATTATAAGTGTTAAAGCCAGCAACTGTCAACATTAGTCATGTCCAAAATTCAAATAATAATGTTTACAAAATAGGCCACTTGGCCACCACCAACACAAAAAAGTTCAAATTAACAACAAGCCTACAAGTGTAATGATAATCTATGACAAAAGCAGTAAAGTGTGCACTGTGAACACTGAAAATATCTACTCATCTCTCCTCCTTCCACCACGAACAGTACGTGATGGTGCGCCTCCACGTGGTGGCAATGAAGAAGATGGTGGCTGTGGAAGCCGTGGCAATGGCACTACAGTTGCTGAAGACGAAGCCCCTGCCGTTGGTGTTGAACCATGGGACCTAGGAACCAAGGCACTAGTGGGGGGTGGCATGTCAACTCGATCTTCATCATCATGGATAAGAGCATCCTCTAATTGCTCTAATCGCAACACTCCATCCTCCAAATTGCTCTCCTCTGGATGCTTGTCCCAAACAATAAGGTCTTTGTTGCTCTTTGCATCATCACAGTAATGGGACAACAATCTCAAGTTGTAATGAACATAAACCAAGCTCTCTGCCCGGTCTAAACTCAACCTGTTCCTTTTAACATTGTGGATGAAAGAATAAGAGCTCCAACACCTCTCTGCAGAAGAAGTGTTTACCACCTGTGATAGCACCCGCAATGCCAAATTCTGTAGAAGTGGAGTAGCACCGCCATGCATGTTCCACCACTCAATAGAAGAAAAACTCTCTCGATCTCTAATAGCATGCATGCTCCCAAATGGACCAGTGGAAAGTGTATAGCTGCTCAACTGTTTCCGTACCATGTGTGCCTCATCCTCATCAGGGACTAATTTATCCAGTGCAAGCATATATTTTTGTAGGACCTCTGGATCTAGGTGTGGTTTTCTCCTGCTCGCCCCCCCGGGTGCTGTTGTAGAAAGCCATGATGGACTATAATATTTAGGTGTCAATACATATGCTAATGCATGCAATGGAATATTTAGCATATCCCATCGCTTTACCACCTCCGCACGAATATATTTGTACAAGGTGGTATCTCTAGGCTCAACAATGTCTTTAATCTGCCCCAACATGTTATCCATTTGCTCATACACCTCCCCAATTATTGGCTTATCTGAATTGCCAAACTTGATCATGTAATAAATTGGTTTGGTGAATTGCAAAACATATTTAACCTGTGACCAAAAGAACATGTCAAGAATAGTGTCCTTTGTTGCATTAGCACCATCTCTATCAGTGTTAATCTCCTCCCATGATTCAACGGTGACCATATTAGTTAGAGCTTGTCTCACCTTCACTAGCCGCCTAAAGGTGAGGTAATAACTTGCAAATCTAGTTTTTGCAAGTTTAAGCAACTGCAACTTGGAGTAAGTGCCATAGAAGTAGTTTACCCTTGTATGCCCTGTGATAAATTTAATGAGATTCTTCCCTCTCTTGTAAAGCTCATTAATCCACCCACATTCTTTATGCTTAACAATATCATGCATCAAAAGGTTCAATGTGTGCACCAAGCACCCAGACCAAAATATGTGTGGATAAGTACGCTCAATAATTTTACTTGCTCCCTTACAATTTGCTGCATTATCTGTGATCACTTGAACCACTTTGCTAGGACCAACATCTCTGATTGATTGCAATAGGAGATCTGCAATGTTTTGGGAAGTTGCACTGACAGAGGAGGAATCATGATATGCAATAAACACTGAACCAGTAGCAGAAACACCAAGAACATTTATCAAATGTTGGTTTCTGATATTTGTCCACCCATCTGATACAATGGATACCCCACTATCTACCCACTCATTTGTAAAACGTGTCAAAGCTGCTTGAACCTTTCCTTTTTCTCTTTCTAATAACACTGCTCTAGCTTTCTCATAGTTGGGGGACTTGTATCCTTTTGGGGCTTCATTGATGCCCTTTACCATTTCATGCCAATAGGGAGAGCGAAGCACATTGAATGGTACACCGCAAGCACAAAGAAATCGGACTATCTTTCCATCCACATCATCCCTCCCCGCAACATTAAGGAAATCTGCTATAGTTTTTTTACCTCCAGAACTTGCAGAACCACCATGACCAGATGAGCTACCAAATCTAGAGTTTGCACTTGAGTCAGATTGAGTTTTTTGTTTTTTATTTTTTTGTTGTGCAACCTCCTCTATTTGGATGTATTTTCTTCTTTGTTCAGCTGAAACCTTGGGGCAAATTGCTATCCCCACAACACCCTTTTTTTCATCACTGTCCATCACCCCACAAAGATGCCTCCTCACACGGGTATATGAACCGCTATATGGTTTTCCTCCATGACAACCATGAGAGCACAAAAACTTGTAGCTTCCACCACCTTTTCCCCCTTCAAGTTTGGTCACATAGTTCCACAAGGGTCTCAATGCAGCTTTCCCATCTTGTGATTCAATGTTTTCATCATCTTCTTCCTCTTCAAAGCCTTCCTCCTCATCATACATTGGGTCATTCATATGGTAACCACTTTCCTCTTCTTCTTCATGTTCCCCTCTTCTATTTCTACTCCCCCTTATCATCATCAAAACCAAGAGGGGAATGATACATAGAACCCAAAGAAACATCATCTTTGAGTATGAATATAGATGGTGGGCAACCTGCAAATAAATGTACAAAAAGAAAGAATGGGAAAGTGTAGGAGAGGGAGGAGAGAAAATACAAAAAACAATGACAAAAAAAATGAGAGAGTTTGGGGTTTGCACTTACCTCTTTAGCTTTTGTAGATGGAAGCCCTTCTTTACTCCTCCAAGCTCCTCCTCCTTCACTCCTCCAAGCTCTCCTCAACTCTCTCTTCTCCAAGCTCTCTTCTCCTCTCTTTCTCTTCTCTTCTCCAAGCTCTCAAAAAACATAAGTGAGCAAATAAGATGAATAATAGAGCTTATAAGCTTTTCATTTCATCCCTAACCCTAAGCTAACTCACTAACTAACCAAGCTAACACACAAAATAAAAAAAAATAAATAAAAAAAGCGCTTTAAGTATGCGGTGGGATCTAAATGCCGCGCGATGCCGGGCAGATTCGCCGACAAATGTGGATCAATCACGGAACATGGCCGAGTTCCGTCGGCCAGACCGCCGTAGGCAACGGATCCGGCCCATGCGGGCCGCGGATCCTCGCATCTGGATCCGACATGGCGGGGAATAATAAATTTTTTTGGGCAAAGCGAAGGTTACGAGTATGGATCCGTACGGGACGCGGTTCTGCCTTGGAGCGGGGGGGGCGTTTCCTGCAACATTGTGCAATCCATCTCTGAACTAAAAATACATCAACAATAGGCTCTAGATGGCCTCTAACTTCCAAAAAAAATCATGCTACAACAAATTCCTACATAATATCAAAACCATTACCTATATTGGTGTCTTCCCAATCAATATAACCATTTAGGCATTAAAATAAGATAGAAAAAATGTAGCATGTCATGTCAAGATTTTATTTGAGTCATGGGTAAATTTTTGGTAGAGTCATGATAGAGGAGTTCGACAACCAATGCCACTAACATCAACGTACATAGAGGGCTTGGTGCTTTTTATTAAATACTAGTTCTATACACTCGTACATGACAAAATCCAATGGAAACGTTGCAATCCCTCCAATCTTGAAATCCTAAAAAATTGTGAAGTCTGCTGGATTTTGAGTGAAATCTAAAATTCTACCTTCTCCACATGAAATCCGATGAGGTTGGAACCACTCTCAAACATCCTAAGTCATTTCATGGTAATGTTATAAATTTAAGTAAAATGATGAAAATGAAAGATAAAGGAGAATGTCACTTTTACTTTAAGAATTTAACATTACCATGAATTGCATAGCAATACTAGGGCCATAGGCTTGAATCTTGGGCTAGCCGAGGGGAGAATTAGAAGTGGGCCAGGCCAATCAACTTAAAAATTCAAAAAGTAAAAAAAAAAAGGCAATTTTTTTTTTTAACGTTGGAATTGGTCCTGAACTGGTCGTTTTGGTGAAATAGGCCAGTTCGATACCGAATCGACCGGTTCAGTACTGAATCGGCCTATTCTGGTTTAGAGGCTCGATCCAGACCGGTTTTGGTCCAAAAACGACTAGACCAGCCGATCCCACTGGTTCCGGTCTGTTTCTGACAACACTGATATATATATATATATATATATATATATATATCTTGAAGTCATACTCTATAAAATATAGTAAGCAAGTATCAAATTACATATTGAAGGCATATTGAAGAAGTTGGTCTTTTACACCTTGTACACTCACTACAAAGAATATATAAGCTTCATGATCAAAGTATCATTTGCCGTAAATTATCACTCCTGCTCAAGATAATATTTATGTTAGTACTGAATGTGCTAACCAATTTGTGATCCTAAGTTGAATATAATTGAAATGATAGATTCATGGTATAGTAATATGACATAAAAAATTTACAATTGAGTGTATTGGAGACTATACTTTTGTCTCACTATCCACAGATAAATCTTGATTTTGTGATGATTGTGACATAGTCTTAGGATCGCCCTGGATGGAAGCACGAGGGAATTTCATCATAAAGAGGAAAAAGTTCGTAACCTTTTCCTATAAGAAGAAAAAAATAACATTACAACATAGCATGTCAGAGCTAGATTCTGCAACACCAGAAAACCTTAAGGATATCTAAAAATTAATCCTTCAAGAAAATCAAAAGTTAGTGCAAAATGTGCAAAAAGAAGTTGACAAAATTATCACAGACAAGAATGAAGAAATTTCTTGCCTCAAGGACCACAATGAAAAATTAGTTACACAAATTAAGGAGGTTAAAAACGATGAGAAGTCTTTAGGTAAAAAAGTTTAAGTTGGAACAAATACAGATTCTATGTAATGTCCCCAATTTTTTGATTGTCTTGTGATGTGGTTACAGGAGATTCCCACAACTTGTGTAAGCTAGGTTGTAGGAGCAGGATTACACCACTAGTGGACCCACAGGGTTTTGGAGGAGTTTTATGGGTTTCACTGGGATTGCTTACCATATTTCATCACTGGGATCAAATTCACACAGTTCGATCTTGGTTCTATTGCATTACAACGATTTCGGTAAAATAAATTTTTTATCAAGCATATTTAAATTATTTATGCCTAAGGTGTGATTTTGGGTTGATTATATGGAGGAACACCTTAGTGTAATAGCTCGTTGGAAACAAAACGAAATAATCTACGAGACATGATGATAAAAATGGGCTTTTGGTGGCCAATGTGATCATGGTGGTGAATTATGCATTTTTTGGAAGTTAAAAGTGACTTTAATTAGTTAATAACAAGTCACTTTATTAAATAAAAGAGGTGAAAAGTGCTTTTCATTATTTAATTGGAGAAAAAAGTATAAATGTGGCAAAAGGGTCAAGTGAGTTGGAAAAAAGGGGAAATCAGGAGTCTCTCCCCATTCTTTCATTTGCTCACTCGAAAATTAGAACTTTGGAGAGCTCTTGAGAAAGAGTCTATGGGTTTTGGAAACCCTAATTTTGGTTGCTAGTTTTAGTGTTGAAACCATATACCCTAGCTAGTCTTGGAGCGAAATCACTTAGATTTCGTTATTGAGCTTAATTGTTGATGGAAGAAAACACAATGGCAGTGATTAAGTTGTCATGGTTATTAGTTGATTTTATTTTCTAACCATGAGTATTTTATATTCTTCATACGATCCAAATTTCGAAGCCACATGTGAGGGCTGAGGTCTGCCATACTTTAGTGGGTTGAGTTGGTGAATGAAGGGGCTAAGTTCCGAGTTTATTTGGAGATCAAAGCTCTGTTACTTATTGGGTATAGGGCCGAGCTCTTACTGTACTTGCTGGGATGAGTCTTGCTGGCTAAGAGACTAGGTTTACCCATAGTAAAAAGCAGTCAATTTTGTCTTCCAAGGAGGGCGGCCGAGTTATATCCTTCACTGGGCCGAGATCTGTTGAGTTATACTTGTGATAGGAGGTCAGAATCATTGTTCCTTTAGGTCAAGTTGACTGCCACAAGAGATCTATTCATGGGTGCTAAGTTTATCAGACTTTCGGGGCAAGTTACAACCAACCTTTTTGAAGCACGAGTTGCTGGTCAAGTATACTGAAGAAATCTTGGACCTTATTCACTCTGATGTGTGTGGGCCCATGTCTGATAAATTTCTTGGAGGTCATCTCTATTATGTGACTTTCATAGATGACCATTCTAGAAAGAGATGGATCTATCTTCTCAAGAAGAAAGATGAAGTATTTGATAAATTCTAGGAATTTCAAGCTGAATTGGAAAACCTCACCGAAATAAAGATAAATATTCTGAGATCCGACAATGGTGGGGAATACACTTCCAAGGAACTAGTTGAATATTGTAAATAAGCAGGAATTAAGAGGGAGCTCATTGTTCTCTACTATCTTGAACAAAATGGAGTTGCTGAAAGAAAGAATAGGTCTATTGAAGAAGGCATTAAGACAATGCTCCTTGATCAAGACCTACCAAAATTCTTATGGGGAGAAGCAACCATGACAACCGTGTATATACAAAATGGAAGTCCCCATAGAAGTCTCAAGAACATAACTCCCGAAGAAGTGTTTACAGGAAAGAAGCCAAGTGTGGATCACCTCCGAATCTTTAGAAGCCTTGCATACATCCATGTTCCAAAGGACAAGTGAAAGAAGTTGGATTCTACAAGTATCAAAGGAATATTCGTTGGATATAGTCTCGTCTAAAAGGCATATAGAATCTACATCAAAGAAAGAAGACAACATTGAAGTAAGCAAAGATGTCATATTTGATGAGAGCCAAGCCTACAAGAAGTCCAAAGAAATTCCTATAGATTCTGATGATGAAGAATCTCCCATGTTCGAAGAAGAAGATCTACATCATGAAGATCCAACTATAAATCAAGATGAAGAAGGACCAAGTGAGCCCATTCAACCTATGTTCATCCCGACTACAAGGAAAAGGCCAATTTGGTTAAAATCTACTCGACAATATGCTGAAGGACATGAAGCTCCTATAGGAACCTCCAAGGAAAGTAAAAGACCGACGAGATACTCTGGATATGCTGCATACATGACAAAGCTTATTCAAGCTGAACCATCTACATTTGAAGAGGCTGCTCAACAGGATGTTTGGAAGAAGGTGATGCAAGAAGAATACCAATCCATTATGAAGAATGGGGTTGGGAAAATTTATCCTAGACCTAGTGACAAATCGGTTGTCACATCCAAATGGATCTACAAAATAAAGCACGTTGTTGATGGAAGCATAGACAAGTACAAAGCAAGGTTTGTTGCAAGGGGCTTCTCTCAAAAGGAAGGAATAGATTATGAAGAAACCTTTGCACCTATAACAAGGTATACTACCATTAGATCTTTGGTTTCATTGGCTGCTACAATGGGTTGGAATATAGACCACATTTCTAAATGGGACCATTGATGAAGAAGTATACATCGAACAACCAAAACATAAAAGGTTTCAAAGTAAATACTAGGGACTCTCACGTCTGCAAACTCAATAAAGCTTTATATGGCTTGAAGCAAGCTCCCAGGGCATGGTATACAAGAATGGATGCATATCTCTTAAGGAATGGGTTCGTGAAGGGTACTGTTGATCCAATTCTCTACATCAAAGTCGTGAATAATGAGCCTGTCATTATTCTACTATATGTGGATGATCTATTCATCACTGGTGTGGAGCATAGAATTGAAGAATGCGAGAAGATGTTGGCAGCCGAATTTGAAATGAAGGATCTAGGACTTATGCATTACTACCTTGGTCTCGAAGTGTGGCAGAAACTTGGGGAGATATTCTTGGGGCAAGGAAAATACATCATTAAGATATTGCAAAAATTTGAGATGATGGACTCTAAGCCCATGCCTACTCCTATGATTACAAATTTGAAGAAGTTACAAGGTTCTGACTCAAGTCTCGTGAATCCAAACTCCTATTGACAATTGGTAGGATCCCTAATGTATCTGGTAAACACTGGGCCAGATATATGTTTTGCAGTAAACATCCTCAGTCAATTTCAGTTGGAATCTTGTCATGAACATTGGGTAGCTTTCAAACACATATTGAGATATCTCCGTGGTACTATACATCACTGCCTGAAATATAAAAAGTGAGGAAGTCAATCTAATTGGCTTCTCTGCTTCTGACTGGGGTAGCAGTGAGTCCGATGGAAGAAGTACTACTGGTGGATGCTTTAGCCTGGGGTATGCTTATGGTATCATGGATGAGTTGAAAGCAAGGACCCGTTGTTGTAAGTAGTGCTGAAGTTGAATATGTAGCTGCATGTGAAGTAGGAAAGGAGGCTTTATGGTTAAGGGAGCTTCTAATCGACTTGTTCGAAAGTCCTCTAAGTGCTACTATTATCAATTGTGATAATCAAACCTGCATCAAGATGTCTGAAGACCCCATGTTCAAGTCCAGGACAAAGCACATAAACAATAAGTTCCACTTCATTAGGAACTTGGTACAAGATGGGGTCATGAAGCTGGAGTATGCCCCAATAGATTAACAAGTGGCTGACATACTGAAAAAGGCTCTTCCTAACAAGAAGTTTGAATATTTAAGAGACAAACTTGGTTTGGTAAATATTGCTAATTCTATTAATATTAATGATCTGGAAGAGATATGTTGAGGCTTTGCTAGTGGAGCATTGCCTAGAAAGACATCGGGGCCGACACCTTATGTTGATGTCTGGTAGGGAGGGTGGCATCGGGTGGATGTGCACCTAGTTCCCTGGGTTGGTGGTTAGTAAGTAAGCCTGATGGTACCTATAGAGGCTAAAAGCTTTAGTCCACCGTAGTCCCAAATGGATAGATTTCCTTGGTTAGGAATGTAGTCCATGGCACTGCGACGCCTAAAGTGATGAGTGACCAAATGGATAGATTGCCCTCGTTAGGAATCTAGTCCATGGCATTGCGGTGCCTAAAATTCTTCATAGTTTCATATAGTTAGAGATCTTCCCGTTGTATATTATGAATACCTCCCTAGTTAAGAGGGAGTGTTGTAGATTGTAACTATGTTCGGTCTTCATAATTTATATTTATTGTACTCATCAAAAGAATTGAAGAAATATAAATTTATATTATCATTTATTTTGTTATTAAATGACTTGTTAAAGCACGAGTTTCATGCTTGGATCATATTTAGTATAAGGTCCCAATTGTGGACTTCTAGGTTAGTCATTACAAATTTATATTGACCCTTCTTGGGATTTTGAATCATGTAATTAGCTTTGTTTTTGAGTCAAAAGTGGTCTAGTTTCTCTCCACATCGAGTAGACTTTAAGGAGATCAAGTCGGCCTCAAAGAGAGGAATTCAAACCCATCAGAAGGCTATAAATGCGAGGAGCTCGATTTCATTTGTTCACTCACTTCTCAAGCAATTTCGAAATCCACTGCAACAAGTGAAAAAGTGCGAAATTGAACAATGAGGAAAAAGAAGTGTGAGTTGGGTCTAGGAGAAATATTAGAATAATGCTATTTTAGTGTTTACTGCTCATCTATGATTGTAATTAGCAGTTTCTTGTTAGATACTTGCTGTTTCTATATTCTTAGTAGAAACTTGCTATTTCTACTTTCTTAGTAGAAACTTGCTGTTTCTGTAAATACAGTTGTGTTATTTATTGAGCTTCACTGCTCATTGTAAATCAATTCAATTCATTGATTGATTATGGTATCAGAGCTTAGGTATTTTTTTGAAATAATTCTTCATTATTTGAAAAAATCTGTGCTTCATTTTGAAACAACTCTCTAGAAGTTTGATTTTTTTTTTTTGGCGTCACAATTTCTAAGCCGCCATTTCGATAAGAATTACAATTTATAAATCGGGCAGGGCCTCTCTTTCTGCCTTCAGATTGACACAGACAGTGTGACACTGTTAAATTGCCATCTAATCTCTCGTTTACGGGTGTCTGGTGTGTTATCCCCACTGCTAATCCCCTTGACGAGTTATCGCTTTGGGTTCCCAGAGACGATTGATTGCATAACATCTAGTTTTCTCTGATCCCTTGTGGCTCGACTTATCTTATGAGGCATCTCTTCATCAAAAGCTGCCTAGATTTCTTCCAGAATGATGCTCGTTTCTCCTCACAATTAACGTATTGTAGTTCAAGAAATACTGTTTTCGATACACTGATCTTTCAGATTGCAAATTTTCATCATTTGGGTAAATTTTTCTCTGGCAGATCTCCGAGACTGTGCCTTCTATCTTGCTGTTTCTGCCACTTTCTTGCATGTCCTGTCATTTTGGTATTGCAGTAGTAATTGTGGTTAGTGAAATGCTGTTTTTGGGCATTGAATTTTAGTTGTATTGGATTTATTCTGTTATTCTTTTTTTTCGATCAGAAAAATGATTGCTGACGTTTGGCTGATCATCCATATTTTTGAGCTGAATTGTGGAGTTTATGGGTTTTGATCTGTATGTCGTGAATCTCCCTCTTATTTTGTTCATTTTTGAGGTTTCTGGGGTTTGATCCTGGACTTGTGCATCGGAGGAATCTCTGATCAGTGATCTAAGATATCCGACAATGGCCTCACTAACCAATCTGATGTTGGAAGGCAATCAACGCTTTAATGGCAACAATTATAACATCTGGAAACAGAGAATGTTGACCATTTTTGAATATAGGCATCTTGACCAGCTCGTTTTGGGCAAAGAGCCTCGTCCTGGTACACCTGGTGCAAATCAAGATAAGTTTGATGATTGAAATTGAGAGGCTGTTATGCTTCTCAAACTCTTTGTAACTGATGATCAGTTACCACAGATCCCTTCCGGCAAGACAGCTGCCGAAATCTGGAAACATTTGAAGGAATTGCATGAGACATCCGACAAGAGCAGAGCTTTCTTTCTAAAGAATCAGTTGTTCTCCATCATGATGGACGAACATATGTCTTTATAGGAACATCTTAACAAGATTAAAGCCATTCGAGATTAGCTCGAAGCCATTGGTCGGACCATGGAGGAAGAAGATATGGTAGTCATCACCCTGAAAAGTCTACCAAAATCTTATGAACACTTTATAGAAACTCTCAAGATTACCTCCACTAATGTTGATTTGAAGTTTCCAGAGCTATGCACCAAACTTCTGCAGCAGGATCGTTGGAAACAACAGTTTGGTAGTGGTGCTTCATTAGCGTCCTCAAAAAATGCTTTTGCTGCCAAATATCAGTCCTCTCAGTCATTTCAGAAGATAGGTTCTTCTCAGTCTTATGATCCTGATAAGAAGAAAAATGTGCAGTGTAATTACTGTCACAAGTTTGGTCATTTGAAGAAAGATTGTCGACAGAGGATTGCTTCTGAACAGAAGAAGCAGGGAGAGTCTCATCAGCAAGCAAATGTCGTAGAACATTCCGAGCAGAAGGAATCTGCCTTTTATGCCTTTATGGCTAAAAGGTACTCAGATCACGCCCCGTCCTCTGCTTGGTACATTGACTTTGATGCATCACGTCATTTCTCTCACAGGCATGACTGGTTTACTGACTTCTCATCTTTCAGTGATTCCGTGGTCTTCGGCGGAGGTGAGGAGTACATGGTGGTTGGCAGAGGTACAGTTCAAATCTAGTCTGGTGGGCGCACACTCATCTTCCTGAATATGTACTATGTTCCTGGTATGGAAATTAATCTGCTGTTTGTCAACCAGATTATGAGAAACTCTCCTTAGCTCGATGTGGTGTTCAGTGCGCACAAGTGCTCCATTATTGACAGGGACACTCGGCTTACGGTTGTTGTTGGCCTAGAGGATCATGGTCTATATAGGCTTCTTGACACCGGTGATTCCCCAGAAGTGGCTCTAGCAGCTCGTGTTTCTCCTATCAGCGCTCTGTGGCATCAAAGATATGGGCATTTAAACATTCAATATATCTCTTAGCGATCTCAGGAGGGACTTGTGTTAGGGTTACCTGATATTCAGACACAACATTTGGGAGTGTGCGGCGCCTGTCAAGCTGGCAAGCAACATCGGTCTTCATTCAAGGATGGAGAATCTTGGCGCACATCTAAGGTACTCCAGTTAATTCATGCTAATATTTGTGGTCCTATGAATATATCTTCAATTACTGGTTGCAAATATTTTTTGCTCATTGTAGATGATTTCAGTAGAAAAATGTGGGTGTACTTTTTAAAACATAAATCTGATGTATTTAGCATCTTTCAGAAGTTTAAGTCCTTAGTTGAAAAAGAGTCTGGCTGTAATATCATAACTCTTAGGATAGATAACGGGGGGGAATTTTGTTGTTCTGCTTTTTCCAACTTCTGTGATACCCATGGCATCAAACACCAATTAACCACACCCTACACTCCTCAGTAGAACAGTGTTGTAGAACGTCGCAACCGTACGGTTGTTGAAATGGCTCGTTCTATGTTACAACATAGGAGTGTTCCGAACAAATTTTGGGCTGAAGCAGTGTTTATTGCAGTCTATCTTCTTAATCGATCACCTACTCAGGCTGTTAAAGGGAAGACTCCAGAAGAGGTTTGGTCTGGTCGAAAGCCTAAGATCAGCCATCTCAAAGTTTTTGGCTCAGTTGCATATGTTTGGATTCCCTGTGCCAAGCTTTCTAAGTTGGATTCCAAAAGCCAGAAACTCATGATGACAGGGTATAGTGATCACCACAAGGCCTATACGCTGATAGATATAGACACTGATCGTCTTATCTTCAGTCGGGATGTGGTATTTGATGAAGACAGAGGGTTCTTTCATTCTCTTCCTTCTGAGCAGTGTTCTGAGGATCAGCCTCACAGTGTTTTTCTTCCGTTAGGTCCACCTGATGGGAGGGATGATGCAACATCAGTCTTTGATGATGCACTACCTAAGCTTCTTTCGGAAAATAATCCTCCTCTTGCTACTCCTATTGTTCCTGAGCCTCCTCCACCTCCTCAAGATATTGGTTCTTCGACTCTCCGGCCTAAATGGTGGGCTAAAACTATTGGTGATCTTGAAAGGAAAAATCAAAATTTTGGTGAAGGAATCATTCTGTTTTGTGATCTCTCTTGGGAGATCGAAGTCTCTGAAGTTTGGATGCTGCTGCTGCAAAATCTGCGAAGCTACTAGAGGACTGCACGCTGTTGCTACTAGGTCGAAGATCTGGAAGGCCGACTTCGTGTGGAGGGAAATTTTGGCTCATGTCTAGGGTGAAGAGTCTCAAAGAATACTATTGGAAGGAAGAATTATCTTGACTGGGTCTTCCCCTCGAGGGGGGTTTGCCCTTGCATAGTGCCTATATCTTGTGTCTCTTGTTTTGATCTTCATACTCACATAATATGGTAATTGCTTGATGAAAGATAAAATAATAAAGAATTAAAAGAAGCCAACACATTCACAAGTAATTATCAAGATCGAAGAATCAAACCCTACTATATTTTTGCTTTGATTCTTCAACAGGATCCTCTTTAATACTGTGTTGTAAATTTTGTTAACAAGTCAATGAAATGGTTGAATATATCTAGACGTATTGGTGTAGAAACCATATATCTGTGTAATTTGCATTTCTGAGTTTTATACATGTACTATTTTGCTGTTAAAGTGTGTTATGGGTATTCATTTGGCATTGCATACCTACTATTTGAGACAAAAACACATAAAAGTGCATCTACAACCATACATGTGCAAACTATTTGAAGAAATGACATAGTGACACATTCAAGCTAAACTCTGAAATTTGAAGGGAAATCCTAAAGTATTCTAAGAGGGTATCTTACATCTTATTAATCTCATAGTTTAGAAATATCCCTATCAAATTGAAGTGAAGATATATTCGGATGTTGCAGTACAAATATAAAAAATTCCAAGTGAACATCCAACAATCAACCAAGCAACATTAATGCGTGAAGGAAATCCTATACCTATAATAAATCAACAAAACACCACAAACATGATCAAGGAAAACAATGTGACAAAAAATCTTTATTGACATCCAAATAACAAGAGTAGATATCTCAACTAGTTAGTGAATCAATATCTCTTAGGATGGAAACAAATGACTTGTCTTCCATGAAAATTCTATTGCAATATCATGGTTTACTTCTCCTACTTGATTCAATTATACCAGTTATTTTCAGAAATTAGATTCAGAAAATATCGAAGTAAACACAACTAATAGCTTACATATGCAGATCATTTATTGAAGTAAACCCAAAGCGAGAAAACTGGTGCAACAAATATGAGGGTTTATTTTATTAAGTAGAATTTGAGTACAACAAATCTGGGTTCTGGATCTGGAAAAACCGACAGAGAATAAAAAAAACTGCAGCTAACCTGCTATTCCAAGACCAAATATCTGATTGATCCACAACGTCAAACGTATTTATAGGACTCAGCTCGGATCTGGCCCTAGAAACCCCAACGTTGCCCCGGAAGCCCTAGCGTCAGCCCTGCTAGGCTCTGCGTGCCACTACGCTGCTCAGAGAGGGACTGTGTAACCCTAGAGTGGGTGACGCAGTCCTTACGCTGCCTCTGCATAACTTCTGAAGCCCTTTGAAGCTGCAGCGCTGCCCCTTCCTGGGCTTGCGTAGCACTTGCGTAGTGGCTGAAGTCTCTGTGCTGCGCAACTGCTGCTGCTGCTGCTCTCTACTCCTCTGCGCTGTCCTTGAAAGCTGCTCCTCTGCCTCTTGCTAACTCTTAGCTCTGGGATCAGATCTTCCCCTCAACCAATACTACCCCTCGTTGCAGAAAACTCCTTCGGAAATTCTTAGCAAACCCTACCTTAGAATTCCAGATCAGTCTCGCAGGTCTGCCTCTGTGTGTGTGTCTCCAACTGACCTTCAAGCCTTTCTCTTATACTTTTTCATTGATCTCATCAACCACCGAGATTAAAACACTCATCAACTATTGAGATTAAAAGACTGCTTGATTCGCGTCTTTTAGAACATTTCAGCACATGTGTTAATTAATTCACTTTAATTATTTAGTTTTCCTAAGTTTAGAGTTAGGAAACCCATTAAAATAATTAATTGTTTGAATAACTTGAACACCAACTGAAATATCACCGAACACTTTCTGGGTTTTGGAATTCAAATGTGTCTTAGCCCCTCCACAAAATTTCAGGGCTAGAGCACACTCGATACTACACCAACTACACAAAATCTCAACACTCCTCTTAGCACGAAGTGTGCTCTAGCAATACATCCACACCATGCACTACAAGATCTTGATGTTGGTTTCTGTGCTGCTAATGCTTGGCCTGCTGCCCTCCATTCACTGCACTGTTGCTCTCTGTATTGCTGCCCATGTCACTGCCACTGACACTGCCACATCTGTACTGCAGCTCCCTCTCAAATTGCTGCATCATGCTGCCCATAGCACTACCACTACTAACTGTTGCACTGCAACTCAGTTGCAGAGAAGTAAGAAATTGAAGGACTCATGCCCAATCGTTGACAAATAAGTCAGGCTGCCTCCCATCATTGAAGCTCCCTTGGTTGTTGATTTACGCTGTCCTCTTGGAGCTACTGTACCGCTGCAACACTACACTGCGTGAGCTCAACCTCTCTGCGCTGCTGAAGTCCCATCAGCCTCTGTGCTACTGCCTCCACGCTGTTGCTGCCTCTGCATCATGCTGCTCCCTCTCCAACTCTTCATCACTGCCCTTTGCTTCACTGTGACCTTCTGCAACTATCTCTCGACTCATCTCGCTACTGTCTTAAGGCTGACTCAAGAATCCCGCCACTTTTGGTAGATGCTCTATAGATCCATGTCACCCCACCTCTTCTCTCGAGGCACATGAGCACTCATGGTTGTATCATCATCAGAACCATCATCCTTTGCTGCTGCAGCCTTGGAATCAGAAGCCCCTTTGTCCTTCTTCTTAGGACAAGTGCTAGCGAAGTGTCCAAGTTCATCACAGTTAAAGCACCGGAACTTGGAAAGGTCCCTCTTCTTCTTCCCTTGTTGTTTTCTTTCCTTTGATGCAAGGGCCACATCATCTTCCTCTTCTTTCTTCACTCTGACTGTCCCATAACTGATATTCTGCTTCTTGGTGATCCTCCTGATCTCCTCTTGGCGGAGGATAGCCCACATGTCTGCCCATGGTAATGCTGCTCTGCCTAGTTTACTTTGGACAAATGTTTCCCATTCCTCGGAGACTACATTCAGGGCAGTCCTAACTAAGAATCCTTCGTCTAGAGTTGCACCCATGCCAACCAGTTGGTCTTGGATGGTTTGAAGTCGGAAAAGGAAAGGATCTATTTCCTCACCCTTCTGCATCTGGAAAAGCCTCATCTGATTCTCTAAGAGCATTTTTCGTTGGACAAAGCTTCCTTGATACATTGCTTCTAGAGCGACCCACATGTCATTTTCCGTGTTCTTATCGGAAATATGTGTTACTACGTGATCCTTCACTCTGTAACGCTTAGCCTGATCCTCGGAAATATGTGTTACATGATCAAATGCTTAGCTTGATCCTCGGAAATATGTGTTACATGATCAAACGCTTAGCCTGCGCTTGATTCTCCTTAAATTTCTTTAGAGGATCAGGATCTGCAGGCACAACTAGAACACTCGTTGCATGGCCCTTGATGCCGTACTCATCTAGGACTGATAGGATTCGTGCCCTCTAGATGACAAAGTTGGACATACCGTCCAACCTGTCTTGGTCTCTTAGCCCATGAGAAGTCATCTAGCTCAGATCTGACAAAAAAGAATACTCTTCTCCCTCTTTCTGTGGCTACAGAAACTCTGGATCTGGGTTTCTTGGTGACTAGAAACCCTCTAGTAACTGCTTCTTTTGAAAATTGATTTCCCCCCTGGAAATCTTCCACCCAAATACAATCGGACAAAACTCTCCGATCACCCTCTTGATCGAATCTCAGATCTGTTTGGCTCAGATCTGCTGAGTAGTTGCCTTAGCTAGGCACAATTCTGCACCGACAGAATCTCCACCACACCAGCATTGCTGAAGATCTGAAGCACTGCTTTCGGATCTTGGCAAGGATTTTCTGCAATAGGAAGAACGACTGGACTGCGTCTCACTGATTGGCCTAGCGTAGCCTCAACGTTGCTCAAAAGTGGACTGCATAACCCTAGACTGGGTGACACAGTCCTTACGCTGGCCTAGGAAGGCTCTGCGTAAGCCTGATGGCCTTCTGAATCTGCAACGCTGCCCCTTCCTGGATCTGCGTCCTCTTGTTGCCAAGCTTCCTCTTCGGGATCTGCTACTACTGCTGCTATCCTGCAGAAAAAATATACTTCAGCTTGATCTGCTATCGCTTTGATACCATGTGAAAATTCTACTGCAGTATCATGGTTTACTTCTCCTACTTGATTCAATTGTACAAGTTATTTTCAGAAATTAGATTCAGAAAATACCGAAGTAAACACAACTAACAACCCTACAGATGCAGATCATTTATTGAATATTACGCTCATTCAAACAAAGTGACACATTGATTTTTGGAAATAAGTCCCCGGAAAAACCCAAAGCGGGAAAACCGATGCAACAGATATGAGGGTTTATTTTATTAAGTAGAATTTGAGTACAACAAATCTGGGTTCCGGATCTGGAAAACCCGACAGAGAATAAAAGAAATCTGTAGCTAACCTGTTGTTCCAAGACCAAATATTTGACTGATCCACAACCTCAAACGGGATTTACAGGACCTAGCCCAGATTTGGCCCTAGAAAACCTAGCGCTGCCCCTGAAGTCCCAACGTCAGACCTGCTATGCTCTGCGTGCCACTGCGTTGCTCAGAGAGTGACTGCGTAAACCCAGAGTGGGTGACACAGTCCTCACGCTGCCGCTGGAGGCTTGTGCATAACTTCTGAAGCTCTCTGAAGCTGCAGCGCTTCCCCTTCCTGGGCTTGCGTAGCACCTGCGTAGCGGCTGAATCGTCTGCGCTGCGTAGTTGCTGCTACTGCTCTCTGCTCCTTTGCGCTGTCCTTGAAAGCTGCTCCTCTTCCTCTTGTTGACTCTTGGCTCTGGGATTAGATCATCCCCTCAGCGAATTCTACCCCTCGCTGTAGAAAACTCCTCCGGAAATTCTTAGCAAACCTTGCCCTAGAATTCCAGGTCAGTGTCTCATCTCTGCCTCTATGTGTGTGTCTCCAACTGACCCTCAAGCCTTTCTCTTATACTTTTTCATTGATCTCATCAACGGCCGAGATTAATACACTCATCAACCGCTGAGATTAAAAGACTGTTTGATTCGTGTCTTTTAGAACATTTTAGCACGTGTTAATTAATTCACTTTAATTATTTAATTTTCCTAAGTTTAGACTTAGGAAACCCATTAAAATAATTAATTATTTGAATAACTTGAACACTAGCTGAAATTTCACCAAACACTTTCTGGGTTTTGGAGTTCAATTGTGTCTTAGCCGCTCCACAAAATTTCAGGGCTAGAGCACACCCGATGCTACACCAACTACACAAAATCTCAATAGATGCCAACACAATTAAATCTCATGATAATAGTTTATCTTGGGTATCAAATAACTGTGAAGTTTCACATAGGATTGAATTGGGATGGTTAGATCATCTTTCTGTTCAACATTTCTACTCATTGCTCAGATGTTCATATCGTCTCGACTCTAGAGTCATCAACTTTAACAATATCAAAGACCAAAGTATTAGGTGACAATATTACATGCAAAGTCAAAGATGTAAAGCCTTTTCATTATTCTGCTTTTACGACAAAGCATTTCTAAGGGGGAGGCAATCTTATAAACAAAAATATATAAATAACATAAAAAATAAATAATTCATAATTCATAATTAATGAAGAGACACATGAAAGGATATGTCTCAATGAAAAATATGACTTCTTATGAAAGGGGACTTCTATATGGTACATAAATTGACCCACATTTGTAATTCATAGCATCACATCATTTAATTCACACACACACACACACACACACACACACACACACACACATATATATATATTATTTATCCAAATGTATACTTTATTATTCCAAATCTTTTCAAATTTTTTTTTTTTAGCCATGCTTGGCTATCAGAACATATTGCTCCATTAGTTCCCCATCAAGCGTAGGGATTCTTAGCCCCCTTGCGTCTGTTCACATCATAGACTCCAAATCTCTCAATGCTAGTGGAAAAATTTGCAAAGGCATCCTTCACATCATCGAGGGTTTCTCTATCTTGATATATCTATCTAAATACATCCTTCCTCTCCTACGAAATCTCAACATCCATATGAGGAGGGAACTAGCGTGAAGGCCCACCATTGAGCCACTCATTGCCACAACATTTGGGGTTCAAAGAGTGAGCCAAGCAATGCAAAGGTGTGCAATTCTTGTCGCGCAAGTTGACAAGAATATCTCGTATGATGGTGGAAAAGGCGTTTGCTGATGTCTCATACTCAAGGCACTTATTATGAAAATGTATGGTCCTCATAGACTCAATCATGGAATCCCACCCCTCATAAACGTCTCCTAGGATGGGTTGGACTATGTTTGCGAATCACAACAAAGATATGATAGGGTCCATGTTCTTAATAGTAAGAGCTACCTTTTACACCAACCATCATCTTACACTATGTCCTTGACTTTTTTTGAGGCAGCTGATCTGTCTTTCTCCAAAGGACCAAAAATTTGAAATAACCATGGCCCCAAGAGTAGTATTTACCTCCCTCAACCTCTTAAGTATGATGAATGAGGAGTAAAATTGTGTATCTGCAATTTTCAACAATGATAAATGTGTGTACTTGTTGTAGATTGTGAGGGCATTGGTATGATTTTGTACAAAATTGCAGATATGGCATGCATCCTGTTGTCGCACATAATTTCTAGGCACCATGACAACGGCTCAGATCGGGGGCTGTCACCTTGATCCCCAATCTCTCTCTATCTAAGCTGTCCCTTTGCAAGCTAAGGGAGGTAGACCCTAACGAAAATGAAGAAGGAGAACTGGTTGGAAACCAATTAGATTTGAAGTTTAAAACCAGTGCCTTGTGGAGTCAAAATATCCCGTTATGAAATTAAAATCAAGTAATTGATATGTAACTGCTGCTATGAAAAAATCAATCAACCACGATAATATTTAATTCCTCAATTAAGTGCTCAATTGATAAAACTGGAGAATAAGCTCTTTTCAATAATATGATTCCACATTCGATAAAACACCTTCGTAATCATGCATCAACAATGTCCGATAAAGACACACAATTTATCATCACTTGAAATATTCCCAAAGTTGACTAAATTAATTAATCACCAATTTCAAGCAATTTGAAACCACACTTATAGGTATTTTAACGATCATAAACCACAAATAAGCATGAAAATACTTTGAACCAACCATTTAAATTTCAAAACAAAAATATTATCATGAGAGAACCATCGAATTTAAATGCTAGACATTTTCAATAATTCCGAATTTGAATGATATTCTAAATAATTCCAATTCAGAAATATATAGTCAAACTTTAGATAAAAATAAATTTAAAATTCACCTTTGACTATGTAAAAATTTAGATCCAAAATCACTTCCCAATTTTATTAAAGTTTTTTGACTTTTTATTTTTTATTTTTTTATATTTCCAGAAGTTTTTTCAAAGTCCTAAGTAAATAAAACAAAACAAAAATTAAAAAGAATCTACAATTCTAAAATATGAAAATTTCAAAGACTAAAATCAAAAGTTAATGAAACTAGAAATTAAAAATAAATAAATCTAAAACTACGGAAAGCTTCAAAATATTAAAAAGTTAGATTATATTTTTAAATTTCAAAGTTTTTTTATTCTTTATTTTTTATTTAAGAGTCTAAAAATTAAACTAAAAACAAAATATTCAAATCCTAAAATTAAATCAAACCTTAACGCTAACTAGACAAACTTAAAAAAAGAAATTGAAGTCGGAAATTTTAAAACTAAAACTATAGCCAAAAAAAATGAAAAAATTAAAATTTTAATACTAAAACTAAAGCAAAGTTAAAAAAAATCGAAAATAAAAAATTAAAATCTAAAGTTGAAACTAAAAGAAAAATCGGAAATCTAACTTGTTGAGTCGTAATCTTATGCAAGTCAACAAGGCTGCGTGAGGGCATGGACGGACGATTAATAACGAAGGTGAAGAGGTGACGGCCAGGAATCGGAAATAGTCGATGTGAAGGGAGAGCTGAGAGGCAGTCGTAGACGGAGGGAGGAAGCAGATGGACAACGTGAAAGGAGAATGCGTTGGCTGGCAGCGAGTTAAGGATCACGCGGAGGGAGAGCGGAAAGAGTTGCGGATAAGAAAGAGGCTGTGATGGAGAAGGGCAGACAGGTTTATGGATGTAGATAGAATGCCAGCAAGGAGCAAGCAACGTGGAAATGGCAGCGATGGGAGAAGTCGCGGGCAAGGGAGCAGCGTTTGCAAGTGAAGGTGGACAGTGTACGGACAACTGCAACAGAGATGGATTGCGTGAGAATGATAGCCGCAAGGGAAAATGACGCAGGTAGCGTGAGGAAAAGTGGCAGCAACAGCGAAATTTTGCACAGGTAGCAAAAATGTGCAGGCACACACCAATTTCGAATTTTTCTTAACAGAATTGGATTTAAAACAAATGCACTTGTAATTCTTTAATCCTTGAGGCGAGATGCACCCAGATCTGCTACCAAATCCGATCCTGAGATTAGATCTTACCCTCCAGTGACTAGATTTGGCTCAGATCTAGAAATTTTCTGAAAAATCTCCTAGTAGAACCTGTAAAAAACCAGAAACAAGGAACCCAAAGCCAAAAATATGCACAGAAAATAAAACCCCTAAAACCCAGGTGAGTAAAAATAAAAAATAAGTAGGATTTACAATGCTATTTTACAGATCAAAGGCCCTCATGGCCAGATTTAAAACCTTTTTGCACAATGAATAAAAAAACCGAAATTAAAAGAGGCACAAGCCCAAGAAGACCCTTCAAAAAATATTCCGTAAAATAACCTTAGAAATTAGGAAACAATGGGCTTTTTCAAATATTCTGAAATCTTGAGAGTCGGCTGATCTAACTAAAGATTTTCCCAAATGCTCAAATCTTGAATAATGATCTTTGCACACTTAGATCTGCATTTAGATTGATAGAGATTTAAAAAATTACAATGAGACCTTTCAGAAACATTGATAACTGATATTTCTGTCAAATCCCAATGCAAATTTAAGAAAATCCAGAAAACTGCACAAGATACATGTATGCAGATCAATCCATAAAGGCCATCAACGATCAAATGCCAATAAAATAGCAGAGTTTAGAGACAATATCAGCACATAGATCTGGAAAAGGAATGCCAAAGTCTGTAACCCCAAAGTCTTTATGCTTTATTGATCAAAAAAATTACAAGAGCTTCTGAGAACAAGTGCATGATTCAAAGATCAGATGCAAATGACATACAAAGAACTCTAATTGATAAGATAAAATCTGCAACAGCTAGTTCGATTGATCCTTGTCAAAATAATCTCGACCATCGAAAAGATTTAATTATCTTTGAATTTGGACCGTCGAAATTATAATTTTGAGGAAATTCGAATTTATCATTTAATTCCATTTTAATTAACTCAAAAATTACCTCAAAATTTTGACTTTGACTTAACCACCAAGGCCCAAGGGTTCAAAATTTCTTGAAATTCTCAATATTCCCTTGGCTTGGGATCTTGAAATTTCTGGCTTAGGATTTTTAATTTAATTTGGCCAGAAAATTTAATTAATTGACTGAGAGGGGATTTAATTATTTTTCCAACCCTCTTTACATAAGATAAATACATTTAGACACATAAAGGGGGAATACCCATTCGTGATAGACCCTCAAATAACTACCCAATTCTGCGACTCAAAACATGATCTAGTAGACCAAGTAGCTTGTAATAAAATAATCTAGCCAATTAGCTAGGATTATTACCAAACTACTTTTACAAAGACTCGATAGAAAACACTAGGACTGACTTAGCATCTTGATGACAAAATCCACCCTAGTTTTGGGGTGAGGCTGGAGGGGAAAACTCTGTCGATCACTTGTGTCAAGAAACACAAATGAATCAGTGAGACAAAAAACCTCCTAGGATAGAAATCATCACCAAAATACTAGACTTACCTAGGTTGTTACATACATGGTGGTCTTACTTAAACTATTTACATCATAAACATGCAGAATGGGTTTACATCATTTATAAAACTGTCGATTGTCAATGAAATCTGAATGGCGTGAACACCTCGAACATGATAAGTCCCATTTGCAAAAATGGGGGTGTACTGCTATAGGGTCGTTGACACAGAGTGGTCAACATCTGACTCTACTTGGGGACACAATTCTTCATTGAAGGAATGTGAGAATCCAAAATCTGCATCCAAGCAACACACAAAATTACATAAGTAGCGTCCATCCAAATATCATCATATAACATTAAGCACATGAAAAATAGAAGCTCTTCTATCATTTATTATTCTACTTAACATGAAAAGTAAATCTAATCTAACTAGAAAATGGAATGCTGAAATGACAAGGAGTAAGGTTAGAAATATAATACAAAGGATGCCCAATGGCATCAAATGTCATCTCTGAAGAACAACTTGAGCAGTTGGCCATTCGCAGGTAAGTGAAGTGGTTCGCCTTCCAACGTGCTCAAGTGGAATGAGTTTGGTCCAACAATGCCTGTGATAATATAAGGTCCTAGCCACAAACTATCAAATTTCTTATGTTTTTCGGGCTTTTCATTCTTTCGATCCCAAAGTAATACCATGTCTCCAACCTGCAAAGATCTAGATCGAGATGATTTATCAAAGCTTTTCTTAATGTTAGATTGATTTTTACACATATTATCTAAAGCTTTCCTACGAGTTTCATCCAACTCCACAATCTGATCAATTCTATTTTGAACAACATCTTTTTCAGTGGAAAAATGTTGAAGGAGTTGGTAAGTTGGTAATTTAAGGTGCACAAGCAAAGTTACATCCAAGCCATAAACTAATTCAAAAGGACTTTTACCAGTAGCTTTGTTTTTAGTAATTCTATCTGCCCACAAAGCATACTTGATTTTGTTGTCCCAAGATCTCTTATTATCTCCTACTATCTTCCTGATAATGGTTATAAGGTTTTTATTACTTGACTCAACTAAGCGATTACCCTGAGGATAATAGTTAGATGAATGAGATAATGTAATGCCATACTTAAAACAAAAAGATGAAAATTCAAATGAACTAAAAGCCTTGGCATTGTCGGTAGTGATCTTGGCAGGGACACCATATCTAGTAATGATTTGATTTTCAATAAAGTCTATAATGACCTTTTCATTGGCATTCTTAGCAAGAATGGCTTCAACCCATTTTGTAAAATAATCAGTTGTAGTTAAGATCCAGGAGTAGCCATTGCTAGAATTTTCATGGAATTTCCCGATGAAATCTAGACCCCAATGTTGAAAAGGTGCCTCAACAACCACAGGTTGTAGGGGCAGGGCAATTAGCTTCTATTTCCCAGTGAAAAGTTGACCGGCTTGGCAACTTCTGACAAATTTATGCACATTTGGAAAAATCAACGACCAATAATAACCAACACTCAGAATTTTGTGGGCGGTAGTTCTAACAGCATAATGACCACCCCAAAATCCTGAATGAAACTTAGAAATCAACTTCTTAGACTCAATCTCATCAACACACCTAAGTATTATCCCCTCAGGATTTCTCCATCCAAGGCCATCCTTCATGAGGCAATACTTAGTGGCTTTTAATCTAAGAGCCCTTCTTCTGTGAGAAATTAAATGGTTAGGACATGTAAGATTTGACAAATAATAAATAATGTCCTTATACCATTCATGCTCTCCTAACCTTTGTAGCTCAGGCGAAGGTGCATCATTGAGACAAATCAAACCAAGCGCTTTCTCATTACCTTCGGTCATAATTTCAGCCAAGGCTTAACCCTTGACTAACTTGGTGGGCCCAATCTCTAAATCATACTCTTGAATTTTAGTAACCCACCTAGCACGAGTCCCTAAGCAATCAGTTTGAGTTAAAATATCTTTAATCACGGAATGCGGGACGAAAGAAATGATTTTAGAATAACCCACATAAGTCCTAAAATGCTTAAGAGACTTAACCAAGGCACAGGCTTGCTTTTCCATAGTAGTATAATTTAATTTAGAATTTTGAAGCACTCTACTCATGAAAGCAATAGGTTGTTCGTGATCTTCTTATTCTTTTGTAAATTGTAATAAGACACCAGCAATGGTATCTTCAGAAGCGAAAGAAAAAATCATGAAATCCTTTGAATAATTAGGACATGCCAAAACAAGAGCTTTGGCAATAGCACCCTTAATTCCTTGAAATCCTTTTTGCTATCTTCTTTCCACGAAAATTTTACGTCTTTTTTCAGAAGACTTTGAATAGGCTTAGCTATTTCTGCGTAAATTGGAATAAATCTTCTAAGAAAATTAGTTTTTCCTAGAGAAGACTGAAGGGATTTAAGATTATGAGGCGGAGGAATCTTTTGCATTGCCTCAACTCTTTTAGGATCAATCTTGATCCCATCTTTGGAGATGATGTGACCAAGTAATTTCCCTTCAGTTACTCCAAAAACAGATTTAGCTGGATTCAAGGAAATCCCAAATTCTCTACACCTATCAAAGACCTGCCTAAGATGACTTATGTGACTAATACCCTATTTAGGAAAAGCAATAAGATCATCTTGATAAATTTCAATAATTTTTCCAATTAAACCTTTAAAAGCATAATCCATAGCTCTTTGAAAAGTAGCGCCAGCATTAGTCAACCCAAAAGGCATTCTAATGTATTCGAAAGTACCCCATGGTGTGGTGAATGTAGTTTTGTGACGATCTTCCTTCTTAACCCAAACTTGATTGTATCCAGAAAAACCATCTAGCAATGACATCATTTCTGAACCTATTACTCTTTGCAACATAGTCTCCAGGTTGGGCAAAGGGTAATTATCCTTTTTACATGCTAGATTAAGGTTTCTAAAATCGACACAAAGTCTAATGGTACCATTCTTCTTCCTAACAATCACCAGGTTGGAACACCATGTTGAATGTCTAGTTTGAGCAATGATGCCAGCTGCAAGCATTTTCGAAAGCTCTTTCTGAACCAAAGGGGCTAACTTAGGATTTATTTGCCTAAGATTTTGATGAAAAGGTTTAGCATTCTCATCTTTGAAAGGGATAATGTGTTGCATGACATCTTCCCTATATCCTTTTAACTCATCATATGAAAATGCTAAAACATCCCTATATTCATGAAGTAGATTGGTCAAATTTTTCCTTTCTTCTTCATTAGTACCTTTACCAATTTTGACAATCTGAGGGTCCTTAGAGGTACCAATATTTACTTCAATGAATTCACCCAGATCCATTTTATTTTCCTCTTTCATCTTTGTGGCATCATGCCGATCAAAGTGTTGCTCCAAAGCAAAAATATTCCCAGGAGTGGGATTTATAATATCGTCATGATCATCAGATCCATCCTCCCTAGAACTTATCCGAAAATTTTCAAACTCATCCAAATTATTAAGAAAATGAATGACCTGCTTTTCATCATTAAAAACTTGCCAATGCTCTGAATTATCCGAGACTGAAGGTCTGAAAACAATTTCCATTCTTATCTTTAATTAATTCATCAGATAATTGTAAGGTAGAAGCGGCCACAACAAGCTCATTCGCCAAGCTATTCTTTTCTCTTGGGATAGCTTCAAGGTTAATGGCATCAAATTATTCCATAACATCCCACACAACATTTCGATAATTCCTTAACCTTTGATTTTTACATGTAAATTTATTCTTAACTTGCATGATAACCAAATTAGAGTCTCCCTTGATACTAAGCAACTTAATTCTTAAAGCTTTTGCCAACTCAAAACCCAACAACAAGGCTTCATATTCAGCCACATTGTTGGTTGCATCGAACTCAAGTCTATAGGCAAATTTAAAAATATGACCAAGGGGAGACTTCAATACAATTCCAACGCCCTTACCATACCTAGATGCTGCACCATCAAAATGCATGTACCAAACTTGATCCCTTAGGTCCTCAAACTTCTCATCAACCTTGTCATCTAAAGGAACTATGAAATTAGGCATAATAGCATAATTCCCCCTGTCAGGTTGTTCCTTAATTATTTCATTATGAGGTCTGTTAGGATCTTCCACATGGAATCTTCTTTCAGGCTCTCTATTTAGCTTCACAAACCCTTCACCTCTAGGGGAAGGAATCATAGCATAAGACCAGTTCATCTGAATACTTCCTCCTAGATCAGAGGCCCACTTTCTAGATAACAACATACCCCAAGCATTCGGAACATCAACTACAACTATATCCATAACAATCATTATGTCCGGGTAAACCGATAAATGAACTTGCAAATCCTTGATTAACCCATGAAATTCAATTTTCTTAGAATCCATGGCACATATGTTGTAGTATGGTCTAGAAACTCTTAAATTAAGCTGTTCCATGACCCTCTTGGTCATGACACACGCTGAAGCACCAAAATATAACATACAATTATTCAATTTATAACCATTAACCATCAAAGTAACAAAAAATGGTTGATGTTCCTTGTTATCTAACTCCATTTTTTGCAGATATATAGGGGCATCTTGATAAGAAACTTCAGGGGTCTTATCTTGAGTAACATTAACATGCGAAGCTCCTAGAACATCTAAAAACTTAGCCCTTCGAGTGGGAAGCTTTAACATCTTAGTGACAGGCACCAAGATCTTAGCGTTATTCAACCATGCGCCCAAATCAATATTCAAACCAGGACTAGGATTAAAAATTCAAGGGGGAGTTTGATTATTACCTTGCTCTTTATCCCTTCTTTGATGTTAGCCTCTTTCATAAGACAATTATAAATCCAAAATAACATAAATTAAATAATGTAAAGTTAGGTTAAATATATTTATTAAATTAGAATATTTAATAAATATTAGAGATACTTAGAAATAGTATTTCGTTAGTAAAAATAGGACTCTAGAATAGAGTCGTTTCCTAGGCTCTAAAATAGGAATAAAGTTAGTAGAATGGTTAGAAGGTCATTTATTGTAAATGGACACTTGTTGGTTTTCCAAGTGATCCGTAACTAAATTAAGTTAGAACATAGAGCTTATAAATAGGTTAGTTTCCTAATTTCATTGTAGTGAGAGTTTATGTTTGTAAACTCCTGCAATTTGCTATGTAATCTCTTTTCATGATCAATAAAGTTATGTGTTTGAGGACACTTCTGAATCTACATGTGGTATCGGAGCATAAGGTGATACTTGGTGTATGTGAGTTGTTTTTAAAGAATGATGAAATCTGCATAGAATTTCTGCCACGAGCATGAATGTGTATGTCAACCACAGTTTGCTACATACATGATCACTGCCAAGAGGAGTTGAATTTTAAATTGAAAGGATTGAGAGATGTTGTACATTGGGGCGTAGAAGACTGTTCTATATTTTTTTTTTTCGTTCATATTTATCCATCGACTATGGAGAACGTTAAATCTTTAGCAATAGATTGCCGGAGGCTCCAATCTTACCAGAGACCGTGTTCCTTTCTTTCCGACTGCATATTCCACAATACGACGTTGTCAAATGTTACAAGAACTACAGTCCATGATCCTGGATACACCTCGGTTGTGCTACGATAAACTGCATCGAAGAGATTGTATCCTTCGATGCACAACGCCGGAAATAAGCATTTGAGGACATCGAACTACATATTTGATGAGGTTGCATTTGAGACTGGTGCGCTGTGGACACTACCACTTAAGCCTGGAGCGTAGAACAGTTTGATCGAAGGAGAAGCGATCAACGAGAAATTTTTGCTGTTGATTTGGAGCTGGTTGGGGTTTAGTGTTAATTCATTTGAAGTCCGGGTTCGTGGCTTCTGGTGTTTTGAGTAATCTGTGAGCTGGAGGATTAGGGAATCAACAACTGGATAGAGGTGGAGAGACATGGATTGGTCTGCGTAAAGAAGGGGTTGTGGGAGAGATTTCCCATGGAAAGTAATGATCATGCGTTGGATTAAAGGGCTGCGCGATCTGAAATTCATCATTTGTGACAAAGTAAAATGATTTCCATGGCATAAAACCCACGAGGAGAAGCTGCGACTGCAACTTGTTCAAAAGTTTCAAGATGCCACACCACTGACACCATGAATACTAAGGAGGAGCCACGATAGGCAAGCATGAGGAATTGCCCGCTGAAGTTCTCAGGCGTGCCAAAGAAAACAAGTTGCTTGAATAGTACTTTCCATTCACTGTGTATTTCTATCCGCTGAATGCAATTTGCACATATGTGTTGAAGATATTCCCATCCCATCTTCGCCAGAGGACTGAATTTTGTGTGGTAAAGAAGAGAAATACAAGCCAGTGCTCTCCAGCGTAATCTCTTCTCGAAGGTGGTCCAGATTCTGAAGGGAAAACCAAGAAAACGCGCCAGGACACCACACACCTATGCCCAGAATTCTCCAGGTCATTTTCGACAAAATTCTGCTGGTTTTCATAGAAGCGGAATTTGCATTTGCGGTCAGCGTATTTGCAGTCATCTCAAAAACCGAGGAAGGTTTTAAATACTTGTGTTGAGCGGCAACGTGGAAGACATTTGCGTGGAGGACTATGTTAAATTTTGCTGCAGTAAGTTCTTCAACAATAATTTTTTTTTTTTAAAAGTGTGCATGCTAAGACTTTAAAGACCAGTCGTATTTTAAGTGAAGATTCGCTGCTTGTGAACCTACGTTGAAGAAATACTTGCATGCGTCCAGTTTTCAAAAGTTTTCCTTTTGAGAATCGCCTTAGAGAGGAGCTTGCGTGGATCAATGGCGTCGAACATCTTGATTCATGTGCCATGAGAACGTTTCGCTTGGAAAGTGATTTACACATTCCAGTTTTTTTAATCTCCATGGTTCATTCATAAGTTACTTTTTCAACACATGAAACCTAAAGTATATGGTTTAAAGCTTTTAACGTGGATTTCTACTTTACATAAGTATAAAACCAAAACCATTACTTTAGATTCACAAAAAGGGAGACATAAGTAAATTGGAAAAGTGTATTTTTTTTTAATTATGAGTGATTGTTTTTGGTGGTGATAAGGAATGGTGAGCATACCTTTACATACGTAGGTTGTAGAGTTTTAAAAGAAACTCGACCTTAAGTGACATAAAGTTTTTTTTAATAATCTTTTAATGGGAAGTGTGTAAAGGAACTTTTAAAGAGTGCTTATAAAGGTTTTTCATGGAGTCATAAACGGATACAAGAGATTTGTATTATTTTAATGAGAGAGAATGAGTGGAGTGTTTAATGAGAGAAAGAGTGGAGATATGTATTATGATGTATGGTTTTACTATGAGGGAGTAAGTGCTTTGAACTATATGGAAGAATAAGGTGAAATTTGCAATTTGGAGTGATAAGTGAATATTGTTAAAAGGGGAATCTCATTGTTGTATTTTTTCTAGGAGGTTGAGTCTGTTTTTGAAGACATTTTTCTTCCACGAAGTTTTGGAACTTTGATTCCATGAAGATGTTGTGAAGCTAAACGATTATGTACTCCAAAATTTGATAAAGATATCATTTTTTGGTGATTGTGTCCTAGATCCGCCTGAAATTGAATAAGGGGATCTTAGGTACACCATGTGTGTTTGTGATGGCGCATGTTTTTATGGCTTCATGTTGTTGCTTTTGATTTGTGTCTAGTTTTGACACATAAATGATTTCATTTAACACATACATAAAGTTCAATACAAGCAAGCACAACACATGTAACGAAATAGCTGCAAGGAAGGATAATTAAGTTCAACACATGCATTTGCGTCACTACAACAAATGATCAAAGTTTTCAACATCGACATTCTACCTCAACAAGCAAATTCACTCAATACAAATAGGTTCATGATTCTGGACACTCCAGCGTTTCAAAGCAAAGTCTTCATCAATGTTCTTGTAAATACATTTAAGAACTTGTAATCAAATTCATTAAGTGAATCATTAAAAATTCATTGTTAATGAATTTTTAAGAGGACAAGTGAATTCATTGCTTTAAAGTGAATCATTAAAATCATTGTAAGCTTTCTTGGGTGCATTTTCGACAGTGTTCGACACCCTTTCTTTAAAGCAAAATCAAGTGAGTGCACGAGTTTTAACTCTAAAGCAAACAAGCAACAAGTTCTCATCTCCTACAAGCGAGCGTGAGTATTCATTCAAGCAATTTGCGTCAAGACAGTACAAAGTTCAAACCTTCAAGCGAGCCAGAGTGAAGTTCATTGCAACAACCATCAAAGCAACCAAACAAGTTCAACTCTAACACCAATCAAGCAAGTTGAGATCGACATCAAGCGAGCGTGGCTATTCATTTAAGTGAGTGTGAAGTCATCAAGTAAGTCAAGTGAGCGTTTAAGCAAATGCGATCGTCATCAAGCGAGCGTGAATTCCAGAGTTTAAGCTAGAAAATTCTACAATTCTAGCAAGTGTTCCAAGCAAGTGCAATAAGCAACAAATCAAGCAAGCGTGCCATTCAAGCCACATAGCAAGCGAGCCTGTCCTTCAAGTACCAAAATCAAGTGAAACAGTTCAAAGCACGACATCTCTGACAAGAGAGCCTGATTTCAAGTGCGCAAGTTCAGATGGCGCAACATATTCAGTTGTTAAACATTCTTCACAGTTTGATCATCTCCAGTGATGACGACATGGTGCAAATCAACAAAGAAACTCTTACTGATCTTTCACGACATCTACAACAAACACATGAAACCCTTGAGTTTCTTCAACTCGAGTCGCAACTTCAAAAGAATGAATTGCAAGAAAAGAGTGATACTTTCAAGTCTTTGAACCATCCAGATGATAAGTCATTCATTCAAACAGCTTCAAGTGTCGAAGTTGTTCCAGTTCCAATTTCTTCTAAGCCCATCATCAAGCCATGGGAAGAAATTCAAAATAACAAGAATCGACGAGGCTTAGGATATGTCAATGATGACACCAACTTACATATCCCAGATTATTCCAAGGCAATTAAGTTTTTCAGTGCAAGATTTCTTGCACAACTCATCTCAGCAAGTTCTGAGAAAGTTGCAGACAACCAACAATGCACACAACCCAAAGTTGCAGACAAACAAAATTGCACGCAACCTGAAGTTGAAGTCCAACCATATCATTGTCAAAGAACCGGTCATATGGAAGATCAATGTTTTGATCTCCATCCTTGTCGCCATTGTGGCAAGCCCAATCATTCCTCAAAAAAATGTCGCAACCCACAAAAATCAGCCAGATTGAAGATACATTATGCATGGATCGATCCTTGGAAATGGTCATCCACAGTCAAAAGATTGTCTCAGTTCTACAACCGAATACAATCACACATAGTGCAGCCAACAGTGAAAATATGATGGTACTCTCATGCAGTTGAACGGGGGTGTACACCAGTGTAAAACTCCTACACTTGAAGGGGGGGAGTTTAGGAAACTTTGCAGAGAAGTGTCTCTCCTTTGAGCCGACACAAGGGGGAAAATGTCAATGAAATTGACAGTGGTTGTCAGACTGAAAGTCTCGACAAAACCAGCAAAAGCAGCCAGTGGGCATCTTCAATAGCCAGTGGGCATCAACAAATTTTCCAGTGGGCAGTCGACAACAAAGAAGTAGTGAGAAGTTTTCAACACAACAAAAGCAACAGTGAGTTGTTTTTGACATCATCAGCCAGTGGGCATTCAACAAATTTTGTTAGTGCACAAAGGATGCTGATTTCACTCAAAGGATATATGGATCCTTTTGCAACTTGGCAAGTGATAGAGTTGTCAAGCAACATTCAGAGATGAATCAGACATACAGCTGACTCATGTTCTCTTCAGATTGAAGATTTTTTTCAGCATCAACTTGAGAACTTGGAAGATGGTTCCTCGTTCTTGTTTTGGATTTATCCTTGAAGGGGGGAATGTTAGCCTCTTTCAAAAAAGCAATAATAAATCCAAACATAAATTAATTAATTAAATATTCCAAGTTAGGAATATGTGCCTAACTCTTGGGCTGTTCCTCAAATATTGGAGTTTGTTTAGTAACTCCTATCTTGGTGGGTTTTTGGTGAGAAATTATCTCAACCAAAGGAGTCTAAGATAGCACGGACTATCTTTAGACATGTCTCTCATCTATTTAAATTGTAACTCTAAATTCTTTTAATAAAAGAGAATGATGAGAATACCATGAGGCTGAAGCCTCTTTTCCGCCATTACTTTGTGTTTGATTTTGTATGTGTTTTTCTGTAATGTTTGTCTGAGTTGATTTCATTTTCTACATTTGATAAGTTAATCCTTAGCAATTTCCAAAACTTGATCAGGAGAAGGCCTTTCACCAAATAATTCCATCATCAAATCCTTCTCATGATTAAAATTATTGATACTATGCGAAGATGTGAAAGACCTAACATCTTGACTATTTTCTTTAACTTCCATCCAATCTTCCATAGACAAAGAAAACTCCTTACCAACAACATTTATCTAATTACTTGCCCAAACATTCCACTATTCATGATTCTTTTAACAATGGGACAAGTAACCTCTTCATGAAGAGCATCACAAGCTCTACAATAAGGTGGAGCTTCATCAACTAGATTAGCAGATTCAAGCGGATTAGGAGGTCTCTGCTCATTAGGTTGGCCTTTTTTCTGCCAAGTATTATTACCCCGATTATTATTATTATGATTCCTAGGTTGGGAGTTTTGCGTTTGAGCTCTTTCCATTTGGATGAACCTAGATTGCAAAGTGCTTATTTCCTTAGCATGGTTAGAAATTAATTTCACTTGGTTAAGCTCCATGCTTTCAAGCTTTTGCATTAACTTTTTCATAGGATCGTCATCATCTTCTAGAGGCTCTTTACCTTTAGGCCCTTTCAATTTAGTCACGGCCCTATCAAAACCAGGAATTTCAGACTTCCCTGATGCCCTTTTATTCTTTTAAAGTTCTTCAGCTAAAGACTGGCAGACTTTATAATCAACAGTTTTAGCACACCTTAGCTCATATGAAGTATCAAAATTAAAAGCATCAATGTAAAAATTCTAAAGAGATCCATCAGGAGGCTTATGAGTTTGAGATATTTCCTTAAGGATACCATTAAATCACATGTTAAATTCATCAATCGTTTCATTCTCTTTCTTTTTTATGATACTGATATCTTTTACCAAATGCCTATCTTCCCTTTTATCACCAAACAAATCCTTAAAGGCAACTATAATTGATTCAAAGGTATTGAATGAATTATCAGGTTTTTCAGTAAACCATTCCATAGCATCTTGCTCAAAAGTAAGAATAAAGAGCTTCATCTTTACATCATCGAAATTGTGATTTAAAACCGCAAATTTATTCCACCAACTAGCAAAGGCAAACAAATGATCTTTGATACTAACCGTATTATTTCCCTGAAAACTAGGTAATCTTTCCATGCCATTGGGATAACCTCGAATGTTAGTAAAGTTACACGGGGCAAAGATATCCATGATATCTTGCTGAACAAGATCACAAAACAGAGAATGGATATCAAAGAGAGCTTCCTAGCTGAGATTAACAAGAAGTGTACGAGAAGAGAGCTTGTGTAATTAGACTCTCAGAACCCTTTCAGGGTCTGGAGTAGGATTAACCAAGCTACTTGGATGTCTTCTAGTACTATTTCCTGTGGAAAATGCAGCCAATGGAGTCTCCACTAGGACAGGAAGCTAACTCAAATACCTGAGATGAAAGATGAATAAAGAGATGAATGTCGTAAAGCCAAAGTCCAATAAATTGGTCCTTGACAACGACGCGAAAAAATGTTATCGCACAGAATGTATAGGCACTGCGACAATGGCTCAGATCGGGGGCTGTCACTCTGATCCCCAATCTCTCTATCTAAGCTGTCTCCTTGCAAGCTAAGGGAGGTAGACCCTAACCAAAATGAAGGAGAACTGGTTGGAAAACAACTAATTCAGGAGACATAGTTAGATGACCAAGTACTTGTTAAGATTAACGAGATTTTATAGATCCAATTAGATTTGAAGTTTAAAACCAGTGCCTTGTGGAATCAAAATATCCTGTTATGAAATTAAAATCAAGTAATTGATATGTAATTGTTGCTATGAAAAAATCAATCCACCACGAGAATATTTAATTACTCAATTAAGTGCTCAATTGATCAAACTGGTGAATAAGCTCTTTTTAAGAATACGATTCAACATTCGATAAAACACCTTCGTAATCATGCATCAACAATGTTCGATAAAGACACAATTTATCATCACTTGAAATATTCCCAAAGTTGACTAAATTAATTAATCACCAATTTCAAGCAATTTAAAACCACACTTATAGGTATTTTAACGATCATAAACCACAACTAAGCATGAAAATACTTCGAACCAACCATTTAAATTTCAAAACAAAAATATTATCATGAGTGAACCATCGAATTTAAATACTAGACATTTCCAATAATTCCGAATTTGAATGATATTCTAAATAATTTCAATTCAAAAATATATAGTCAAACTTTAGATAAAAAGAAATTTAAAATTCACCTTTGACTATGTAAAAATTTAGATCTAAAATCACTTCCCAATTTTATTAAAGTTTTTTGACTTTTATTTTTTATTTTTTAATTTCTTATATTTCCCAAAGCGTTTTCAAAGTCCTAAGTAAATAAAACAAAACAAAATTTAAAAAGAATCTACAATTCTAAAATTTGAAAATTTCAAAAACTAAAATCTGAAGTTAATGAAACTAGAAATTAAAAATAAATAAATCTAAAACTATGGAAAGCCTCAAAAAATTAAAAAGTTAGATATTATTTTTTTATTTTTTTATAATTTCAAAGTTTTCTTATTCTTTATTTTTTATTTAAGAGTCTAAAAATTAAACTAAAAAAAAAAAATTCAAATCCTAAAATTAAATCAAACCTTAACGCTAACTAGACAAACTTCAAAAAAAAAAAAAAATCAAAGTTGAAAATTTTAAAACTAAAACTATAACCAAGAAAAATGAAAAAATTAAAATTTTAAAACTAAAACTAAAGCAAAGTTAAAAAAAATCGAAAATCAAAAATTAAAATCTAAAGTTGAAACTAAAAGAAAAATAAAAAATCTAACTCGCTGAGTCGTAATCTTATGCAGGTCAACAAGGCTGCGTGAGGGCATGGATGGATGATTAATAACGAAGGTGAAGAGGTGACGGTCAGGAATTGGAAATGGTCGACGTGAAGGGAGAGCTGCGAGGTAGTCGTAGACGGAGGGAGGAAGAAGATGGACAACGTGAAAGGAGAATGTGTTGGCTGGCAGCGAGTTAAGGATCACGCGGAGGGAGAGCGGAAAGAGCTGTGGGGAAGGGAGAGGTTGCGATGGAGAAGGGCAGACGGGTTTATGGATGCGGACAGGATGCCGACAAGGAGCAAGCAGCGTGGAAATGGTAGCGATGGGAGAAGTCATAGGCAAGGGAGCAACGTTTGCAAGTGAAGGTGGACAACGTACGGATGGCTGCAGCAGAGATGGATTCAGTGAGAATGATGGCTGCAAGGGAAAATGACGCAGGTAGCATGAGGGAAAGTGGCAGCAGCAATGAAATTTTGCACAGGCAGCAAAAATGTGCAAGCACACACCAATTTCGAATTTTTCTTAACAGAATTGGATTTAAAACAAATGCACTTGTAATTATTTAATCCTTGAGGCGAGAGGTTGCCCAGATCTGCTACCAAATCCAATCCTGAGACTAGATCTTACACTGAAGGGCCTAGATCTAGCTCAGATCTAGAAATTTTCTAGAAAATATCCCAGTAGACCCTGCAAAAAACTAGAAACAAGGAACCCAAACCCAAAAATATGCACAAAAAATAAGACCCTTAAAACCCCGCTGAGTAAAAATAAAAAATAAGCGGGATTTACAATGCTATTTTACAGATTAGAGGCCCTCATGGCCAGATTTAAAACCATTTTGCACAATTAATAAAAAAACGAAATTAAGAGAGGCACAAGTCCAAGAAGACCCTGCAAAAAATATTCCATAAGATAACCTCAGAAATTAGGAAACAATGGGCTTTTTCAGATTTTCTGAAATCTTGAGAGTCGGCTGATCTAATTGAAGATTTCCCCAAATGCTCAAATCTTGAATAATGATCTTTGCACACTTAGATCTGAATTTTAGATTGATAGAGATTTAAAAAATAACCATGAGACCTTTCAGAAACATAGATAATTGATATTTTTGTCAAATTACAATGCAAATTTAAGAAAACCCAGAAAACTACACAAGATACCTGTATGCAGATCAATCCATCAAGGCCATCAACCATCAAATGTCAATAAAAGTAGCAGACTTTAGAGACAATATCACCACATAGATCTGGAAAAGGAACACCAAAGTTTGTAACCCCAAAGTCTTTATGCTTTATTGATAAAAACAAATTACAAGAGCTTCTGCGAACAAGTGCACGATTCAAAGATTGGATGCAAATGACATACAAAGACCTCTAATTTATAAGATAAAATTTCCAACGGCTAGTTCGGTTGATCTTTGTAAAAATAATCTCGACCGTCGAAAAGATTTAATTATCTTTTAATCTGGATTGTCGAAATTATAATTTTGAGGAAATTCAAATTTATCATTTAATTCCATTGTAATTAACTCAAACATGTAATTTTTGAGTTAATTACCTCAAAATTTTGACTTTGACTTAACCACTAAGGCCCAAGGTTCCAAAATTTCTTGAAATTCTCAATATTCCCTTGGCATGGGACCTTTTAAAAATTTATTTTTTAATGACCCACGAATTTTGCCTTTGAAGAATTTTAACTCTCCTAGGACCTAAAATTAATTAAATTTGTGGCTTAGGATTTTTAATTTAATTTGGCCAGAAAACTTAATTAATTGACTGAGAGGGGATTTAATTATTTTTCCAACCCTCTTTACATAAGACAAATACGTTTAGACACATAAAAGGGGAATACCCATTCGTGATAGACCAAAATAACTACCCAATTCTGCGACTCAAAACATGATCTAGTAGGCCAAGTAGCTTGTAATAAAATAATCTAGCCAATTAGCTGGGATTATTCCCAAACTACTTTTACAAAGATTCGATAGAAAACACTAGGACTCACTTAGCATCTTGATGACAAAATCCACCCTAGCTTTGGGGTGAGGCTAGAGGGGAAAACTCTGCCGATCACTTGTGTCGAGAAACCCAAATGAATCAGTGAGATAAAAAACCTCCTAGGATAGAAATCATCACCAAAATACTAGGCTTACCTAGGTTGTTACATACATGGTGGTCTTACTTAGATCATTTACATCATAAACATGCACAATGGGTTTACATCATTTATAAAACTGTCGATTGTCGATGAAATCTGAATGGGGTGAACACTTCGAACATGATGAGTCTCATTTGCAAAAATGGTGGGGTACAGTGTACTGCTATGGGGTCGTTGACACAGAGTGGTCAACACATCCTTAATAAGATTTCTGATCCATGCCACATTAGAAGCAATAGATTTAAGTGCTAAATTCAAAGAATGTACAATGCAAGGTGTCTAAAGTATTTGTGGATATTTAGCTTCCATAACCATGGCAACAACCTTGCAAATAAGTGCATTATTTGTAATGATTTGCACACAAGAATCAACACCTACATATTCAATAAATTTAATGAACAACCCACCCATATATTGTGCATCCTTGTATTTTGCAATAGCATCCACCACTTTCACGAAGATTGGTTCATTCTGTTGAAAAGTGTAACTAGGTTCGGTCTTCATATTGAATATGTAATTATGTTTTTATGTAAAGAAGAAGATAAAGATAATAAAATGTATTTTTGTTGTACTTGCTTCATGGGTTTCATGAGCAAGAATTTTACAAGTTAATAGACTTCTTCTTTACGTCTATTTAGGGTTTGTCTTTTGCTTATAAGTGGAATTAGTGGCATGTATATGAAGAGCCTAGTCGTCATTAAATGCTCCAAGACCTTATCATAAACCTTGTGAAAGAATGACTTGAAACTGCCCTAACTCAATGCTGAAAATGGATGATGGAAGTCGGCTATTTGCTGCTACATGTTGGCCTAATTCTCAGTGAAGAAGTCGGTCTACTAGTTGACTGTATGGTTGGCCTAAAGACATGGACAGTGCCATATATATATATATATATATATATATATATATATATATATATATATATATATATATATATTTAACTTGAACCTGCGACTCCTTTGAGATGAACAATAGTGCAGATTGTTCTGAAATTGAATGTGGATACTCCTGAAGTTACTGCGGATTTTATAGAAGGTCAAAGTGAGTGTTAAGGAGAGATTTCTATGCGGACTTCTGAGGTTGGAGTCAAGGGTACATATGTGGATTTCTTTGAAGGATTTGCAGACAGTTCTGTGAAGGAAATGCAGATTTCTATGAAGGATTTGCGGACAGTTCTGTCAAGGAAGTGCGGATTTCAGAGGACAAGAGATGCGGATTTCAAGAAGTCAACAGTGTGGATTTCAGGAAGTCCATAATGCGGATTTCAGGAGTAAAGAGATGCGGATTTTAGGAAGTCAATGGTGCGGAATTCAAGAGTCAACAATGCAGATTTTCTGAGGTTGTAATCAGGGTTTATCAAAGTGATAAGATGCAGATTTACCTTAGAGATAAGTAGCACATTACCTCGGTGCTATGGCTAGTCTACAAAGATGCTAGATGCCATGATGATGCAAGTTTGCATTAATACAATGATTCAGAAACCAACAATATAATGTCATCCATATACACGATATTCGTTGGAGAGATGATACCATTTGTACAGTTTGATAAAGAAAATAAGGATCAATGCTGAAAGAAGTCTTAGAAGCAATGACAAGGTCTTGGAGGCATTCATAGGTCAAGGGTCTAAGTCTTAGTCATGGTACTTGTCATTTGAATATCTATAAGAAGAATTCCTTTCGGGTTTTCCTCTCCAAGAGGGAGAGGTTTTGCCCTGGCTTGAGGAGCCTAATTATGTGTCTCTTGTATTTTGATAATTGACTTAATGAAAGACTAATTAAGTTAAGAAATAAGCTCACAAGTAACTATCAAGTAAGAGAATTTGAATTAATCTCTAGCCCTACAAATCTCAACATGGTATTAGAGTTAAGGTGCTAAAGACAAAGGGCTATTTGACAAGAAGACACTCAAGGATCAAAGTTCAGTTTTCTAGAAAGCATCAAAGCAAAAGTCAAAGTCCACATTGAAAAGTCAAGTTAGTTTGCAAGGAAATTCTTGAGCCATCTCAAGAAGACTTTCAACCTTATTCAAAGAATCCACACATTGAGGGAGGTAATATTTGACATCAAAGATTCGTGATATTGAAGACATCGTTGGAAGACACATCATTAAACACCACCCAACATTATTGAAGACATCTTCAGTCTGAAGTAATCCTTGATCATCAAGGATCCAAGATCACCTACTTTGAAATCAATGTAAGAGGGAGTTCTTGCCATCATCTTCATCATGATCAACAAGGAAGCTGATAGAAGAAGAAAAGAATCTACTCAAGTAAGTATCTTTATGAATTCATATGAATCTATGAAAATGTCTTCTTTGCAAAGAAAGCAATAGAATGGTTAGGGTTTCAAACTTTCGTGCATGGAAGAAAAGGACAATGAAGTCATGCTAAATACATGAATGGAGATATAAGAGCCCAAAGGATTCTTACAGAATCCATAAAAGACTCTCTCATCTCCGATATATCCAATCTAGAATCATCAAAAGGAATATACAGAAATTGGTGGAGCTATTCTCTGTGAGTACTGCAGGAGAAGCAATCTCTCTAAGATCAACTGCAGGAACTAGGGGAAGTAATGTCTGACACTGAGATGACTACAGTGGTGCTGAATGCTCGGCCATAAGAATGGGGAAACTTCACTTGAAGTTTATACAGAAAGAAAGAAGCCACACCATTCCACGATTTATGGTCTCTATGTAAAATAGAGGAAACAAGATTGAAAGCCAAAGCTGATATGGGATCAAGTGAAGGAAATCTAGCCTTTGCAGTGATATCCAGGAAGAAAGGAAGAATCGGTAAATTTGGTCCTCAGAATAAAAGAAGAAATATGGACAAATTACGATGCTTTGGATGTAATGAACTTGTGCATTATAAAAGAGATTGTCCTAAATTTGACAAGGACGAGGAAAAGGGAAGAAGCCCATGTCTCAGAAATGAGGGAAGAACCTGATGCAAAGAAATCTTAGAAAGAAGAAGCGAGGGATCTCCACTATGATTGAGATCACCTTCTCCTTTAAGTGATTTCTGTTGGTTGTATGATAGGAAGCAATATAGCATCATGATCGAAGCATGATAGGAGCACTTGGTAAAACAACTCCTGAAAAAACCTCTCTGATAATAATACTGATGGAAGGCAGTCACCATGATCAAGGGTCATCATGAAAATAGGTGCTGACATTTTCTAATGGAGTTCTCTGTGAATTCACTAATTAGAAGGAAAGCATAATGGTTTCATCAAGAATTCCATGCTACAAAATTCTGGGATGTGATGACATATTGATGGAGCAGGCCAAGGGAATGGAGTTCTTCATTCTAGTGAAACTGCTACAGGATGACTTAAATGAAAAAGGTATGAGGTATGTATATATTCATATGCTGACACTGGATACTATGAAGTCATGTCATATGGTTGCAGGTAATAGACTTCTATACTTAGAAGTATGATCTATGAAGGAGGATCTCTTGGTGCACTGACAGATGAAATCAACATAATGTATCCTCATATGGAATATGAGGTGGTTGTATACGAACAAGGAACTGGAAATTGGAAGTTCCTTGGAATGAAGATGTGTAGAAAGGAAGAGATCATGAAGTGCAACCATGTCAAGAGGCAGTTATCATCCAGAAGTCAAGAAGATGTGACTAGAATATCTCCTGGGAGGATATGTAGACTTTGATGGAAGTCTGATAAAGAATAAGACCCTCGACAAAACATATCATTAGGATATGTGTCAATTTGAATAAAGGACGTTGATGCCTACAGGAAGATGTCATGGTGAAAGATCATCACTGAGGTAACTTTTGTTTTAAAAGTTCATATGTATATGCTTATCTGGATGAATTTGTGCAGGGTTGCTAATCATGAGAAAGGATGTATGATCCTTGGAGATGATTCGAAGGAAAGCAACATAGCATAAAGGTGGACCAGATGAGAAAGACTGATGAATCACTTTCTGATGGTTGACATGACTCGTGACTGAAAGTGATGGATGATTTGTGCCCTATGAAGCCAAAGGTTGAAGATTCCTCAATATCGAAATCCATGACATCGAGGGGAAGAATTCTTCATGAGAAACCCTGGGTGTCTCACCATTGCTGCTGCAGGACCTTGGTTGAGAGGGAGCCTGGTGGTAAGTCTCTTACTTGGAAGAAACTTGAAGTATGCACTTCCTGAGTTAAGAGGGAGTGACATATGTGATTCTCTAATACATGTGTCATGCACTAGACCAGGACTAACAACCGTAAGTCTTAGTGAAGGCCATGTGGAGAGAATGGATAGATACATCATTATGGTCTTCACCTGGGAAGACAAAATGGAGGATTGGGTAATCATCTGGCATTCGATACTCTTTGAGAATGTGATAGGGCATTCAAGATAACAATATTCGGGGACTGATATTCTTTTAGGGCTGGCTACCCAAGAGAAGAATAGTCCAAAGAAGGTCATACTATGGGAACACCTGGGTGGAGTATGTACCTTGGAGAGACAATGACTATGGTGTCTATAAGTCATGTGTCTCGCCAACATTGTAGCACATTGTCTCATTGAGAGATGGGGCTGTTAGTGAAGGCCTTGCACTAGGGCAATGCTGGTTGATATGATGCTATACAGATGCGATTACCAATCTGGTTCTTCTTATGAGATTCTTCAGTTTGAAAGTGACCATGTACCTATATGAATACCTCCCTAGTTAAGAGGTAGTGTTGAAAAGTGTAACTAGGATCGGTCTTCATATTTACTATGTAATTATGTATTTATGTAAAGAAGAAGACAAAGAGAAAAAAATGTATTTTTGTTGTACTTGCTTCATGGGTTTCATGAGCAAGAATTTTATAAGTTAACAAACTTCTTCTTGATGTCTATTTAGGGTTTGTCTTCTGCTTGTTGACCACACTTTGTCAACTACCCCATAGTAGTACACCCCCATTTTTTCAAATGGGATTCGTCATGTTCGACGTGGTCGCGCCATTTAGATTCCATCATTCAGTCAACAGGCGACATTTTTTTATAAATGATGTAAACCCATTTTGCATGTTATGATGTAAATGATCTAAGTAAGACCGTCAATGTATGTAACAACCTAGGTAAGCCTAGTATGTTGTTGATGATTTCCATCCTAGGAGGTTTTTTGTTTCGCCGATTCACGATAGTGATCGGTAGATTTTTTCCCTCTAGCCTCACCCCAAAGCTAGGGTGGGTTTTGTCATCAGCATGCTAAGTGAGTCCTAGTGTTTTCTATCGAGTCCTTGTAAAAGTAGTTTGAGCTACTTGGTCTACTAGATCATGTTTTGAGTCGCAGAATTGGGTATTTATATAAGGGTCTATACGAATAGGTATTCCCCCTTCATGTGTCTAAATGTATTATCTTATGTAAAGAGGGTTGGAAAAATAATTAAGATCCCCTCTCAGTCAATTAATTAAATTTTCTGGTCAATTAATTAAAAATCAAAAACCAGAAATTTAATTAATTTGGGGTCCTAAGTTAAGATAAAATTCTTTAAAGGAAAAATTCGTTGGTCTTAAAAAAATGATTTTTTAAAAGCCCCAAGTCAAGGGAATTTTGAGAATTTTAAGAAATTTTGGACCCTTGGGCCTAGGTGGTTAAGTCAAAGTCAAAATTTTGGGGTAATTAACTCAAAAATAATATTTTTGAGTTAATTAAAATGGATTTAAATCATAAATTCGTTTTTTCCTCAAAATTATAATTTCGACCGTCTAGATTAAAAGATGATCAAATCTTATCGACGGTCGAGATTTTTTTGACGTGGATCAACCGAACTAGCCATTGAAGATTTTGTCCTATAAATTAAGAGGTCTTTGTCAGTCTTGAGTCATCCGATCTCAGGATCGTGCACTTGTCTTGGAAGCTCTTGTGAATTTTCTTTGATGAATAAAGCATAAAGACTTTGGGGTTACAAATTTTGATGTTCTTTCTCGGATCTATGTGGTGAATTGTCTCTAAACTCTGCTACTTTGTTTTTGCATTTTATGGTTGATGGCCTTCATGGATTAATCTGCATAGAGATATCTTATGCAGTTTTCTGGATTCATAAAATGACATTTTGATTTTTCTAAAGGATCTCATGTTGTTTTCTTAAATCTCTATCGATCTAAGGTTCAGATCTAAGCGTGCAGGGAATTTTTTTTTAAGATTGAGCGTCTGGGGAAGTCTTCGGTTGGACCAGCCGACTCTCAATAAACATAAATCTGAAAAACTCATTATTTGTTAAACTCCAAATCTATCTTACGAAATTGGTGGTTTTGCAAGATTTTCTAGGGTTTGTGCCTCTCACTAAAATTTTAAATCTCTAAAAAAACTGTGCTAATCTGGCCATGAGGGCCTCAGATCTGTAAATTAGCTTGTAAATTTGTATTTTTATTAAGGTTGTAAGGGTTTAATAAATTTTTAGGTGTATATATTTTTAGATCTGACTGGTTTTGCAGGTTACAAGTTTACTCAGAATTTTTTTTTTAAGATCCGAGTCAGATCCAGCCCCCTAGGGCCAGATCTGGCCTCAGAATCCCTACTGTGGGCAAACCTGGACATTATTTGATTTAAAGGAGCATAAGCATCTGAGCGTCACTTGATTGAAGAGGTGTATGAGATCAGAGTTTCAAGAATTTTTTTTTAGATTTCAGGGTTTATTCGCTGCCTTGTTTCCTCAAGCTATCCGATTTCTCAATTCATTGCTCAGTTTATTTCTGTGTGTCGCTTTGACCTGGCATCTCCCATCGACCTGCGTCCTCCATTCCATACGCTCAGATTTCCTCATGTGTTCCCTTCTCTGCCCTGTCCGAGCTCCATATTCTCTGCATAAATCTCGATCCTTGCTTTTGCCGTCAACCAATCAATCTGCATCGATTTCTCACATCTCTGCATTTTTTCCCTTGCCATCGTGCGAACCTCATCTCCCTTACGCTTTTTTTTGCCGTCATTTCTATTCCACTCTGCTCCGCCGTCCAAGCCTCATTTCCGTCAATATATGTAAATTGCAGTCCATCCCTTATCATCGAGTTACCTTTCCCACTCCCCATCGTTCCTCGTCCACGAGCTTTATTTGCGTCAATCCATCCTCAAAGCCATCTATCTCTGCCGTCCTCGTCCTCACTTCATCGGACCTTGGCCCTCCGTCTGCTTTCCTTCTTTCACGTTGCCGTCCAAGCCATCGTGCCGCTGTCCAAGCCAGCGCTCCAGAGTCCTCGACCTGCAGCTGCAAAAAAAAGAACAAACACGCATAAAAAATAAAATCACGTTCATGCGTTCGACTTAGGTTCTAGGTTTTGATTTAGATTTCACTTGTTAGATTTTAGTTTTAGTGCATAGCGTAGGTTTATTTTAGATTGTAAATTTAATTTCATTTTCATTTAGTTTAGATTTAGATTAAATTTAACTTTAATATAGTCCAAGTTAGTTTTAATTTTTATTTAATTGTTTTAGTTTTAATTTTAATTTTTCCTTAGATTTTAGACATTAGTTAGTTTTAGTTTAATGTTTGTAGATTTAAATTTAAATTTAAATTTTAATGTGTAGCTATAGTTTTTCAATTAGGATTTTGATTTAGTTTAGTTTTTTAAAGCTTTGGTTTAATTTTTAGGTTTTAAATTTTTGTGGATTTTGTTAAAAAAATTAAAAAAAGAAGATTAAAAAAAAATATATATAAAAAAATAAAAATAAAATAAAATAATAAAAAAAAATATAATAAAATTTCAAAATTCTAAAAAATTTCTAAGTCCTATAGTCAAATAAGCCTAAATTTTTCTATCTGAAATTTGACTGTGGAGCATTTTAGTTTTCGAACTGGGTTATATTGAAAATATTATAATTTCGGAAGTTTTTTAAGCATCTGGCATTTATCTCAATGGTCGTTTCATGATAAGCTTTGTTGATTGGCTCAAGCATCTTAATGAATGATCGTGACACTTTCTATTGAATATCATTATGGTCATTTAGCAGCAGTTATACATCCAATACTTATCTTTAATTTGATAACGGGATCTTGTTTGACTCCATAAGGCATTGGTTTTAGCATAATCAATCCATGAAATCTAGTTAATTTTATCAAGTATTTGGTGTTTTAGCTGTGTCTCCTGGATTCTTGCCCTTCATTTCTGTTAGGGTCTACCTCTCTTAGCGTGCAAGGAGACAACTTAGATAGAGAGTTTGGGATAAAGGTGACAACCCCCAATCTGAGCCGTTGTCGTGGTGCCTGGACAATCTATGCAACAACATTTTTTTGCGCCGTTGCCGGGGAAAGAGTTTTTCTGTCCTTGGTCTTAACGACATTTTATAATCTTCAAACCTTCTTTCGCCATTCATTAGCTTGTCGCAAGGGATCACATTTTCTGGCAACTTTTCATCTCTTCATATTTTCATCGTCTTATCTTTCGTCATATCACTAATCATTTCATCATCGTATCTTAAGCACCTGGACATTTTGGTTGGCTTCTTGTTTGGGTGGCGACTACACTTATTCATCTACTTACTCCCAGACAAGAATCTCCCCTGATATCCATCTGTTATTCTCGATTATTTCCTTCTATTTTTAGAATTAGTTTCATGTTCAAGTGGCGACTCAAATTCTTTCATTTCTTACAAGAATTCCCACTAAGAAGTTCGCTTCTTGAGGACCTTTTGAATATTCTTGAACACGGATCTATTTCTTAAATTTTAAGCAGGTCATCATGGATAACACCTTTCATGACATGCCGGAAGAGGCCACTTCAAAATTGCCTTTTTTCTCAAGTGGTGATCTAGGCACTGCTCTAATACATCTAAGGATGGTCACCCTTTTTATACATAAATATTGTTGTCCTTCACAATATAATCATGAAGATGTCAAGATACGTGTCTTTGGCTATTCCTTAAAAGGTGATGCTATCGATTGGTTTCGAAATTGTCCTGAAGAGTATTGTTTACAAGACATCATCAATGCTTTTACAAATAAATATATAAAACAAGATGACTCGCCTTGTGTTCCTAGTATTATGCAAAATAATAAAATTGATCTTGTAGAAGATTCAACTATGAGCAGGAGTTTTCCATACAATTCTCAGGACGAATCCACTTGTACCACAATAGCACAAACCCATGATAGTGGTGAAACATAAACAAGTTGTCAAATCAGTCTCGACAACGATAAGCATCTTGTTAGCGAATTGATTCAGATGGTTAAGGATATACAGCTAAATCAAGCTCAAATCATTAAGAATATGGAACTTAATCAAGAAAAATTAATAGCAGATCACGCCAGGGAAATTGGTTCTATACAGAGCAAGTTATTGGCCTTAGAAGAAAAACATATCAAGGAAATGACGATCATGGAAACAAATCATGAGAAAGAAATGAACTGTATGCAAAATATCTTCATGGCCATGAAAGCGGATAATGATGAAGCAACAAAAAACATGGAATGCAAATTGTTGACGATTGAGGAATGTCATGCACAGGAAATAAATGTCATGGAAAACAGATTAAAGATGATGGAAGTTAATCATTCTGATCAGATGTCTGATATTCAGAAAAGGTTGGAAAAGATGGAAAAATTACATATACAAAAGTTTCAGCCGAAATTTGATTATGAAGATTCATCAACAGATCATAAGACTTCTCGTCTGCTAAAGAAATTCCCATCTCATCACAAGGAGGTCACTTCTCCTATTGGGGAAAATTTAACTATGGTTTCAAAGGATGTTGAGAAAGACCAAGCTTATGTATCACCATTGATAGAGTATATCCAGAATAATATTGGTCACGCTCCAGGTTCTTCAGATATTTTGTACAAACATCTTCAAGATGAGGACAAGAAATCTACAGTGGTCTCATTGCTGACATCACAACCCACTCAGAAGAAGAGAAAGAAGTAGAAAAGAAGAAGTAAGCGGTTTGATTCGTCTGATGGTCAAGAGCAGCGTGACATTCGGATAAGACAATGTCCTACAATTAGCAAGATTGGACATGGCACATCTGAAAAGCAACCCACAGACTTGCCTAAAAGCAGGCAAATGCTCAGCATGCACTATATTGAGCACATCTGATGCCACAAGGCATCCTTTGTATTGTATCTCTAACCTTACACCTTGTTATTTCAGCATTTCATTTTACAGTTAGAGTAGATTTACTTTTCATGTTAAGTAGAATGATATAAGAGCTTCTATTTTTCATGAGCTTAATGTTATACGATGATATTTGGATGGACGCTAATTATGTAATCTTGTGTGTTGCTTGGGTGCAGATTCTGGATTCTCACATTCCTTCAATGAAGCAACGTGTCCCCAAGTAGCGCGAGATGCTGACCACACTTTGTTAACTACCCCATAGTAGTACACCCCCATTTTTTCAAATGGGATTCGTCATGTTCGACGTGGTCGCGCCATTCAGATTCCATCATTCAGTCAACAGACGACATTTTTTTATAAATGATGTAAACCCATTCTGCATGTTATGATGTAAATGATCTAAGTAAGACCGTTAATGTATGTAACAACCTAGGTAAGCCTAGTATGTTGTTTGATGATTTCCATCCTAGGAGGTTTTTTGTCTCACTGATTCACGAAAGTGATCGACAGAGTTTTTCCCTCCAGCCTCACCCCAAAGCTAGGGTGGATTTTGTCATCAGCATGCGAAGTGAGTCCTAGTGTTTTCTATCGAGTCCTTGTAAAAGTAGTTCGAGCTACTTGGTCTACTAGATCATGTTTTGAGTCGCAGAATTGTGTATTTATTTGAGGGTCTATAGTATATACGAATAGGTATTCCCCCTTCATGTGTCTAAATGTATTATCTTACGTAAAGAGGGTTAGAAAAATAATTTTAAATCCTCTCTCAGTCAATTAATTAAATTTTCTGGTCAATTAATTAAAAATCAAAAGTCAGAAATTTAATTAATTTAGGGTCCTAAGTTAGGATAAAATTATTTAGACGCAAAATTCGTTGGTCCTTAAAAAATGATTTTTTAAAGGCCCCAGGTCAAGGGAATTTTGAGAATTTTAAGAAATTTTGGACCTTTGGGCCTAGGTGGTTAAGTCAAAGTCAAAATTTTGGGGTAATTAACTCAAAAATAGTATTTTTGAGTTAATTAAAATGGATTTAAATCATAAATTCTTTTTTTCCTCAAAATTATAATTTTGATCGTCCAGATTAAACGATGATCAAATCTTATTGACGGTCGAGATTATTTTGACGTGGATCAACCGAGTTAGCCGTTGGAGATTTTGTCCTATAAATTAAGAGGTCTTTGTCAGTCTTGAGTCATCTGATCTCAGGATCGTGCACTTGTCTTGGAAGCTCTTGTGAATTTTCCTTGATGAATAAAGCATAAAGACTTTGGGGTTACAAATTTTGATGTTCCTTCTCGGATCCATGTGGTGAATTGTCTCTAAACTCTGCTACTTTCTAAAAAATTTCTAAGTCCTATAGTCAAATAAGCCTAAATTTTTCTATCTGAAGTTTGATTGTGGAGCATTTTAGTTTTCGAACTGGGTTATATTGGAAATATCATATTTGGAAGTTTTTTAAGCATCTGGCATTTATCTCAATGGTCGTTTCATGATAAGCTTTGTTGATTGGCTCAAGCATTTTAATGAATGATCGTGGCACTTTCTATTGAATATCATTATGGTCATTTAGCAACAGTTATACATCCAATACTTATTTTTAATTTGATAACGGGATCTTGTTTGACTCCATAAGGCACCGGTTTTAGCATAATCAATCCATGAAATCTGGTTAATTTTATCAAGTATATGGTGTTTTAGCTGTATCTCCTGGATTCTTGTCCTTCATTTCTGTTAGGGTCTACCTCCCTTAGCTTGCAAGGAGACAGCTTAGATAGAGAGATTGGGGATAAAGGTGACAACCCCCAATCTGAGCCGTTGTCACGGTGCTTGGACAATCTGTGCGACAACACTGCCTATAAGTGGAATTAGTGTCATGTATATGAAGAGCCTAGTCGTCATTAAATGCTCCAAGACCTTGTCATAAACCTTGTGAAAGAATGGTTTGAAACTGCCCTAACTCAACGCTGAAAATAGATGATGGAAGTCGGCCTATTTGCAGCTACATGTCGGCCTAATTCTCAGTGAAGAAGTTGGCCTACTAGCTTACTGTATGGTCAGCCTAAAGACATGGACTGTGCCATATATATTTAACTTGAACCTGCGGCTCCTTTGAGATGAACAATAGTGCAGATTGTTCTGAAATTGAATGCGGATACTCCTAAAGTTATTGTGGATTTTATAGAAGGTCAAAGTGCGAGTTAAGGAGAGATTTCTGTGCGGACTTCTGAGGTTGGAGTCAAGGGCACAAATGCAGATTTCTATGAAGGATTTGCGGACAGTTCTAGGAAGGAAATGCGGATTTCTATGAAGGATTTGCAGACAGTTCTGTTAAGGAAGTGTGGATTTCAGAGGACAAGGAGATGCGGATTTTAGGAAGGCAACCGTGCTGATTTCAGGAAGTCCAATATGCAGATTTCTGGAGTAAAGAGACGCAGATTTCAGGAAGTCAACAGTGCGGAATTCAAGAGTCAACAGTGCGAATTTTTTGAGGTTGTAATCAGGGTTTATCACAGTGATAAGATGTAGATTTACCTCAGAGATAAGTAGCACATTACCTCAGTGCTATGGTTGGTCTACAAAGATGCTAGATGCCATGATGATGCAAGTTTGTAGCACATTACCTTAGTGCTATGGTTGGTCTACAAAGATGCTAGATGCCATGATGATGCAAGTTTGCATTAATACAGTGACTCAGAAACCAACAATATAATGTCATCCATATACACAATATTCCTTGGAGAGATGATACCATCTGTATAGGTTGATGAAGAAAATAAGGATCAGTTCTAAAGGAAGTCTTAGAAGTAGTGACAAGGTCTTGGAGGCATTCATAGGTCAAGGGTCTAAGTCTTGGTCATGGTACTTGTCATTTGAAGATCTATAAGAAGAATTCCTTTCGGGTTTTCCTCTCCAAGAGGGAGAGGTTTTGCCCTGGATCGAGGAGCCTAATTATGTGTCTCTTGTATTTTGATAATTGACTTGATGAAAGACTAATTAAGTTAAGAAATAAGCTCACAAGTAACTATCAAGTAAGAGAATTTGAATTAATATCTAGCCCTACAAATTCTCAACACATTTAAGGAAGACACCATGAAGTTGATGAGTGGATATCATACTACATTTGTCCATCCATCTAGAACAATACTAACCTTAGATAATGGTCATGCCGATTTAACAAGCTCTATAATTTTATCTACTTCCTATTTTTCTTTAACCAGCAATGTGTTTCTAAGCTTCTCTAAACCAGGAGGCACACACACTGTTGGAGCCCCTTGAGCTAGAGATCGACACATCTCAATAGATAAAGGTGACCGTGCAACATTAAATGAGATGAAGTTGAGATAGAGAAAAAACCCAATGGTAAGATCAATCTTTTCTTGCCTCTCTTGCTGAAAAATCTTTTCCATTGGATTGACTGCCCCCTTTTTTGGTTCTTTGAATTGCACTCCCGCTAGAACTCCCAAATGGATATAATTTCCTCAAGAATGGGAGAGGATCCTCATTTTTTGCTTTCTTAGATGATGTGGTTACCATTGCCACGCCAACATTGGCTTCTTTTTGTGGGTCTTTTTGTTTGAACGCATTCACTCTTGGACATGCTCCAAGTCCACAACATGTGCCCAATAAATGCCCTTTCACTTGGAAGTAGGTGCTCTTGAATTGATGGTTGCATAAACTGTGTCCAAAGAACATTACCTCCTCCCTGGCCCTTGATGACTTGTAATATAATTCCACGAGGATATTTCTGTTATGAGCCTGCCGTCTTTAAAAGAATGTTCCTTTCAACATTTGAAGTTGTTGTTGAAACCCCACTTTGAACAGATAAAACACTTGTAGACCCTCACAAAATTGGAAGGGGGACATTATTAGTGGGGGAATTCCTCCCTTTCTTTTTCCCTTTTCTAGTTGCCTTTGATTGAGCCATGATTGCTGTGATATGAAGAAAAAATAGACTGTTGTAACAAAAACAAATTGCTATAGCCAAAACAAACTGCTATAGCAAAAATAAAAAATATTGGATGGAAAATCCACTTACTTGCACTTCAAATCATATCTAAAACTTGTTTCTCTCCCTTACACTCCAAATGAGGGTTATTAGAAGCAAACTAGAATAGGTGGAACTATTCGGTCTGTTTGGTTTAGCAGTCAAACCAGTCCGGTTTGAGGTCTGGAACTGGAAATGGTCGGTTCGATATCGAATTGACTGTTTTTGTCGTGGAATTGGTCGGTTTGGTACCCAACAAACCTTTTCTTACTGAAACGACCTTTTCTCTCTGAATCAACTCATTTTGTCTCGAATTGGCCGGTTCCATACAATGTGAGCAAGGACGTTCCAAACACAACTTTAAAAAAAAACAAGAAGTTTTGAGTGGGGCAGCCTAATATTCAATCCTATGGCCTTACTATTGCTATGCAATTAATCATTATCATCCTTTTACTTATATTTTTAACATTACCATTAATTGACTTAGGATGTTTGAGAGTGGTTATTGTTGAGAAATCTAGGGCAACTTTAGTTAAGACTATTTAATTTTATTTCTCTGTACTTTTATAGTTGCTTGTGACATATTAGATTCTTCTTGTTCTTGTTATTATTGTTTATCATCAAACAACTGCCAAAACATGAAGATCATCAAAGACACATGAACACCAGACGTAGGGACTCTCAGCTAGGGAAGAAACCCTAGGAAGAGGAAAACCCAATCAAACTCTTCTTTCAATAGAATCAAATCAAGTTGAGACAATCCTAGACTCTTGACCTAGACCTTTCTCCATCCATCAAGTCAACGTAAGAGATAAGTCATCTTCTAATTCATAGATTAACATCAAACTTTCTTCAAGAATATAGATGAACAAAAGTCTCGTCTTTCTTTGTCGTTCCGTCAGAACTGTTGAGAATATGGAGGGCTAGAGATTAATTCAAATTCTCTTCTTGATAATTACTTGTGAGCTTAGTTAAGTTACTTATGTCTACTCTTGCTTAGCTTTTTTAGACTTTCTTCAAGTCAATTACCAAAATACAAAAGACACAAAGTTAGGCTCCTAGAGCCAGGGAAAAACCTCTCCCTCTTGGAGAGGAAAACCCGCAAGAAATTCTTCTTATAGATTTCAGATGACAAGTACCATGACCCAGAATTTGACCCTTGACTTATTCATGCATCCAATACCTTGTATTTACTTCTTTGATGACCTTCAATGCTGATCCTTCTTCTCTTCACCAAGTTGCACTGTTCTTCAATTAATTCTCTAGTTATCTGAGATATATAAGCTGTAAATCTTCTTTCTTCTTCTTTCCGACTGCTTCTTTTCTTAGCAGACCACTGTTCAAACCTTTTCCTGAACTGGAGACGAATAACAGTGTAACCTTTTATCTGCAATGATACTTCAGAATTGACTGCAAATCATTCTTGAACAGATCCGTACTTTAATTCACAAACACTGTTCTTGAAATTAACCCCGTCAAGCTGTAGTCACTTCAATACTATCCCCACTGCTTCAGATGGACAGTCCACACTCTAGGTTCAGTCAATCGTTTTCACTTATCACAGTAATACATCACAAATACGTTTTTGTCTTAAACAGACCTGAAGCATGTCAAAGACCCGCACTGAAACTGTTATTATAATCTGCACTTAACTTCAGAGATAGCCCGCACTTAACTTCAGATAATCCGCAATCTGCTCCAAGTTGTCCGCAATTCTACCTCAGAGAGATCTGCACTAAATTTGGTCCTGTTTAATCTGCACTGAATGTAGAAAATCCACACTGCATTTTGAGGTGGTGATCCGTACTGCACTTCGGTGATATTATCCGCATTGAAGCTCTTCACTAGAATCCGCAAACTGTTTTCAGAGATAACCTGTATTATCCGCACTCCATATCCTGTCTTGTCCACACTTGTTATTACAGAGATCACTGTTAAACAATGTGTGAATGAGTGGCAGGCATATGTATATATATATAGAGTCATATTTCTTGTCTTGAAGCCAACCATACTAATAACTTTTAGGCTGACTCATCCAGCCATTTAAAGGCCGACTTGTAGAGCTGTCTTCCAACGTTTAAGGAGGCTGTTTAGAGGCATTTCTTTGCAGACATGTGACAAGGTCTTGGAGCGTACTCTTTGGCTAGACACTTCATATTTTATGCCTAGAAGACTCAAATCTGAAGGACATGATGAAGAAGTCCATCTACTTAATAAATCTTGCTCTTGAAACCCATGAAGCAAGTTCAAAAAAAATACATTTTATTATTTTGACTTCTTCTTTTCATAAGTACATAATCACATAGTCAACATGAAGACCGACCTAGTTACACTTTTCAACAAGAACTTTGTGGTCAAACTTCGTTCCTGCACTAAACTTCGTACTTGCACTTCGACCTCATCAGAACTTTGTTCGTGCTCTTCGACCTCATCAGAACTTTGTTCTTGCACTACACTTCGTTCTAGATTTCGTCCTCTTCTTAAGCTGCTCCTAGTAGAAACTTCGATCACCTTCTTTCTCTGTGACATTGCAGATTCGTACTTTGTCATCATGCATCAAACTGGGATGATGTTGGAGCCTCCACTAATAAGGTGACATGTACAGTTGAAAAGGGTTGACTTCATATAAGGCTTGGTCGACTTGATGGATGAGAAGCAAGGTCTAATTTTGATATTTTTTTTGACACATTGAACCCAAGAAGGGTTTCTTACATATTAACTTTTGACTTTGACTCAACAAAAATCCTAGAGCACTCAATGGGTGCTTTGACCTATTGACTGTTGAACCAAGCATGAAACCCTTACTTTAATAAGTCAATTATTTTTTACAATAAAAAGGTTCCTTTTTCTTTCTTTTGAAAAATACATTTATGAAGACCGACACTAGTTACATTCTTTAACACTCCCTCTTAACTAGGGAGGTATTCATAATTACATATGCACATAGGTACAAGAATGATCTCAAAATGATATGTTTTATGAAGAGTTACAACACACATTGCTACAGATTAGATACTTGACCAAGATATCTAATCGGGTGGGACCAAGGTGTGTTCCAAGATTTAGCCACTCTAGGTACCATCAGGCTTTAGCTCTAACACCAACCTAGGGATCTAGGTGCGTATTGTTGATTTCTGGTAGCATCGGATGTGCTCTAAGTCTCAAATTTTGCAAGGAGGCTTAAACACATGTATTCCAAAGAGGTTAGAAAGCGATTTGGGAAAATTCCACCCAGATTGTGTTTAATTAATTATTTTTAATGTGACCCTAAGTTTAAACTTAGGAAATCAAAATAATTAAAGGGCATTAATAAAACAGGGTGTGAATCTTCTAGAAAAAGACAGATATCAAGTCAAGTTAATCTTAGCCGTTGATTAGCGATTTAATCTCGGTCGTTGAAGTCTCAATGGGAAGATTATAAGGACTTGATGGGACATTTGGAAGACACACCAACAAAGTCTAGAGATCGAATTTCTTTAGTGAGCAGTGCTTAGGGAGAAGATCGATCGAGTTGATTCTTGCAGATAGGGGCAGAGATAATTTTCCAGTTGGAAATCTTTCCTGATCGGGAGAGTACAAGGTAGAGAGGGCAAAGAGTAGTCCGGAGAGGCAACGTAGAGCCAACCACGTAGAGGCTGCGCAGAGCTTCAGAGGGAGTTTGTATTTCTGTTGGGAATAGTCAGGATCCAGTGCTAGAGCCGGGGTGTGAGACCGGAAGGCCAGAGGGTTGAAGTTTCGAGCTAGTAGAGAGATCAAAGGAGGTGCAACATAGTCCCAGTAGCAGTGACTGCATAGGTGTGACACAATACTGTGTAGAGGCCCATCTCCAGCACGGATCAGAGCCAGATCTTCCAATGATGGGGTGAGATCATCTCACAAGTTCTTTATTCAGTTAGATCTCTGTATAGGATTGCCAGTCAGGGCACCTGAAGAATTGTACAAAGAAATTACTGCTTAATAATATCAATCCCTCAGCTACTCCACCGATTTTCCCGCATTGGGTTTTTTCGGGGACTTGGTCCAAAAACAACAGTATCACTTGTGTGTTATTTCTTTTCTTGCTCAGATCATGTTTCTGCATTTAATTTCTGCAATTTATTTAAGTGAGGGTTGCAGTGTGCCGTATTCAGTTTTTGCCATAGTTAACTGCAAATAAATTGTTAAGTAAAAGTTAACAGTTAGGTGAATATTTTCGAGTTGCTGCAATAGGATTCCAGATCTAGGAATTTTCACATGTATCTTGTTGAGAAATCTAGGGGCAGCTAGATTAGGTGATTTCTCTTATTTTGATAACTGCTTGTGTTGTATTTTTATTTAACTTGATTTGCTTCATCTTTTAGTTAATTATTATCAGTGTTCTCTATCATCAGACAACTACCAAACAATAAAATTAATGAGACAATATGACACAAGATGTAGGCTATAAACTAAGGCCAAAACCTCTCCTTTTGAGAGGAAAACCCACAAGAACTCTTCTCTTCTTATATGACCCTTGACCAAGCCCCCTCCAAGACCAAGTCAAACTTCTCATGGATGAGCTCCTATTCCACAAAGTCAATGATAGTCAAACCAAGGTTACTTGGGAGCGGGAGCGGGAGCGCCATTTTCAGAAGCTCCCGGTTTGGGAGCGTTTCGGGGTGCATTTTTTTATAATATATATATTTTTATATTTTGATGCATATGTGTCAACAAAAGCATGTAGAATGATGAATTAGACATAAAAAACATAAAAATGCAGATTGAACCATATAACATCAATCATCTAGAAGTTATAATCTTCTAATCTAGAAGATTATGTTTCTAATCTAGAAGTTAGAAACATTCAACATATTGACTCTTGAGTCTCATGATTCATCAATCTTAAAGTTTCAAGCTTTCAAAATTTAATATATAACATTTATCATCATCGATTCATTGATCACCATAGTTGTACTTGTAAGCTAAGTGTAACATTTACAAAAAAGAATATTTAACATGAAATGAAATGTTATAAAATGAAACGAAATGAAACAACTTTCAAATTTCATGAAGCATCATATTCATAATTCATAATGAGTTATAAACTTATAACTGCCAACTTCAAAGTTTCAAACGTCAAACTTAAATTGTCATATATTGTTTACAAAAAATATCAAATTAAATATGAAATAGTCAAGTTTCAACAGTTGTAAAAAGTTAAAAACTACTAGAAAATATAAAAGACTAGTAAATGTATTTTATCTATTGTTTGCCCTCTTGCCACGAGAAATGTCTAATTTTTGAAATTTGAGTAGATCGTGCTAATGGTAGTCTTCTAAGGCTTGGCCTTAATGCTTGTTGACATTGTCTTCCCTCAGAAAATATAATTAAAAAATGTGAATAATTTCTCTAGAAATGCTAAAGGGTATTTGTAAAGATGTTAGAATGAAGAATAATTTCTCTAGAAACGTTAAAGGGTATTTGTAAAGATGTAAGAATGAAGAGAAGATACTTTATGTCAGACAACCACTTAAAGATAATGATCCAATAAAATATTTACACAAGTTCCCAACATGTAACCTAGAAGAAAATGAAAAAGCCCTAACCTGTGGTGTCTTGGATGAAATAATGTGAAAATTGTCAACCATAGAAATCTAGATGGTTGTAAAGATTTAAAAATCTTAAAAACGATGGCGTATTAATAAACATTGAACACATATTGAGAAAATCACATGATACATCTAGTTTTTGGAACACATCTAACAGAATATCATCTTAAAAGCTGCGATAAGATATTGTAATGTTGGGGTCACATTAGGCAGCTTAAACTAGGGCTTTGATTTTGATATCATTGTGCAAAAAGCCACATGCTTTTTTATGTGATGGCTGCTTAAGAAAAAAAATGGGATCTTGCCTAATAAAATATAATAGAGTTAAATCTTAGAGCCATAAGTGAGTCTCCAGGGGGAGAATGGGATCTGCACTTTAGCTGAATGCTTAGGTATTCGTCATGTCCAACAGGTGGAGAACATGTAGAATGTGTTGCTAAGGAATAAATTAATTTCTTTTAAGGAAATGGGAAATTCAACCTAGAAGGCATATCATTAATTATCCAAAGTTTAAGCAATTTCATTTTCATCAACTTGTTACCCACTTTGCCATTAAGGTTGAAAAATCTCTAAGAAACAGTAGATGGGAAAATACACAAACCCCCATCTCATGCAAGCAATATGGCCATGACCTAAAAGGGTAGAGGCATTCATGAAACATCAACAAATATTTCGGTCATCCATCACTGTCTCCAATAAGATGGCATATCTTGATTGCAAAGGACTGTCAACTTGGTTTCAATGTAAGAAAGGAGTAGGTGTAAGGCATTGACAATAGTACAAAGAATGATTTCATAATATTTAGGCCCTTTTTACAGTGGAAAGAAATTGTTGTTGAATTAAATACTGAGTTCCAAAGGGTCATATATTCTGCTTGTAATAACTACAACACAATGAGTCTTAAAGATAAGCTTTTGTTTTTATTCCTTAATGAAAATTAGCCTTTACTCAGATCTTGGCAGTTGATCCTTGCATAAAAGGAATATGATGTATGCTTTTCAACTAGTTTGAACAAAAGCCATTCCACTTTATGGCAGGAAATTTTGTCTCAAGATTGTTAAAGAATGTACCTTTCCTGGGTTTACAATAAAATAATGGCCATTACCAAATGGAATTATATCATAATATGTTAAAAAATAGTTGATACACAAATTATATTGACAGTATAGTTAGGTTGGCAAATGGATGATTTATCATTTAAGCAAATGGAGAACAAGTAATTTCATTTAGGATAAAGTCTTTAAGCAAAAAAAACGCTGCCGAAAATGCTCCCTCCCTAAAAAAACGCTCCCGAAAACACTTCCTTTCTAAAAAAAACGCTCCCTAAAACGCTCCATCCCTAAAAAAAAACGCTTCCTAAAACACTCCCTAAAGCACTCCCTAAAACGCTCCCTGAAAACAGGGAGCATTTTTCTTGTTTAGGGAGCGTGCTCCCAAAACTCTCCCGCTTGGAGCGCGAATTGGGAGCGGGTTCGAGAGGGGGGAGAAGCTTCCCCGCAACCTTGAGTCAAACTATCCTTTAAAGAACTACTTTCTTCCTCTTTGACCTCAATTTCAGACTTGCAATTTTGATTGTGATTTTCGGCTTTCCTGGAACAATCCCTAATTCGCACGTGTGACAAAAATAAGGTGAAGGTTGCTTCTCTTCTCCTTTGCTTGGGCAACAATCCTTTCTCCAATAACTCGGCTTGAGTATAGGTGCTTCTTTCACCCTTCGCTTGGCTTCTTGACTGATTGTAATTCTGTTTTGTTGTAGGTGATATGATGCACTAGCTACAACCTGCACGTGTGAGAGATTAACCAAAAACAAACCTCAAAAAATACGTCTTCTTCCTTGTTCTGTCTTCTCCTTTCTTCGTTATCTTGTGTACTTTAGATCGAGCTACTTGTGAGTGCTTGGATCCCTACAAAGGTGTTTGAATAACCTTGTATGTATAGGCTTCTTGTCACATCAAATAGGCCGACATGTCACTATCTCTTGGATGACTTGTCTTTTGAGAAGACTGACTTGTAGCTTGCACATTTGACAAGGTCTTGGAGGGCCTTTTGACTCAACTACGACTCAAATAAATTCTTTTTACAATATGTAACATGCCCAAATGGGTCTTCAATACATGACAATGACTCAATTAACCTAGAAACACTCAATGGGTGCTTGACCTAAAAATAATTTTTCCTTGAGCATGAAACCCATGCCTCAAGAACAACAATAATAAATTTAATTTTCTTTTTGCATTAAATACATAAAATCATATTTACATATGTCATTATGAAGAACGAACCTGTTTACATATTTCAGCACTCCCTCTTAACTAGGCATGTATTCATAATTCATAAAAGGTACTTGGATATTCTTGATCTGAAGAATTGCATAAGAAGAGTTGTATTGGTAAGCCATATCATAAGCTACTTCCTTAGCTTATGTCAGAGCATCTTATCAACCAACATTGTCACATAACAAGGGCTTGAATAACAACTCTATCTCTCCACAAGATCAAAGCACAATGCTGGCGAGACCAATGATTGATAGACACCATCATCATTGTCTCTCAAGGGACATACCCCACTCGGGTGTTCACAGGGTATGTCCTTCTAGGACAATTCCTATCTTGGAGTTATCATATCCTCAAGGAATTTCCTCTCCAACTACTCTTATTTTGGATGCCCTACCACATTCTCAAAGAGTATAGGTCTCTATCTCAGATGCTTACCCAATCCTCCATTCTTTCTTCACAATATGAAGAAAAGAATGATGTGTCTATCTCTCCCTCTTAAATAGGGAGGATATACCCATTCCTATAAAAGGAATGTACCCAAGCTCCCTCTTATCCAATGACTTGTCCAAGCTCCTTCTTAACTAGGGACTTGTTACCAACGACAACTCTTAGCTCTTTGGTGTATATCATGGTACTATCAACTGCTTGTAGGGCTCCTTTCAATGTCATGAACTACATCTTCTGCATTATGGAGCCTTCATCTTTCGTAGGGCATCGACCATCGATCACTTTTCTTCACGAACCACATTGGTTATGTCATCTTTCTCTTTATTGGAAAGTTATCCTCTAGTCCACGTTTGGCTTTTCTTCATACAACTACCTCTTCAAGTCATGTTTTCTTTCATGATCTTCCATCCAACCACATGAGTGTTAGTTGTAGTTGACATCTACAACTCTCTTTCGATAGCCCTGTATCAGCCCATGCAGATGTTGTTCAAAAGTCAACAATGAATATCAAATCAAAGATACCTTTTGTGATGACCTTTCATCATGACACCTGCTTCTTGCAACATCAACATCCTGTATAAACACATCTCCAAGACTTTTAATGTCAAGGGTCTCCTTCCTTTACAGACCTTATCAGAGTCTTCATACCTTTCCTATGGAGATGTCACAACCAATTCTTCTAGTCATCAAATGTTAATTTCTTATCTTTTCTTAGATGACTATAGTTGCATCTTTCATGATCTCTTCTTTCTTTCTTCACATATTGCTTCCTAGGAACTTCCATCCATTATTCCTTCATCTTTATCAGCTACCTCATATTCCATATGAGAACATACTATGTTGATTTCATCTTGTCAATATGTGAACCATGCCTTCATTCTCATGAGGTGGAGCATATACCCATGATATCTGCAGCTATATAATGACATGACTTAATCTATCAAATATATACATACCTCTTTTCTCCTTTTGGTCATCTAGACTTCCTTCGACAACTTCCTTTCCTTGATTGAAAGTACTTTGACTTGCTGCACTCCTCTGCCACCATACCATCATCTTTTCAAACAATGTATCCTACACAAGGTGGAATAATTAGCGAGACACTTGCTTCTTCCAAGTAGAGGTGAACCTTCTAATGAAGATTCTAACAGAGGATCTTGATTATCCTCATCCTGCAAATTCACATTCCTAATGATGATGTATGATGAATTCTTTCCATCATGCTAGATGACTTTATTATAACCATATGTACTATTCATACTTTCAATGAGGTTACCAAGAGCTACTTCCTCTCTATGATGACTGCTACAATCATGTAGACTTCTACTTCAATTCTATTTTCAAGCTTCCACAATGATGTCATGAGCTCTTTCTTTAATCATATGCTTCTAATATGATGCCATATTCTACTAAGATGCATCTAGTCATAATGCTTCTGTTCTTGACTTCCATGGTGGAGGTCTTTTTCACCTCCTATTTCTCCCTTTCTATGCATGTGAGAAACCTTAATAGTGAAGATCTATTCTTTTGGATTTCTTCTCATCAGGTTATTCCACTTCTTTGGTGATATGGGCTTCATTCCTTTCTTTTGTTTTCTTGTTGTCCTTGTTGAATTTCAAACAATCTCTCTTGAAAGGCCCATATTCCTGATAGCCATAGCATTGGATCTTTGACATATCGATCTTCTTATTTTTCTAAGGACCAGACTTCCCAAACTTTCCTTTTCTCTTAGCCATGGCATCAAATGCTTGAACTTGTTCATTTGATCTATCCCTTTGGATTTCTTCTCATCAGGTTATTCCACTTCTTCGGTGATGTGGGCTTCATTCCTTTCTTTTCTTTTCTTGTTGTCCTTCTTGAATTTCAAACAATCTCTCTTGAAATGCCCATATTTCTAATAGCCATAGCATTGGATCTTTGACATATCGATCTTCTTCTTTTTCTGAGGACTAGAATTCCCAAAATTTACTTTTCTCTTAGCCATGGTAACAAATGCTTGAACTTGTTCATTTGATCCCACATCAATTTTTTTTTAACCTGGTTCCTTCCATCTTACACAATGACCAAAGTTCACTGAATGGGGTGGCTTCCTTCTTTCTGTAGATGCTTGATACAAAGTTGGCCCATTCATCAGGTAGTGCATTGAGCACCACGGTGGTCATTTCTTTGTCGGACATTATTTCGCTCAACTCTTGTAGTTGGTGTTGAATTTCTTACACCCTCATGAGATATGAGGCTATGGGATATCCCTTCTTTGTTTGATACTTTCATTTTATTCGGATCTCAACGATATGACTTCTTCGGTGGTGCTTACGGAAAACAATTCCTCTAACTTCTCCTAGATTTTTTTTGATGTCTTCAACTTTGCAACATAAGGTATGAGGGGATCATTGATGGATTCTATAAGAATCCTTTGAGCCCTTATTTCCCCTTTCATATACATCGACAATGATTGAGCTTCTTCTTGTGATGGTTTGGAGACTTTACCATTGATGTGTTCAATAACTTAATTCTCTATGAGGATCAAATCTGTCCTCTTTTTCCATGCAAGGAAGTTTGATGACCCAACCAATTTGTTGCTTTCCTTGCAAAATAAAGTCATTTTGATAGATTCAGATAGAGATATAGAGAGACTTTTCAAGTGAAGATGCTTCTTTGATGATGATATGTTCAACTTGATGCCTTTCTTGATGATGTTGATGATAGAAGATGTCTTCCTTCAAAAGTGATCCTTGACTAAAGGAGAGGGAGATCACTTTGATTCCTTGATGATGATGGCAATGTTTCTTCTTGCTTTACTTGGATGTAGATGCTTCAATGTGTAGTCCTTCTTTGAGTGGATGTAGGGTGCTTAAGGTCTTCTTAAGTGATGGAGATTGTGAGCTTCCCAAAACACTTTAATTGTAGAACCCTTCTTCAAATGAGCTAGGGTTTTGAGGTCTTCTTTAGTTACTTCCTTCAAGATGATGATGTAATCCTTGTCCTTGTGAAGCCTTTTATTCTTCTTGATGATTGATGCTCTTGATGTTTTCTAGATGATGTCTTTATGCTTAGATCCTTGAGTATCCTTCTTTATGCTGCCTTTTTTTGATGTAGTCACCTTAGCTCTGATACCATGTTGAGAAATCTAGGGGCAACTAGATTAGGTGATTTCTCTTATTTTGATAATTGCTTGTGATGTATTTTTAACTTGATTTGCTTCTTCTTTTACTTAAATATTATCAATGTTCTCTATCATCAAACAACTACCAAACAATAAAATCAATGAGACAATAGGACACAAGATGTAGGTTGTCAGCTAGAGCCAAAACCTCTCCTTTTGAGAGGAAAACCCACAAGAACTCTTCTCTTCTTATAGAACTTCAATTGACGAATTCCAAGACCTATGACCCTTAACCAAGACCTCTCCAAGGCCAAGTCAAACTTCTCATGGATGAGCTCCTCTTCCACAAAGTCATTGATAGTCAAAGTAGCCTTTCAACAACTGCTTGCTTCCTCTTCAACATCAATTTCAGAAACACACTTTGGACTGTGATTTTCGGCCTTCTTGCGACAATCTCTAATTTGCACGTGTGAAAAAAATATGGTGGATATGGCTTCTCTTCTCCTTCGCTTAGGCAACAATCCTTTCTCGAATAACAAGGTTTGAATACTTCTTTCTCCCTTCGCTTGGCTTCTTGACTGACTGTAATTTTGCTTTGCTATAGGTGATATAATACCCTAGCTACAACCTGCCTGTGTGAGAGATTACCCGAAAACATACCTCAAAAAATACATCTTCTTCCTTGTTCTATCTTCTCCTTTCTTCGCTATCTTCTATACTCTAGATCGAGCTAATTGTGAGTGCTTGGACCACTTTAAAGGTGGTCGACTAGCCTCGTATATATAGGCTTCTTGTCACATCAAATAGGCTGACTTGTCACCGTCTCTAGGCTGACTTGTCTTTTGAGAAGACTAACTTATAGCTTGCACATTTGACAAGGTCTTGGAGGGTCTTTTGACTCAAATATGACTCAAATAAATTCTTTTTACAATATGCAACATGCCCAAATGGGTCTTCAATACTTGGCAATGACAAAGTTGACCTAGAAATACTCAATGGGTGCTTGACCTAAAAATAAATTTTCCTTGAGCATGATACCCATGCCTCAAGGACAACAATAATAAATTTATTTTTCTTTTTACATTAAATACATAAAATCATGTTTACAAATGTCATTATGAAGACCGAACCTAGTTACGTATTTCAACATATACAAGGTCAGAGCTCTAAGACCAACACCACCCTCCCTACTTCGGGATCTAGACATCATCATAGGTCGACCATATGTCCTCCCAAGCATCTTGTCACCCCAAGATGCTTGATCTCTCTTCACCAACTAAACCAAATATATTCACCAATCCAAGCACACTTCAAATGTTCAACCTTCTTATGGAGAGAACCTGCACAATCTCAACCCAAATTAATAATAAACTTTCAATATATACATATATGTTTAGCGCAAACCTTCGGGGTCTTTAGTTATTATGATGCTACTTAAATCATCATCATATTATCCAAATACATCTCGTCGGAAGCTTCCTTCTTCAATTTTTCCAGCCGCACCAAACTCAACCTCAACACTTTTCAACGTAACCAAGTTTTTGTTCACAACTTTATCAATCATGAATAACCATTAGTAGTGCTTCAACTATTCTCCGATCTCAAATGTCCTCATGGCCTTTTCATCAAGTCATTCACTTCTGTTCAAGCTCCCTCTCAATTAGGGATATATATACTTTCCAAGTAACTAGGGGACAAGTCCATCAACTATTTGATTCTTTACATAGTCTCTTCCTTTTGCATCAACAATTCATCCGAGAATTTAGACCTTTCAAAACTTTATCATTCCTTCACATGGCAACAAGGTCATCTATCGAACTTTAATGTAAACTTTAATGTCATCGAGGTTCTCACAACTCCCTCTTTCCATCATGCTCAACATCGTCATCAAATTATCATCAGATATGAGGTAAGCATCTTCATCACCTTGAAGACTATGTACCTGCAAACCTTCAACAACAAGTACAAACAAATACAAATATGTATATACAAGAGTGTGAAGTCAACTTTCACAATGGGAGTATCTAGGGTCAAGAAATCAATCAAAGCCTAAACAAGGATTACATCTATTTCAACAATTAGCTAGGGTTTTGTTACAAACCCTAGATTTCATCAGGTCAAAGTCTTACATATCAACAACAAAATTCAAGTTAGTAATCCAATCATAGCACTTCACATTTTCAATATTATGCCCTAGAACTTTATGTCAGATTCTACTAGGGTTTTATCACAAACCTTAGATTTCATTAATCATCTACAATCAAGTTAACATTTCATTTCTAGGGATTCATTCTTATATCAATCTCTTACTAGGGTTTTTATTGTAAACCCTAGATACACATATCTAACTTCAAAGATTATATATATAACAATTTGGTTAGACTAGGGTTTCATATCATGTAGAAGCTCATACACCCAGGTATTTCTTTGTAAGGTTTTTGTCATAACCCTAATTCACCAAACCCTAAAATCTAGAGTTTTATCATATAACTTAAACGTCAACAAAAAAACCTAAAATTTTAGGGTTTAACAAACCATAAACATCAAGAGAATAAGATTTCATTACAGGTATTAAATTTTATCAACAAACCCTAAGTAGACAAGGGTTTCATCATTAGCATACCCCAAGCTTCAAAAGGCTAGGGTTTTAAAGTGAACCCTAAAGGTTAGGGTTTCACCAAAATGAGCAAACAACAAGAGATAGTGTGTCAAGGGTAGATTTAATCTAAAGATTAATCACCCAAACAAGAATCCTTATGATTATCATATCTTTTAATAAAGAAGTTTAGCAACAAAATCTTATGGTCTTAGACATACCATAATCTTTATACCTGCAATACTTATTGACAAAAACGACCAAGCAAAATATGTGATGCCAAAAGCATAATGTTAGTTTGTCAATCTAGGGTTTTTATGCAAAAATGGAGGATGAAATCCTAGGGTTTTCAAGTACAAACCCTAGATCTAGCAAAGATCAAATTAACCTCGTCTTCAATCAAAACTAGAGATTATCATACACCGTAGATTACCTACAAACTCTAGAAGTCTAGAGTAAGGTTTTCTATCAAATTAGGGTTAGGGTTTTCTTACTTGTCAAGGGTTTTATACTTCAAGCATCATCTAGGGTTTTGTAGTCCCTAGATTCCAAAGATAAAGACATCTATAGAAAATCTCATCGCAATAAAAAAGACAAACCTTACATACCTTATGATTGCTTACCTTAGTCAACCATGATCACTGGAAGCCTGCCTCGTATTTTAACTTCCACAGCTGCTAGTCTGTCACTTCTTCAAGCTCTACTTCTTTTGCCTTTCACTTTCACTGTTGTCATGATTTTCCTAATGATTTCAAGATGTTAAAGTCAAAGATTGACTTCCAGTGATCTAATTGCAATCACCAAACCAAGATGTCATTCAATATATCTTTCCAACATTCTTCAGTGTTCCATGATTGTTAGATATTCTGCCCTCTGGTTAGGGCTTCCTCAATTGTAAGAAAATGTTTGTAAACCCTTCCAGGTCGACCTAGTTTCTTTGCTAGGCGTCATCCCTATTTAAAGGATTAATGCAACTGTAAGGTGTTAAGGTGGGTCCACATCTGCAACTTCGTATTTTCTTCATTCTTCTGGTTATAGTATAGAGTACTGCTACAGAGCTTGAGTGCGACACTATGATTAATTCTTTACCAATCTCTCCCTTGTTCTTAAAGTTGGTTTTTTTTATGTCACAGTAGAGCTCAGCCTTTATATACATATATATCCACAGGCTTTTATTACAGGGATCTCGACTTCTGTATATAGAGTCTGTAGTTTCATAATAAGTAAATTGTTTCCGGTCTTTTCTCATACTTAGGACTGAGATTGTAATGTACCTTCAGATGGCATCTATAACCTTCAAATTGTAGCTTGGATGAGATTGTTATCCTGTAGCTTCAGATGATCCTGTTTCTCCTTCGGATCTGTGATTTCGGATGACATTTAGACCTGTGGTACACCCTTCTTTTAGACCTGTGGCTGCTATTCTTCTTTGGATCTGTAATTTGTTTCCCTTTATATTTTTAATAATGAAGTCACTTCAAGCTTCTACCAATGCTCTTTCTTCGGATCTGTGATATTGAACTTCAGATGATATCCTCTATCTGAGCATCTTGGTTTCGCTGTTCTAGCACAGTCTTGTGGCCTACTAATAGTGACTGATTTATAGAAATGTGCCCAAAATTTGTTCTTTTGGACTTCACTTTTCTCTTTTGACATGAAGCCTTCTACTAATGTTGTGATCTTCTAACTGCCCTTAATGAACTTGGCTCTGATACCATGTTGAGAAATCTATGGCAACTTTAGTTAAGACTAATTAATTTGATTTCTCTGTAATTTGATAGTTGCTTGTGACATATTAGATTCTTCTTTTTCTTGTTATTATTGTTTATCATTAAGCAACTACCAAAACATGAAGATCATTGAAGACACATGAACACCAGATGTAGGCACTCAGCCAGGGTAAAACCCCTAGGAAGGGGAAAACCCAGTCAAACTCTTCTTTCAGTAGAATCAAATCAAGTTGAGACAATCCTGGGCTCTTGACCTAGACCTTTCTCCATCCATCAAGTCAGCATAAGGGATAAGTCATCTTCTGATTCATAGATTAAAATCAAACTTTCTTCAGGAATATAGATGAACAAGAGTCTCGTCTTTCTCTGTCATTCTGTCAGAACTTCGTGGGCAAACTTCGTTCCTGCCCTAAACTTTGTCCCTGCACTTTGACCTCATAAGAACTTCGTTCCTGTACTTTGACTTCATCAGAACTTGGTTCCTGCACTTTGACCTCATCAGAACTTTGTTCCTTCACTACACTTCATTCCAGATTTCGTGCTCTTCTTTAGCTGCTCTTATTACAGATTTCGATCACCTTCTTTCCCTGTGAAATTGCAGATTCGTACTTCATCATCATGCATCAAACTGCGACGAGTTTACTTGCCATAAATAGTTGTTGGAGCCTCCACTAATAAGCCGACATGTACAGTTGAAAAGGGTCGACTTCATATAAGGCTAGGCCGACTTGATGGATGAGAAGCAAGGTCTAATTTTGACATAATTTTTGTTTTGTTTTTGACGCAATGAACCCAAGAAGGGTTTCTTACATATCAACTTTTGACTTTGACTCAACAAAAATCCTAGAGCACCCAATGGGTGCTTTGACCTACTGACTGTTGACCCAAGAATGAAACCCATGCTTTAATAAGTCAATTTTTTTTACAATAAAAAATTCCTTTTTCTTTCTTTTGCCAAATACAATTGTGAAGACCAAAACTAGTTACATTCTTCAACAGTTCTGGCTTCATTGGATTTCATATGGAAGTAGAATTTTAGATCTCATTCAAAATCCAACAGAGTTAACAATTTTCAAGATTTCAGGATTGGGTGGATTGTGATGTTTTCGTTGGATTCTGTCGTGTACAAGGGTATGGAACTAGCATTTAATCAAGAGCATCAGGTCCTCTATGTACCTTGGTGTTAGTGGCATTGACTGTTGAACTCCTCTATCATCACCCTAGTAAAAATGCATCCATCACTCAAACAAAATTGCAATTTGACATGCGAAGCTTTTTCTATCATATTTTAATGCTTAAAGGGTGATATTGATGATGAAGATATAGGGAATGATTTTGACAATATGTAGGTATTTGTTGTAGCATGATTTTTTATTTGATGTTAGAGGTCATCTAGAGCCTCTTTGTTGATGTATTTTTGGTTTATAATTGTATTTCACTAGGTGCTATTTTGGTTTTATGCAATCGTATTTGCTATATAAATGAACACCTATGCATATTTGTGTATAAATGGTTTTGATTGATATGGATGCACATGAATATATATGTTTTTCTTTAAAATTTGAATATTTTGTATATTTTTGGTCAACTAGTCTTTTGGTTTGGTTCTTTTACCTGTTCCGACCAATTCTTGGTTCAGAGAGTTTTTTGGTTTGATCACCCATTCGGTTCCAATAACATTGCTCCAAATGCTTCCATAGCTCTAAAACTGCGGACAAGTGAAAAGTCGGGGCACTACCAACTCACCCAGTAATAAATCGAACAGAGGGCACTTAACGGTGGGCACATGTCCAGAAATCAGGACACGATCCTAGCATGTGCCATACATGAGTTTGAATCATGTCATATGCCCAGGACATGAATCAAGCTCGTGTCTGACACTTGTCATAGTTGTGTTGTGTCCGACATGAAGGATTCGTGACATGGGCTGAGGTGGTTGGGGGGGCATGTAAGAGAACTTAGTATGTAAGCATTCTTCGGCACAGAGTTGCATAGGTTTGCATACTGAAACATAGTATGAAATTCTGCATTGTTTTCCATGCATACTCTTAATGCTATTCGAACTTGTCATTTTCTTGATCTAGTTGCAGATTTACAAACAGAACAATGCTCTTTTATTAGATTTAAGGTATTTCTAATCATTGATTGACATGCAGTTGACACCTTAGGCTAGTTAGGGATACCCTACTGATGTTAGCAAGCATTAACTTTGAAGAGAGGAAATAAACAAGGTGACAGTGGCTTGTTTCTATTGTTATGCAGACTTCCTTCAGCTTGGTAAGGTAGGAATTTCCAGGTGATAACAGCTACATTTTAGATCACTTTTTTTGATTTTCTAGATATTGACAGATGCTCTCCAGTGCATGGGGGTTTACTTGTGTGAAATTTGAATGGATTTTTATAGAACCTTTTGCATCTAGGGTACTTGAGTAACCCATCATATCAGTAATCAGTGTAAGCTTTATAATTTATTTGTAATGCAGTAGTTTGAGCTCCCTTGTTGAGGGCTGAAGGTGGTCAATTTTACCAATTCAGGACATGATCAGAGAAACCAATGTAAATGTACTCTTAACATTTACCCAAATATATTATGAAGTTGAGTGTAATAGAGAAAAGTTGCTATTAGGTAATTTAGAAGTGATAAAAAACAAACCTGATGTATGAATGCTCCTCCCAAGAGCTACTCTGATTTTATTTCAGCTTTAGTTGTTCTCTGGAAGATGTTATGATGTTCATTGTATATAGCCTTTCCACCTTTTGTATTTCTTTTTGTAAACATTTATCTGTACATATAAGATGTATTTAAAAAAAAAAAAAAATCTTTTGTATTTGGCTATAATTCTACATTGCTGTCTGTGCTTTTCACTATAAAATCTGAATATTCATGTTTAAAGACCTCATAGCATTTAGTGCTTTTAATTATCTATACAATATGATGGCTAAAATGGTTTTCACAGTTCTGTCATCATATACTATTTGATCTTAACATTTTGTATTTCATTAGCATTTCATTCTTTAGTTGCCTTGTGATTACGTTCTGTGTCTCATGACAAATTTGTATCCTTCCGAAATCAGGTGGCGGTACATTTTTGTGACTCCTATTTTGCCTGCTGTACTGATGGCGTTAGGAATGGCTTTCTCTCCAGAAAGTCCTCATTGGCTCATTGAGGTTTTATACTCATTGTTACTAGCACTTTTTATGGTTTAAATCGAAATGTGATTATTTATTTAGAAATTAATGTTGAAGTCAGTTGCTTGTGAAATTCACAGCAAGGAAAATCAGCTGATGCTGAAAGAGCTATAGAAACCCTTTGGGGAAAGGGAAAAATTGACGACACTATGATTGAGTTGAAAGAAAATGGCAATACACAAGCTGTTGAAGAGAAAGTTAGTTGGCTTGATCTTTTCAGAAAACACTACTTGAAAGGTATAAGTTTCCATAATTTTCTTCAAGGGAGCTATCCCAACATTAGTGTGCTACAATATCATATCATGTACATCCGTCTCTTTTTCATCTCACTCAGATAGGAGCCCAATATTTGGCTTTCACGTGTTTCTGTAAGTAGCTTCTTTGATATCTGTGATAGTTGTATGAAATGTGGAACAAGTGCCTTCACCCTTTAGAGATCACTTCCCAATTGCACATAGCCTTCAAACTACAAAGGTAATACATAATAAAGTTATTCATTGGATATACAGATAAAATATGCTTTTGTCCTGGGAAATACAATATCATGTTCATTCCTCTCTTTCTCATCTCAGTCAGATATGAGCCCGATACTTGGCTTTCATGTGTTTCTGTAAGTAGCTTCTTTGATATCTGTGATTTGTATGAAATGTGAAACAAGACCCTTCAAGAGCCTTCAAACTACAAAGTCTCATAAACCCAAACATCCAGAGTGCTAATTTAGTGATTTTATAGTAATGTTTAAGAAATGATGTTGAGAGTTAATGAGTACATTTCTCAATAATTTATGACATCTGGTAATATGCATGGCGAAAGTATATATATAAAATTTGTTTTAAATAATTTTTATTTTAAACTTAAATCCTGCTTTCACATTGTTCATGGGTAGCAGTTGGCATTGGAGCAGCACTCATCCTGTTTCAGCAACTCTTTGGTGTAAATTTTGTTGTCTTCTATTCTGCTTCTCTCTTCCTGAGACATAGGATGGCTTATAGCATTGAAGCAGGCATCTTTGTGGTGGCTTCAACTATCATTGGTTAGTTTGAATTTTGGCTGAAAATTGTTTGCCTTCGCTTTAAGAAACCTTGTAGAGATAAATTCTTTCTTGCTCAGAGCTCTTAGTTTAAAATGATTATCTCTGAAACAATTTAACAAATTAAATTGTTATCATTACAGGTTCAATTGTTGCATCTCTCTTAATGAATAAGACAGAAAGAAAGAACCTGCTTATAGCGAGTTTTTCGGGCATGGTAATGTATTTTTTGTACTTTTTTTTGTCAGTCTTTTATATGCTCCTTATCATGTCTCCCCTCATATTGCAATAACAAAGATACATAGAGTGCCTTCTATGGAGCCCATACAAAAAGTGGAAAATGTTGATGGCCATGCTGCATCTGATCTTAAACCTTCTCTCTAAGTTACCAGGATTCGGATACGGATATGGATATGGATACAGATTCGCTAGTTTTTTGAAAATTCAGGATCCAGATACGGCAAAGATACGTCAAGTACAAAAAATAAATAATATTAAAAAACATAATAATATTAATAATAGACACAATAAATACTTCTTAATATATTTTTGTCTTTACATAGCAAAATGTTAAAATGCATACTATATGCCATCATAAATTAATAAATTATAGAAGGTCAACTAGAGTTTTAAAGGTTCAAAGCTAAAAAAAGGATTAATATTATAATTTTAATTTGATACCTAAATCTAACATCAATCAGATTACAATTTAACTTCTTAAGTTCTTATTTTAGACAAAAATCCAATATTTTAAATAATTACATATTTTAAAATACTACATTTAAATATAATATTTCATTCCTTAAATACCTTTCCCAAAAAACTCGTAAGATTATTCACACCCTATCACGTTACTATAAATGTTACTATATACATTAACCATATATCATTATCAATATTCCACTTACAATTATAAATGTTATTACATACATTAACCATATATCATTATAAATATTTCACTTACAATTAAAAATGTTATGCATACCACAACCATATATCATTATCAAAATTCCCCTTGGCATTATTGCAACCTTTATCGACCATATTTATTTTCATCGTACATCTCCATCACATATTTTTTTCATAATCTTTTCATGGGCTTGATGACGCGGATTATAAAAAATAAAAAATAGAATGCCGCTAGAATAAGAGCTAGTTACGCTCACTGTAAATATTTAAAAATAGAATGCCGCTGGAATAAGAGCTAGTTACGCTGACTGTAAAAAATTAAAAATAGAATGCCACTAGAATAAGAGCTAGTTACACTGACTGTAAAAAATTAAAAATAGAATGCCGCTGGAATAAGAGCTAGTTACGCTGACTATAAAAAATTAAAATAGAATGCCGCTGGAATAAGTGTTGAAGCGCTGCAGTAGACGACCTCCGTCAGGCTGACTGTCCATACGTTTACTCTAGAAGAGGGGATAACGTTTTTTTTTTCAAACTTCAAAATATTTCAGGAACCAAATTCAGAATGCAGAAATTTAAGATACTTTAAACACATAAGAAATTCCTGCTGCCGTATTCCTGTTTTATTTCTGCATTCTGAAGTTTGAACGCATCCATATAGCGCGATCAAATTTATTAAGATATGTTTTATGTTTGATGCCAAATTTATTAAGGCACGATGACGGGGACTGTGAGGTGTGTGTCGTCCTAGCGAAAGCAGTGTTGCAGCGACTACTGCCAAATTTATTAAGAAATTTAAGATTCCTGCTGCCAAATTTATTAAGAAATTTAAGATTAAGATACCTTAAACACATAAGTTAGGGTGATTTTAGCGGGATCTGTTTCTGACAAGCGTGATCCGTTTCCAAAAAAAATAATACGCCACCTGCCGTTTCTGATCCGTATTTCTGGCGGATCTGGATCCGGATCAGATCCGGGGATCCGAGGGATCTTGGCCCTCCCCCGCCGGATCTGGTAACTTAGCCTTCTCTCATTAGTGTTATCTATTCAAGTGATGTTTCTTCCCATTGGCATTATTACTTTATGAAATTGTCTATACATGACCCCTAGATGTTGAATATTACAGACACTACAAAAATGGCCATGCTCAAGTTTGTGCATGGTTGGAGGAACAAAATGTCTTTCCATGCATGTGAAGTACTAAGGTTACTCTTGCCTCTTGCCTAGATTTCCATATAAAATTTCCTTTGAAATCAATGTTTGAAAATCTAGCAAGCCTTGTGAGAGCTTCACAAGGCAAGAGCTAGACCAAGATGCAACAATGAGGTGGATTGCCACTGTACCTCAACACTCCACCTCCTATTCTTTAGTGAAATTTCACCACATGGGAGGCTTCCAAGTTTCTCACCTAAAAGATATTCTAAGTCAATTAGCTTGAGGTGATATATGTGAAAGGCTAAGTGAGGTATTTCTGCAATGGACTAAGGCACCATTTTCTATGTAAAAGGAATGGCGTACCATAAATAAAGCCTTTAAAGGACGCTTGATACCTAGGGTTTCAAGGTGTAGTTGAATAAAAGAGTAACTAGGCATGCAAGGATAAAGAAAAGGTTTTCTTAATAATGAAATGAACAATGGGAGATGAAAAACCTTCAAATAAGCCCCAAGTTGAAGCCTTGTTTAGGATTAGGGTTTATTTAGACATAAATTGCCTAGTTTTGATGATGTCAACCCTATTAGGCCATATTTTACCATGGAAAGTGTTGAAATATGTAACTAGTTTTGGTCTTCATATTGACATATGTAATCATGATTTTATTTATTTGATGTAATGAAAAAATTAAATTTAGTATTGTTGACCTTGAGGCATGGATTTCATGCTCAAGGAGATTTATTTTTAGGTGAAGCTCCCATTGTGAGCTCATAGGGCTTGTCATTGAGTCTACAAGTTATTAAAGTCATTGTCATTTATGAAAGACCCATTTGGGCATGTTACATATTGTAAGAAGATTTTTTTTGAGTCAAAGTCAAGTCAAAGAACTCTCCAAGACCAAAATTCAAAGAAGTCACAGTGCAAAATACAAGTCTGCCTTCTCAAGCATCAAGTCGGCCTAAAAATATGGATGAGGAAGTCTATATATAGAAGGACTCGACCTCATTCTAGAATCATCAATTAAGATCATAGAAGTTCGATCATCAAGATAAGAAAAGGTCTCACATCAAGTGAAGAGGATAAGAGTAGGGATAAAATCACAGTCCTTTAGATATGTTTTGGGCTCATTTCCTCACACATGTGAACTGTAACTAGGGCACATTCTCAGCCACAGAAGGACGAAATTACAGTCAGGTCAAGAAGGTGAATCAAGGGTGAAAGAAGTCTAAAAATGCAAGCCGAATAGTCAAAGAAAGGAAGCCTGCCCAAGCGAAGGAAAGAAGAAGTCTCAAACATTCTCAAATATGTCACACGTGAGAAAGGTACAGTGATTACAAGAGGGGGAGGGTTGTAGCCAAGAAGGCCGAGAATTTCAAACAAGTGTTGCAGGGTCGAAGTTTCAAGTTGAAGAAGAAATTGCAGTTGAATCAAAAAGAGGTTAACTTTGACTTGAGGAAAGTTTGACTTGGTCTTGGAGAAGTTTTTGGTCAAGGGTCTAGGTCTTGGAATTCGCCAATTGAAGATTCTATAAAAAGAAGAATTCTTGTAGGTTTTCCTCTCAGATTAGAGAGGTTTTGGCCCTGGTTGAGTGCCTACATCTTGTGTCCTTTGTTCTTTATGATTTGGTAACTTTATGATTTGGTAACTGTTTGATGATAGAGAACACACTAACAATAACAAGGCAAAAGAAGAAATTAATCAAGTAAAGTGAAAATACACCTCAAACAGTTATCAAGTGAGAGAAGTCACCTACATGTGCTACCCTGTAGATTTCTCAACATGGTATTAGAGCTAAGGTAACAAGACAAGGAAAGGAAAGACAACTTAGTAAAGGACACTCAAGGATTGAAGCACTAAAAGAAGAATCAAAGAAAGGACAAGATATCAAGGAGAACATCGAATCCTCAAGATGAGCTACTCAAGGGCAGAGTTCAAAGACATCTCTATGTTGATTTTTGGTAGCATCGGATCTAATTGAAGTCTCAAACTTTGTGGAGAGGCTTAGACACATGCATGACAGATAACCCAGAAATTGTCTTGGGAAATTCCTCCCAGAAACGGTTTTATAAGAAAAATTAATTATTTTTAATAAAGACCCTAAGTCTAACTTAGGTAATTAAAATAATTAATGAGTATTAATTTAAACTGTGGGTGAAACTTCTAGAAAAAGCAGATCAATTCTAATATACTCTTAGCCGTTGATTGGAGATCTAATCTCGGCTGTTGAAGTCTCAACGAGAAGACTATAAAGGAAGACTTGAGGGTCATTTGTGAAATACAATGAAAGGATCAAGTGATCGAATTTTCTGACGGAGCAGTGCTCAGACGAAAACTTCGATCTAAGTGATTCTTGATTGCAGTGAGGGACAAAGACAGTATCCAGAGAGAAATCTTTCTCAGCCGGAGAATCATCAGCAGAGAAAGATAGAGAGAGATCCAACAACTACTGCATAGAGCCAGAGAGGCTGACATAGAGCCGTGCAGAGGGTTAGAGGAAATTTGAGGGTTTGTTGAAAGATTGATTTTAGAAGCCGAAAGCCGGGGTGTGAGACCTGGAGGCAGAGATCAGAATTTCTGTGAAGTGGATCGATTCACCAGCTGAGTGATGTAGTGCCCGGAAGGGTTGACGCTGGGACTGCGCAGAGGCAACGCAAAGCCTACTAGAGGCACATCATTCAATGGCCGGAATCACCAAGATTTCTAGTGATAGAGTGAGGTAACCTCACTAATCTTTCTATCAGTCATATTCTCTGTAACTGATCTGTCCGGTGAGATAATTAGAGATGTATTTAGATATTATTGCTGCTTAATAATAAAACCCATAGATCTGTTGCATCGGTTTTCCTGCATTGGGTTTTTTCGGGGACGTTTGTCCAAAAATAACGGTGTCCTATGTGTGTTATTTCTCTTGCTCAAATTTCTGTTTTCACATTTAATTTAATTAAGTGAAGGCTGCTTCAGTAACTGCTTTGATATTTTCAGAAGTAATCTGCAAATAGCTTGTTAAATCTAATTTACAAGTAGGAGAAGTAGTTCAGTGTTTGCAGTAGCGATTCCAGATTGAGATCTTGGAATTTTCACATGGTATTAGAGCGTTGATTATGAATCAAGAACAGATCCAACATTGAGTCGGAGGCCGAATAGCTATATAAAGAAGCAATTCGAATCCCTAGAGGGATTGCGCAATCCAGGCTAGGAGGGCTAAAATTTTTGGGAAGGTCTCTCTTTGAGTGAGTCGACAGAGAGGTAAGACTTCTAGATCAACATTTTACTGAGCCAGAGGGAGCAGCACAGAGCCTCAGCGCATAGCCGGTGGGACGTAGTTTCTGCAGGCAGATCTTGATTTGGCGAGCAGAAAGTGTCAGAAGAGGAAGAAGCAACACGGTGAGGGAATTTTCTTCCTCGGGAAGTTCCTAGCTGGGGAATTTCAGTTTTTTTTCAAGATCTGAGCAGTAGATCCAGGCAACAGATCTACGAGCTCCAGATGGAGTGTGTAAGCCTGTCTAGTGCTGCGTAGAGGGGGAAAAGAGGAGCAAATTCAACATTCTTGACAATGGCAGCTGACGGGCTTAGAGATCAGGATCGGTTGGAGGAAGCCTCCAACTACGTGATCTGGAAGGAAAGAATCACTTGTCTTCTAGATGAATATGATCTGAAGCTCTTCGTGACGAACACGGTGGCTGCCCCTATAGATCCAGATCCGTTGAAGCAGTACAAGGCTGATATGGTGAAGGCAAAAAGGCTGCTCCTGGATGGAGTCAAAGATCACGTAGTGTCCCATATAGCCGACAAAGATACTGCCAGGCAGATGTGGGAAGCCTTGGCCACGCTATATGAAGGATCTTCTGAGCAGCGGAAGATGTACTTAGAACAACAACTGAGGATGGCACATATGCAGAATGGGGAGCGCATTGTTGCATTCCTAACTAGGCTTTAGGACATCCATGAACAACTTGCTGCCGTGGGGTCTACCTCTTCTTCTTCAACAATGGTGAGACTAACTCTTAACGCAGTTAGCGAAGATTGACAAGTATTTGTGCAGAATATCCTGAGCAGAGCAACCTTGCCTGGCTGTGAAGAGATGTGGGTTTCTCTTCGGCAAGAAGAGCTTAGGAGAGACTTGGTCAAGTGCAAACTTGATGGTAGCAGTGGAAGTGGATCGAAGGTGAAGCAGGAGGAGGAAGAAAATGCAGCCCTTGCATCCAAAGGGCAGCAGGAGCAACGGAGACGTAAGAAAGACGTCTCGAAGATCAAGTGCTTCAAGTGTGGTGAACTTGGTCACTACGCTTCCCAGTGTGCTTTGAAGCAAAAAGACAAGGAGGAGAAGCACAATCCGAAGGCTGCAACCGTGAAGATCGATGAGGATGAGTATGCCATGAGTGCCCACGCATCTCCGGGAGGGAGATGGGGCGACATTTAGCTGTAAGTTCGCAAGAACTTCAATTGGGCGGGATCCTTGAGGAGTCCACATCTCGGGTCATACCTTGCTACAGGTGTCGAAGATCAAAGTAGCAGGCTAGAGGAGTTTTTCAGTCAGTGTAGGAGTGCAGAAATGACAGATGTAGTAGTTAGCAGCGCTAACAACTGAGCATCACAGAGCAGAGTTGCAGCAACGCAGAGAGACGTAGTGCAAAGCAGTGCTTCAAACGGACAGCGCGGGACTAGCAATAGTCAATGTTTCAACATCGAGATGCATCTTGAACACTTTTTCAGAATTCATGGATGTTTTTCAGTTGATTCTCTTAGCAACTGAGTTGCAGTGTAGAGTTAGCAGTGGCAGTGCTAGCAACAGATGCAACATTTGAGAGGGAGTTGCAGTACGGATGCAATGTTGATTGTGGCAGGGTCAATAACAGTACAATGCAACAACAACATAGTGATTGATGGGCAACATGTCAGACATCATCAACGCAAAGGGAGATGCTTCAGAGTCAGAGCAGTGTGCAGCAGGGCATATCTATTAGAGCACATTCCTTGCTAGGAGGGAGTGTTGATTTTTGGTAGCATCAAATGTGCTCTAAGTCTCAAACTTTGTGGAAAGGTTTAGACATATGCATTACAGATAACCCAGAAATTGTTTTAAGAAATTCCACACAGAAACAATTTTATAAGAAAAATTAACTATTTTTAACAAGGACCCTAAGTCTAACTTAGGAAATTAAAATAATTAATGAGTATTAATGTAAACTGTGGGTGAAACTTCTAGAAAAAGCAGATCAAGTCTAACATAATCTTAGCCATTGATTGGAGATCTAATCTTGGCTGTTGAAGTCTCAACGAGAAGACTATAAAGGAAGACTTGAGGGTCATTTGTAAAATACACCTTTATTGAATTTTGTGATAAAGCAGTGCTCAGACGAAAAATTCGAACTAAGTGATTCTTGATTGCAGGGAGGGGCAGAGACAGTATCCAGAGAGAAATCTTTCTCAGCCGAAGAATCATCAGCAGAGAAAGACAGAGAGAGATCCAACAGCTACTGCGCAGAACCAGAGAGGCCAATGCAGAGCTATGCAGAGGGCCAGAGGAAATTCGAGGGTTTGCTGAAAGATCGATTTCAGAAGCCGGAAGCCGGGGTGTGAGACCGGGAGGCAAAGATCGAAATTTCTGTGAAGCAGATCGATTCACCAGCTGAGTGACGCAGTGCCCAGAAGGGTTGACGCTGGGACTGCAAAGTGTTTGCGCAAAGGCAATGCAAAGCCTGCCAGAGGCACATCATTCAGTGGTCGGATCAACCGAGATTTCCAGTGATAGACTGAGGTAACCTCACTAATCTTTCTGTCAGTCATATTCTCTGTAACTGATTTGTCCGGTGAGACAATTAGAGATGTATTCAGTTATTACTGTTGCTTAGTAATAAAACCCTCAGTTATTACATCAGTTTTCCTACATTGGGTTTTTCCGGGGACATTTGTCCAAAAATAACGGTGTCTTGTGTATGTTATTTCTCTTGCTCAAATTTCTATTTCACATGTAATTTAATTAAGCGAAGGTTGGTTCAGTAACTTCTTTGATATTTTCAAAAGTAATTTGCAAATAGCTTGTTAAATCTAATTTGCAAGTAGGAGAAGTAGTTCAATTGTTGCAGTAGGGATTCTAGATCGAGATCTTGGAATTTTCACACTCTAAGCAAACGTGATCAAGTTCTGGGCTCAATTCCTTTACTAGATCCGTTATAGAGGTAGCGAGGAAGTCTAACCATTAAGATATTTTGAAAGACGAATTCACTACAAGGTGGAACAAAAGTCCGGTCTATATTCCATAAAGGCATACATATTTATAGGTATGTTCACCTAGGAGGATGAAGACCTAATCCTTTTGCTGTAAAAGGTCAAAAATCCATTGACAAAGAAAACGAGCTTCCGGGCATTATAGGACTATTTTTATCATTCTGAGAAGTCAAATCTACAGTAGCAAATACAGAACCGAGACTCTGAAGTATGTACAATCATTTTCCTCATTCAAGAGCTAAAGTCACCTAGCAAAAATTGATAAAGGAAATTCTAAAAGGAAGCACAGTCAGAATTTGTTCCTAAAGATCAGTTCCTCTTCTGGGCATATATAAGATCCCTCCATCTTTGTGATAGCATAAATCCTATCTCCAAGATATGTCGTTGTGACAAATCCACTCCACTCTACTTTACAAGTTCACTCTTATGGTGACTGAGTCCCTGTTGTGCAAAAGATGCAATCACCAAGCTCATATATATTTTTTTTTTCTGAAAAATCAATCAATCAAAAGAAGACCATTGAAGGATCAAACTTTTTAAAGAGATCCATTCACTGTGAAGAAGCTTGAAAGAACTAAGGAAGCAAACCTGAAGCAGCCTAAGTCATCACTAAAAACATTGTTGCACTTATAACTATCAGTTTTTCTTAAAGACTTGTGAAGGAGTAGGGATATCAAATAAGGGCTCTGTGGCAAGTATTTACTTGAATGAAGGAACAAATGAGTACAGTGAAGAATATCTCACATCAATAAAGATGGCATCCATAATTGCAAGTCATCACAACAAAGGGAAGTAACCATAAGGTATGTATGGTATATAATTTATGTTTTAGGGTTAAAAATATGATTCCAGGGTTCGTTAGAATTCCAAGAAAGGGATAAACCCTAGCATGACATAAAAAGGGAATAGAATTCGATCTAGGGTTTGAACTTTAGAAGACCTACAATGAACTCTTGATTGCATGAAAACCCTAGAAATCTTGGCTTCATGTTTTGTTATCGTATACTTTGCTTGGGGCGCTTGTCAATAAATATTGCAGATACAAGTGGTAAAGATGGATGGGCTAAAGCTTTGTTCTAAGAATCATGATGGAAGAAGGAATTTGCGTAACTATGGACGTCTGGATCTCAACAAGATGGAGAGAAGGGTGAAAAAGGCCTCCACCATGACAATTAAGAAGAAAAGCATTATGATGGGATGCATTGTTTAGGAGATGGCATCATTATTACATACCATTGAAGCAAGAGCTCCTGACATCAACATAAGAAGCTTGAAAGATAACTAAGTAGAAGTCTATACAATCATCATTACAAGGAAGTAGCTCTTGCAAACCTCATTGAAAGCATAAGTAGTACTTATCAGTAGAAGAAAGTCATCTACTATAAAAATGATCGTACATCATTGGAAAGGAGCATTTGCAGATGAGGATAATCAAGATTCTCCGTTGGAATGTTCATTAGAAGGTTCATCTCTTGGAAGAAGAAAGTGTCTCCCTAAAGAATTCCACCTTGGATGAGATTCATTGTTTGAAAAAATGACGGTACGATAGTAGAGGAATGCAACATGTCGAGTTGGTTGAAGTAGTCTCAATCAAAAGAAGTTGCTGAAGGAAGTCTAGATGACCAAAAGAAGGAAAGATTTATGTATGCATATGTTTGATAAGATAGGTCATGTCATCATATAGTTGCAGATAATAGGGATAAATACTCTACCTCATGAGTATGATCAAAGGAAAGGGATCTCTTTCATTGGAAGAATGCATGAAGGCATGGGTCACATATTGTCTAGATGAAATCAAAATAATATGTCCTCATATGGAATATGAGGTGGTTGGCAAGGATGAAGGAACTTTGAATAAAAGTTCCTGGAAAGCAATATTTGAAGAAAGAAAGAAGAGATCATGGAAGATGCAACTATGTTCACTTAGAAAAGAAAATCAACATCCGATAACTAGAAGAATTGGCCATGATATCTCCATGGAAAAGGTATGAAGACCTTGGTAAAGAAAGAAAACCTTTGACATTGAATATCTTGGAGATGTGTCAATATGTATGCAGGATGTTGATGTTGCAACAAACAAATGTCATGATGAAGGACCATCACAAAAGGTAATTTTTGATTTGATGTTCATTTTTGATTTTTGAAATATATCTGGATGGGCTCATACAAAGATACCAAAAGAAAGGTGTGTATGTCATCTACAACTAGTACTCATGTATAAGGATGGAAGATCCTAAAGGATACATGATGTGGAAAAGGTAGTTGTATGAGGAAAAGCCAAATATGGTCTAATGGATCACTTTCCGATGAAAGGAAGGATGACATGACTGACATAATTCGAGAAAGTGATGGATGGCCGATGCCCTATGAAGAAGTCTGTAAAGATGAAGGCTTCATAATATTGAAAATAAAATTCATGACATCGAATGAAGGAGCTCTACAAGCAGCTGAAGGTCCCATGATCTCCACCCAAAGCAGAACACTGCTGGAAGTAAGTCCTTGGTTAACAGGGAGCTTGAGTACATTCCTTCATGGGAATAGGTGTATCATCCTAGTTGAAAGGGAGAGTTAGACACAACATTCTTGTCTTCACTTTGGGAAGAGAGAATGGAGGATTGGGTAAGCATCTGACATCTGATACTCTTTGAGGATGTGGTAGGGCATCGAAGATAAGAGTAATCGTAGAGCACTGATATTCTTTGAGGACTGGGAATCCAAGAGAAGAATAGTCCTGGAAGGACATACCCTGAGAGAACCCAGGCGGGGTATGTTCCTTGATAGACAATGATGGTGTCTATAAATCATAGGTCTCGCCAACATTGTGCTATGATCTTGTGGAGAGATAGAGTTGTTAGTCAAGGTCTTGCTATGTGACAATTCTGAATGATATGATGCTATACAGATGGGTTACCAATCCAACTCTTCTTATGAGAATTCTTGAGATTGATAATTTCCAAGTATCTTGTATGGATTATGAATACCTCCCTAGTTAAGAGGGACTATTGAAATATGTAACTAGGTTTGGTCTTCATAATGACATATGTAATCATGATTTTATGTATTTGATGTAATGAGAAAAATAAATTTATTATTGTTGACCTTGAGGCATGGGTTTCGTGCTCAAGGAAATTTATTTTTAGGTCAAGTTCTGATTGTGAGCTCTTAGGATTTATCATTGAGTCTACAAGTCATTAAAGTCATTTTCATGTATGAAAAACCCATTTGGGCATGTTACATATTGTAAGAAGAATTTATTTGAGTCAAAGTCAAGTCAAAGAACCCTCCAAGAACAAGTCATAGTGCAAAATACAAGTCGACCTTCTCAAGCATCAAGTCGGCCTAAAAGCATGGATGAGGAAGTCTATATATAGGAGGACTCGACCTTGTTCTAGAATCATCAATTAAGATCACAAAAGTTTGATCATCAAGACAAGAAAAGGTCTCACATCAAACAAAGAGGAAGAGAATAAGAGTGGGGATAAAATCATAGTCTTTCAGATCTGTTTTGGGCTCATTTCGTCACACATGTGGACTGTAACTAGGGCACATTCTCAACCACAAAAGGATGAAATTATAGTCAGGTCACGAAGGTGAATCAAGGGTGAAAGAAGTCTGAAAAGGCAAGCCGAATAGTCAAAGAAAGGAAGCCTTCCGAAGTGAAGGAAAGAAGAAGTCTCAAACATCTTCAAATCTGTCACACATGTGAAAGGTACAGTCATTACAGGAGGCCGAGAGTGGTAGTCAAGAAGGACGAGAATTTCAGACAAGTGCTGCAAGGTCGAAGGTTCAAGTTGAAAAAGAAATTGTAGCTGAATCAAGAAGAGGTTAACTTTGACTTGGTCTTGGAGAAGTTTTTGGTCAAGGGTCTAGGTCTTGGAATTCGTCAATTGAAGATTCTAAAGGAAGAAGAATTCTTGTGGGTTTTCCTCTCAGATTAGAGATGTTTTGGCCCTAGATGATTGCCAATATCTTGTGTCCTTTGTTCTTTATGATTTAGTAACTCTTTGATGATAGAGAACAGTAATAATAACAAGGCAAAAGAATAAATTAATCAAGTAAAGTAAAAATACACCACAAACAGTTATCAAGAGAAATCACCTACACTTGCTGCCCCATAGATTTCTCAACAGAAAGAGCTAGATTTCAAAGAAAGGAAGCCTTCCGAAGTGAAGGAAAGAAGAAGTCTCAAACATCTTCAAATCTGTCACACGTGTGAAAGGTACAGTCATTACAGGAGGCCGAGAGTGGTAGTCAAGAAGGACGAGAATTTCAGACAAGTGCTGCAGGGTCGAAGGTTCAAGTTGAAGAAGAAATTGTAGCTGAATCAAGAAGAGGTTAACTTTGACTTGGTCTTGGAGAAGTTTTTGGTCAAGGGTCTAGGTCTTGGAATTCGTCAATTGAAGATTCTAAAGGAAGAAGAATTCTTGTGGGTTTTCCTCTCAGATTAGAGATGTTTTGGCCCTAGATGATTGCCTATATCTTGTGTCCTTTGTTCTTTATGATTTAGTAACTCTTTGATGATAGAGAACAGTAATAATAACAAGGCAAAAGAATAAATTAATCAAGTAAAGTAAAAATACACCACAAACAGTTATCAAGAGAAATCACCTACACTTGCTGCCCCATAGATTTCTCAACAGAAAGAGCTACATTTTTAGTGAATGAGGTCAATCAAGGTGAAATTAAGCTTCAAGGAACCCTAATTGAATTCAACCCTTGTTCTATATCTAGCAGCTTGCCTTAAATGGCTTAGAAAAAATAGAAAAAGAAGAAAAGATAAAAAAGTGATGAGTTCTTATCACCAAAATGATTTGCAGTTCCTTTCCCTACTTGGATGATGGAGTCTTGAGGGCTAAACTGAAGAGGTATCAGATCTATGCATGGAGTAAGGGGGAAACTCTAATTTTCACTTGCAAACCCTAACTATATTTTTATGAGAGGAGAAATTAACTAGAAGAAAGCTCTATAGGTGGTGTTCTAGGGAATTCAAGGAAAATGGATTTAACATGCAATAAATAACAAAGAATTTTCAATGAAAATATGTATTTAGACAAGGAACAATAGGAAAAACCTAGTAAACATTTTTCACATGAAAAACCATTAAAATTATGCAATTGTACTCATATTTTTTCCAAGAAATATTCTTCTTTCATTCACAAAAAGACATCTCCAATACATAAATAGTCTCCAATAGCAATAGCTCCATAATGATCACATCTCCACAAATATCGAGTAGAAAAAGGCTAAGTCGAGCTCTCTCTAAGGAGGATGATATCCGTAACTGATGATGAACAATAACAATAAATCGATCCTCCTTTTATAGGATGTCTATCACATCCATTAATCCAACTAAAAGCCACTAAACAAGTTTGATTTTGAGTAGACATAAAGTAAATGGTTTATAATCCAACCAAGTAGCTCAACAGAATAAAATCTGCCACTATTTTCCCACATGTGTGAGCTGAAATTCCTCTCCAAGCATGATGGCATGACCTTTTAGGGCTAGTTAGGCTCAAAATGTGCAATACAAGAGCTAGATGCATCTCCAACCATCACGATCAACCATAATTTGAGGAAGGGTCCTCATGTCAAGCCTCAAGACACCTCCAAGGGTCCAAAGGCCAGCTTTGGGTGCCCATTGTTATCTCCACAGGTGCCATCTAGACAACGTACTGTACTCTTTCTCCAACATTGGGGCTTCATGAGGTAGTACAAGCCCTCCCTAATCATCCTGGGGATGATCATCATCATATAGGCTCCGGACGAGGCATGCCAATCAAGTAATGTCAAGGCCAACTTGGGGGCATGCTGGGTCTTGTTGTCACTCGAATTGTACACAGGATTGCGAGAACGCTCAGTGCAAGGGCTGTCACTTTGATCCTTGCCCTCTCCGTTTAAGTTGTTTCCTAACTGCAGACTAAGGGGGGTAGCCCCTATGGATGAACAGATGAACCACTTGTTGGAAACCAACAGGTAAAGGAGGCACAACTGAATGGCCTAGCAACTTGGTTAAAATTAATAGGCAAGTATGATTACTAAGCATCACTTGATTAGATTTATTGAGATTCTTAATTAGAGACGAGTGCCTTAAGAGTCTTTTTACTTGCACAATGTGAATTAAATTCCAAGTTATCGGATGATTAATTGTTGCGATATGCAAGTTCTATCCTAGATGAATTGCAAAACTTAAGGCCATGTGAGATGCAAGCTCCTGGTTATTTTTAATTATATGCCTAATCTAGATTTACCCTTCTTCTCAATTCTTTTGGAGCTAGTCTCAAATGCAAGTTGTAGAGAGAAGTCCACAAGGAGGCTAAGGCCTCATTAACGATACCTCTCGTGGAGTTCTAACCACCTAGGTGCCTCCATTCCTACAAGGGATTGCTCGCAAGAGAACTACAAGGTCACCTATGTTAACTCCAAATGAGGATCTAGAGTCTGCAAACTGATTAAAGAAGGTGGACCTATTTTCTTATATGCTTGAATGCTTCAATGAGATTATTAAGATAAGAAATGTGCTTTAATTAGATTGTATCACTTGAAATAAAAAATGCTCATAATGATATTCAATACAAAATAACAAGATCAAGTAAATGAAACACTTTAGAGCAATTTAGCGATTATCTCAATGAAGCAACATGAAACTAGAAATTCCAATCATTAATAAGATCAACCCAGGAATAGATTTAGAGCACTTTATCACATTGAATAAAGGCTAGCAATTTCAAATACTTAAGATGCTTATTAGATGTGCTTAATATTAATATCACGTATGTCACTTAAGCGCTGTCAAATCAAAGATCAACGAAGTGATAATTTCTCTTAGAGATTGCTAACAGTGATATGAGATCAATAAGTGCATCTAATTAACCATGAACTCTAAAAGGAAACAATGCAATGGTGCAAAATGCAAAGAGGCAAGCTAACTATTAATGATAATGCAAAAATGCAAATGCCAAGGTTAGGATGCAATGCGAAGAGAAAATAGATGCAATGATAGGATCAAGACACCAGTTCAACTTTGTGTGAAATTTTTTTGAATACAGAAACCCTACTGCAGAATATTGATTTACTTCTCCTACTTGTTTTATTATACACAAGTTATTTAACTGAAATATTCAGAAAAACATCAAAGTAAACCCAATCTGCATCCAACACATATACAGAGCATTTACTGAAACATAACGCACATATGACAAAGGACACATGATTTTTTGGAAAAAAGTCCCCGGAAAACCCAATGCGGGAAAACCAGTGCAATAACTCTTTGACGGTTTTATTATTAAGTAGATCTGAATACATCATGGGCACTAGTAGTGGTTTGCCCTACAGAGAAATTCACAACAGTTGTACCTTATCACTCGGAGACAGAAAATATGGCTGATTCAAACCCTTCAGGAATTACTGAATGCGAGCCCTTTCTGGCCCACTGGAATCCTCAACGCAGCTCTTCCAGTCTCTACGCCAGCCCCTCCTGCCCAACACAGCCTCGGTGCAGCAGAGGCTGCCCCTGCGTCACCTTGAAGGCCTCTGCGCTGCCCAGAAGGGTCTGTGTCCCTCTCTGCATGGTCTCTGCGTCCCTCTTGCTGGCCTCTACGCTACCTGGTATGTATTTGCCTCTCTAATGTATGTATTCTCGGCCTCGGATTAGAACATCCCTTGTTGATCTTCCCCTCACTAGCTTTGCAAGTTCACTCGAAAATTCTTAGCAAACCGCGCCCCAGAATTTCGACTTAGCTCAAGTGCTGCTAGTCTGTGTGTGTTCTCCAACTGACCCCAAGCCTTCCTTTAATACTTTTCTCGTTGAGAAATCAACGGTCGTGATCTAATCACTAATCAACGACTTAGATTAGAGAAAGATTGATCCACATCACTTAGAACATTCTCATCACGTGTAAATTAATTCATTATAATTTTTCAATTTCCCTAAGTTAGACTTAGGGCCCCCATTAAAAATATTAATTATTTGAATAACTTTTACATCGATTGGAATTTCTCCAAATGATTTATGAGTCTCGGAGATCTCATGTGTTTTAACCCCTCCACAAAGTTTCAGAGCTAGAGCACATCCGATGCTACCCAAAATCTCAACACTCCCTCTTAGCGAGGAGTGTGCTCTAGCAACAGTTCACCACTGAAGCATTACCTTGATCTCTAGCTTCAGTCTCCGTGCTGCTAATGCTTGGCCTGCTGCCCTCCATCCACTGCGCTGCTGCTTTCTATACTGTTGCCCATGACTGTTCCACAGTCATTGCCACATCTGTACTGCAGCTCCCTCTCAAATTACTGCATCATGCTGCCTATAGCACTACCACTGCTAACTGTTGCACTACAACTCAGTTGCTAAGAAGTAAGCAACTGTAGGACAAACACCCAACAACTGACAGACAAGTCAGTCTGGCTGCATCTCATCACTGAAGCACCCTTTGTTGCTGCTCTGCATTGTCTCTCTGAAGCTCTCTGCTGTCTGCTGCACTGTATTGTGTAAGCACTATCTCTGCGTTGTTGAAATCCCATCATCCTCTGTGCTACTGCTTCCAAGCTGCTGCTGCCTCTCCTCTGCACTACTCCAGTCTTCAGTGTCCTAGCTCTGCCTGTGCTTCTCCATGATCTTCTGCACCCATTGACTCCAGTCATCCTACTAATGTCTTAAGGCTCTCGTAGCTCGTATGTGATCCAAGAGTTTGGGCACCTTAAGGATCCCACCATCCACCATCTATAGCTAACTCTACAGATCTATGTCGCCCCATCTCTTCTCTCGAGATACATGAGCACTCATGGCCACATCATCTTCGCTGCCATCGTCCCCTTTTGCTGCTGCTGCCTTGGAATCCGAAGCTTCCTTGTCCTTCCTCTTAGGACAAGTATTGGCGAAATGTCCCAGTTTGCCACATCTGAAGCACTAGACCTTGGATAGGTCCTTCTTTGTCTTCCCTTGCTGTTACTGTCCCTTAGATGCTAGGGTTGCATCTTCCTCTTGCTCCTCTTTCTTTATCTTGACTCCTTTGCTGTTGAATTCCCTCTTGGTTATTCTTCCGATCTCCTCCTCTCGAAAGATTGCCCACATGTCTCCCCAATTTGGGAGTTGTGCTCTGCCGAAGACACTTTGGACAAAGGTCTCCCCCTCATCGGTGACTGCATTTAGGGTAGTCCTCACCATGAGTCCATCATCCAGAGTTGCCCCCATGGCAATCAACTGGTCTTGGATAGTCTGGAATCTGAAGAGGAAGGGATCGATCTCCTCTCCCTTGTGCATCTAGAACATTTGCATCTGATTCTCATGAAGAATCTTCCTCTGGACGGAGCTACCTTGATACAGCGTGGTCGATGTTGTCCACACCTCGTTTGCTGTCTTCTTCTCGGCAATGTGTGGGACCACACGATTTTTCACTCCATCCATGATCAAGCGCTTAGCCCGTGCCTGATTTTCATTGAACTTCTTCACAGCATCAGCATTGTGCAACACAACCAAGACATTATCTGCGTGGTCTCTGATACCGTACTCCTCCAGGACTGTCAGGATTCTGGCTTTCCAGATAGCAAAGTTAGACACACCATCTAACCTATATCCCGATCTCTTAGTCTGTACGGGGTCATCTCTGCTCAAACAAGTTGAAACAAGTTCTCTTCTCCCTTCTACTGTTGCTACACTCAACAAAAGACCGAATCTGGGTTTCTTGGCGATAGAAACCCTGTATAGAATCTGCTCCCTCTGAAAAATGATTTTCTTCCTGGAAATCCTCCGCCAATTCTGTCGAATCAACCCTCTACGATCACCCTTCTGATCGAATCTCAGATTTCTTGGCAAGAAGATCTGCTGAGGCACTGTTTCCCCTTACTTTGTCAACTTTGCTAAGCACTGACAAAAACGATGCCCCACCAACAACTTTGAAGATTAGAAGCTGCACTTCCAGTCCTGGCAACCGGCACAATGTCACACCAGCTTGGACTGCGTCACCCTCTAGGGCTTGTGTCAGCCCAGCGTGAGCTTGGCAGGATTTGTGTCACCCACTAGGGCCTGTGTCAGCCTCTGCGTGAACTCTGCATGAGCAAACTAGCTCTTTGTCACCCTTCTGTTGGGTCTGCGTGCCTCCTGGTGCTGTGCTACCTTCTTCCTGGATCTGTGAGCTTCAGCAACCCTCGTGCAACAAAAATTCTTCAGCCTCTTGTTGATGGCTTCAGCTTGATCTGTAATCGCTCTGATACCATGTAAAAATTTCTGAATACAGAAACCCTACTGCAAAATATTGATTTACTTCTCCTACTTGTTTTATTATACATAAGTTATTTAACTGAAATATATAGAAAAACATAAAAGTTAACACAGCTTGCATCCTACACATATACAAATCATTTACTGAAACATAACACATATATGACAAAGGAGACACATGATTTCTAGGACAAACGTCCCCGGAAAAACCCAATCGGGAAAACCGGTGCAACAACTCTTTGAGGGTTTTATTATTAAGCAGAATCTGAATAAGTCATGGGCACCAGTAATGGTTTTCCCTACAGAGAAATTCACGGCAGTTGTACCTTATCACTTGAAACAGAAAATATGGCTGATTCAAACCCTTTAGGAATTATTGCATACGAGAGCTTTCTGGCCCACTGGAACCCTCAATGCAACTCTTCCAACCTCTACGTTAGCCTCTCCTGCCCAACGCAGCCTCTACGTAGCACATGCTACACTTGCGTCACCCTGAATGCCATTGCGTTTCCTCTGCGTCACCTAGAAGGGTCTGCGTCCCTCTCTGCGTGGTCTCTGCGTCAGTCTGGCTGGGCTGCGTCCCTCTTGTTGGCCTCTCCACTGCCTGGTACGGATCTGCCTCTCTAGTGTATGTATTCTCGGCCTCGGATCAAAACATCCCTTGCCGATCTGCCCATCACTAGCATTGGAAACTCACTCGAAAATTCTCAGCAAATCGCACCTTAGAATTTCGACTTGGCTCAAGTGCTGCTACTCGGCGTGTGTTCTCCAACTGACCCTAAGCCTTCCTTTAATACTTTTCTCGTTGAGAAATCAACGACCGTGATTTAACCACTAATCAACGGCTAAGATTAGAGAAAGCTTGATCCACGTCACTTAGAACATTCTCACCACGTGTAAGTTAATTCACTTTAATTTTTCAATTTCCCTAAGTTAGACTTAGGGTCCCCATTAAAAAATTTAATATTTTTAATAACTTTTACACCGGGTGGAATTTCTCTAAATGATTTCTGGGTCTTGGAGATCTCATGTGTTCTAGCCCCTCCACAAAATTTAAGAGCTAGAGCACATCCGATGCTACCCAAAATCTCAACACTTTGTACTATATCACTACTATAGATCAACCCACTAATTGTGCAATAGTAATCCCAAAATTCACTTGAAAACAATTACTAATTCAATGATTACTAATTTATTGACAAAGCTTTCAACAATTATAGAATGTCTCTTAAGCCTTAAAACTTATTAGAATTAACTCTTATACAATTATTTCCAATTTGATCAAACCTCTTTTTAATAATGACATTAGTCTAATTCTTCAATTGCAAGTGAAATAAAACAGTGACAAATTATTTGTTAAGTTACTTAGTGAACAACTTTAGGATCTGAAGGTTATTTGGATCAGATTTAAGACCTTTCCTTAATGATTATATGCCACTTATGCCACTGCTGTAGCCTGTAGGTTAGCTTCAGATCTGATGTATTTTCAAAAGTGAGAAGAAAGGGATAAGAGATGCAAACTCTTAGAGGCCATTTCCAAGCCTAGGGAAACCCAAGAGGGAAATCACTCCTTCAATGCTTGCACTCACAAAGGATTAGTTTGAAACACATGAAGCAACCCTCTTAGATCATTGCAACCACCAATTGTTAGCCCAAATATATATTCAAACAATGAATCAAACTTGTAGGTGACTAGCAAATAAGGCTAGGGCTTAGGAATTTATGGCCCCGACCTTGTAGCCCCTCCAAAAGCACCTGCAACAACAATGGATCATCCTCAAAACACTTGCAAATGATGGATCTAGTCCTCCAAAGCTTGCAACTAGGTTTTGAGAAGCCTAATGAGGCTCACGACCTAGTAGGAAAGAGGCTTTAGGCCTCACGACTAGGGCTAGATGACCCTATATGGATAGGATTAGCCCTCTAGACCTTCTTCCAAGTAAATTGGGGCTTGCATACACAAAAGTTAGCCACAAAAGTAATTCCACTTCAAAACCTAATTGTTGAAGAATGTAACTAGGTTCGGTCCTCATTATTAATATATTTGCCAAAAAGAGTTTATTATTATTAAATGACTTATTAAAGCATGAGCTTCATGCTTGGGTCATATTATTTAGGTCAAAGTCCCCATTGTGGACTTCTGGGATTATAGGGTCATTACGAATTGATATTGACCCATCCTGGGCTTTTGAATCATGTAAATAGGTTGTTGTCATAGTCATTTGGTCAAAGACTCCTCCATCAAGTCATCCTCTTCAGCAAAGTATTCAACTCATCTTCTTCAGCAAAAGTCTCCAAGTCGGCCTCAAATCAGTCTCCTTCAAGTCGACTTCCCACAAAGAATACATGCCTGCCTAATATAAGGACACATCTCTTCATTTAGTCATGTATGCTCAATTTCAAGAGGAAACAACTATATAAAGTAGGGTGACTTGCGCCCAAATCATAGTCAACAAGTTTGTACATCTCTGAAATATGTTTGGATATTACAGTGAGAGAATTTGAGTGCAAATACAATGATCAAGGTTCAAATGTCTTCCTATTTCAGTGTTATCACAGTTCAACAAAATCATAGGAAGAATTTCGGATCACAGTTCAAAGACAAGTTCGGATTTCAGAGATAATATTTCAGTGTCAGTTCAGGAAAGAAGCTCAGTGTCAGCACAGGAACCATAGTTGATTTCTATCACAAATTCGATACTACCACAGTATTTATAGTTCAGTGTCCCTACAGTAAGGGAGTCTTGATGCAACCACAAAAGGAAGGTTGCGGTGTAACTACAATGAGATCATGGTGTCATGACAATGATGAGGTCTCAGGGTTACTACAATTAGGAGATTTCGGTGCCATGACAATGATGAAATGATGATCTTGGTGCAAACACAATGACAGTGATTGTGAAAGGAAAGGATGACTTGATGGAGGAAGTCTCTAGTATAGGCTCTTGGTCGTCTCATCTTGAATCTACTGAAGGAAGAATTTTGACTGTTTTTTCCCCAAAGAGTTAGTTTTTGTCCTAGCAGCGTGCCTACATCTTGTGTCCTCTTCTATATGTTGCTTGGAATTAGTCTCGATGATAAGAAAAGATAAATCAAAAGAACACATAATAATAAAGAAAACATCAGAAGATAATGTCATAATAAGAGAAATGTTTAACTGCCACCTCCTCAGATTTCTCAACACTAATGACTTAGAAAATTCACAATGGCAAATTGATGATGAAATTTGCCTGAAAAACCTTAAGATCAATGCCTTTAGGCTTGCAATCAAAGAGAGATTAGAGGAAAAATATTTTGGACAAATGTAGCGCTCCCAAAACCCTTGCGGCCTAGTCCTCTAAGCTTGGTTAGGCCTATGACTAGGGTAAAGTGGCCCTAGAAGGGTTGCGGCTAAGACCTAGAGGCCTAAGAACCCCACGACTTGGGCTGGCCCTCCAAACTCCGCGACTACCTTAAATAGTCTAAAAATGACCCTTAAAGCTCAAATCAATGATGAAATCCACAAGAGACACATGCAACAAGCTTCAAATGTTAGCAAATTACAAGAAACCATGAATTTTCAGTGAAAAAACCCTCTAAGGGCTAGCGATCTCCTCTTCTGGGCTAGATTAAGCCTCAATTGTTGAATGACCTTGATCTTTTGCTTGGATGACTCTTCCTTAGGCCTCTATACCCAGAAACCCTAGCCGTCTAGGTTAGGAGAGCACTGTTACCCACCACTTCGTGGGTAATATCCCTAGGAGTAATTTTTTCTCCATGATGGACCTCAACTAGAAGCCAACAACCCCTTGCAGTGCTCAACTATCTCGTTGTGCCATTTCTCCACCACCTTAGCCAACCATGTGGTCCCTCACCCATTTGTATTGATCGTATGTTTGAAGGTGGGGGCCTCCTGAACCTAAAGGTATGTCTTGTCTTTTGGTAATTGAGTATTGGGTTTACTTATCATGGACACTCCTTGGCATGGATTGATGGGGGGACTCAACAGAAAGAGTGGGATGAGTTTGTGCTTCTGTCCCCTTGATGTCTATTGGATGTTACCCTTGGATTATAATCCTGTGGGATCTCCTTTATTGACCATTTGGTTTTAGAGTGGTACTACTCGGGAAACCCTGACTTTGATAGCGTGGTCCCGCTCCCTTATTCACATATACTACTCCCCTTCCATTCACTACACCCCCATTCATCATCTCTCCCAGCTGGGTCCACATTACTTCTCTGGGTCCACATAGGGTTATCCTCCCCATTCCCTTGCCCCCACCTTGGGTTAGGCTTTGAACGATGTCTCAGAGGTTGAAGCAGCTAAAAAGAAAAGTAAAAATATAAATCGCCACATTCAACAGGAAAATGTACCACAAGACACAAAAGATGGTCGGGACAAAAATAATTAGCACGTGGGCAAAAGCCAATACATGAGCTCTTCCCCATACCCATGGCCATTACCTTGGTTCCATAGGCCGTAGATGAGCCTCCTTTTATCATTCAGGAACCCATGATTATACCGACTCCCAACCCTTTGAGGGCAATGCACTGCCCTACCACGAAGGGGGTAATCACTGCTATATCTTACACATCACGCTCTTTTCCTTTGAGCCCCGAGCAGTTAATCAAAGAAAAATCATAAAAGGCAAAATACATATAAAGAAGGATGGAAAAATCAAGGCCGGGGCACCTCATGTACTACGTTTGCTCCCTCCTACACATTATACAACCAGGTGTGGGTTTCCCTTTCTCTAGCTACCCTTGTGTGCCCAAATATGTGGCCCGAGATTGCCTCTCTCATTCGCTATTCCATTTTACCTTTTTGTCACATGCCACCATCATTTGAGGCATGTACCTTGGACATACTATACCCTCTAAAGGTAGAAACCACCTAATAAGGTACTTGGCTAACCCTCTTTGGAGCTTGGAGACATTAGCATATGCCAAAGCCCACTACGGAAGGGCATGCCATTATGAAGTGTCCACTTGTTGTCCATATTGGAAATTGTAACTAGGTTCGGTCTTCATTTAATGTATTTGAGTCATCATGTAATGTACTTGTCCAAAGAATAAAGAAAATTATTATGATTATTATTATTGTGACTTATTAAAGCATGGGTTTCAAGCTTGGGTCACCATGTTTTAGGTCAAAGTCCCCATTGAGGACTTCTAGGATTTATTCTAAGTTAATAGAGTCATTATACATTTAAAGAGACCCTTCTTGGGCATTCAAATCATGTAAAAAGGTTTATTCTTAAGTAAAATATGTTATATGACCTCCACACCAAGTCGACCTAGAAGAGATCATGCCGGCTCATGTAGGCCCAAGAGATACCTATTCGACCTCACTTGGAGCCTATAAAAGGAAGAAATTCGAATTCATTTGGAGCACATTCTCTCAAGCAGTTCGATATCTCTTGTAGCTGTGAAGAAGTTCGAAGTCTATTGTCGGGAAGTCGAAAGATGTGCGAGTTTTTGGAAGTCTAAGGATAAGAAGAAAAACAAAATTTTGGTGCCTCTCTCTCTCTTTGTTCTAGGCTCTGGATTGGGAGATCGAAGTCTTCCAAGTTTTGCTGCTATTGGAAGCTGTATGATGTTGGAAGAAGTTCGAAGTCTGTTGCCGGGAAGCAGAAAGAAGTGCGAGTTTTGGGAAGTCTAAGGAGAAGAAGACAAACAAAATTTTGGTGCCTCTCTCTCTCTGTTTTGGGCTCTGGATTGGGAGATTGAAGTCTTCCAAGTTTTGCTGCTTCTGGAAGCTGTATGATGCCCGAACTGCTACATAGTTGAAGTTGTTGGAAAGGGGTCAAAATTCTGGAGGCTGAGTTGGTATGGAAGAAAGGTCTGGTCTTGGTCTAGCGTGAAAAGTCTCAAAGAATACTATTGAAAGGAAGAATTTATTGACTGGGTTTTCCCCTCGAGGGTTTTTTTGATCTATGTGCATTTGCTTTGATATTTGCTTGATGAACTAATACGAAGAAAGATAAGAAGAATATAATAAGAACTAAAGAATATCACAAGTAAATTATCAAGAACAAGAGGACGTTTCTGCGTTTCTGATTCTCTAACATGGTTTCCGAGCTTTGGTGAAAGAAGAAGAAAAAGGCAATCTCAAGGACTTGATCAAGGAAGGAGTTCACTAGAAGAAAGAAGTCTTCACTGGCTTCAAGAAATATGTCTTAACACTATCAAGGGATAGAACAAGCTTGAAGGAGCTACAAATTATAGGTCTTGGAAGAAAAGGATTGGCATCATCCTAAAAGAATAAGATCTAGCCAAAGGAAATATGAAAATACCGACAGAAGAATCAAGTGATGCTGCTAGGGTGAAGTACAGAGAACTAGAATTAGTATAGCTATGATGGTTGAAGGCATAAAGGAGAATCTTGTCCCCTTCATAGCAAATATTGATCATACTCAGGAAATGTATGAGGCTTTGTCAAGAAGAATTAAGAGTCTCCATGGTAACTGACAATGAAGAAGTAAAAAATGCTTATGTTGTTCATCATAAAGGAAGATTCAAGAAGAAAGGGCCAAAGAAGAAGGTTGACATGTCTAAGATCGAGTGTTATCATTGTCACAAGATGGGACACTATAGGAGTGACTGCCCTGACAAACCTAGGAGCAAGAAAAGAGATAGAGACCATGCTAACAAGGCTGAAGAAACATCATCCCCCAATAAAGCAAAGCTTGAGGATGACTTAAGGGTCTTGGAATACTAAGCCCCTTCTCTCTTATATTTAATTTATATATTCTATGTAGTATAGGTTTAACATCTTCTTGGAAATGTATTTCTTTGTTTTGTAAGTTTTAGGTTTTCCCTCAAGCTTAGGGGGGAGCCCATAACATCTCCTCAAGATAAGTATCCCATTCCCTCTCTATTTTGTCTTCATATACTTATATAAGATTTTTATTATATTAAATACTAATCACTTGTTTACCTCTATTCCTTGTCTAGGAGTCAATTTGTTGGATGTTCAAGAATCATGGAGAAGGCTTCAAGGATCAAACAAGAAGGCCACACAAGTCAAAAGGTTTGTGAAAGAATCAAAGGTATGTATTGAAATGTATAGTCTTATTACTCTCTTTGAAATATCCATTTCATATGTTACTAACTATTGATATGTCTAACACTACTGAATCCTAAAAGGATTCTTGTTTGGGATGACTCATCACTTGATGAATCTACCCACCTTATACACCTCAAATTGCTTGTATAGAACCTTAAGGAGGTTCTCTAGAAAAACCCTAATGTGAGGGTATGTTGTTGACACGTGAAACCCTAAACCTATTTAGGGCTATTTGTGAAAATTGCTATTCTGATTGATATATTGATAATGTCGTTTTTGGGATTTTGATATGACAATGGAAGCTCTAAACTTGTTGGAGTTGAAATGATGTTGTTCGAAATCTCGAACCTTTGAAGTTTGATATAATGAGGGTTTGCTTTGACAATGAACCGAAACCCTATGTTTTGGTTAGGTCTATAGATAAAATCCTTATTTTGGAAAGTCCTAGGAGTGGAACCCTAGGTATATGTTCTCTTGATTGAATCCCTAGCCTAGTCTAGGTCGATGTGTGTCTAATGTATAAATGTTAACTAACACATGATGTGATTATAATGGTAATCTCCAAGATATGTGTGTTGATCCATTTTCTAATGGTCCTAAGAATCTAGGGTTTGGAAACAAACCTTAGTCAAAGTTTGAAAGATCTAGGATGATGTTTAAAAAGCCTAGGGTCTATAAATAAATCCTGGTAATTATTATATTCTCTAGTATGTATGTTGAGAATTTATAGATGGTGAATCTAGGGTTTACATTGAATCATAGTGGATGTCACTTATGACGTTCTAAGATGTATATTAAACTCTAGTTGAAGCTCTTCATGATATATTTTGTTGATTGATTTGAAAATCTAGAGTCTGCAACTAACTCTAGTGAAAGTTGATCATGTCTGAGCTGTGATTAAATTCTTGATTGACTTTATTATATGAAATCTTGGATGTGTATGAATTGTGAAAATTCCTAGATCCAAACAGATCTAATGAATCCTACTGCAACCATCCGAATTACTTCATCTATTATGTAATTTACTTTACGCAATTATTTTTGAACACATTCATGAAATACTGAAGCAATCACTAAAGCAACCTACACTACAATAATTATGATTCTGAAACAAGGAAACTAGACAAGGAAATCATTCACACATAGGACACCTTTATTTTGGACTAAGTCCCCGGAAAAACCCAATGCGGGAAAACTGGTGCAACAGATCTGAACGTTTTATTATTATGCAGTAGAAATGTCTGAATACATCTTTGAATACCCCTAGGGCAATTACAGAGAGAAATACTGGCAGAAGAATTTGTGAGGATTTACCTCACTCAATCACTGAGTTTCCGGGCTGATCTGGATGAAGAAAAACTTGCCTTGGGGAGGCTCTGCATAGTCCCAACGCTGCAGCTTGCAGCCTCTGCGTCGCCCCCTTCTAGGCTCAATGTTCAACCCCAACCAAGTTGTTTTTCCTCCTTGGACCCTGAGGAACAACCTCTTGGTGCCACTTTCTGGATCCCAGCCTCTAAAACTGATCCACCAACAAAATTCCAGAAACCCTTCCTCTGCCTCTGCGTGAGCCTACGCAATCACTGTGTCAACCTTGTCCCTTCAATGGTGGCTTTGGCTAGATCTCTTCTGCCTCTCTCTGACTGATGCTCCACTGGCTGAGAAATTTTTTCTCTCTGGATGCTATCTTTGCCCCTCACTACTTAGATCTCTAGTTTGAATTTCTCAGCAAACCCCACCCCAGAAATTTTGATCTTAGATCAATTCAGTGTCTCGGTGTATTTTCCAAATGACCTTCAAGCCTTCCTTTATAGCCTTGTCGTTGACATATCAACGACCCAGATTAGATGTCTAATCAACGACTAAGATCATAACATGACTTGATCCATGTCCTCTAGAAGATTCACACTGTTTTATTTAATACCATTTAATTATTTAATTTCCCTAAGTTTAGACTTAGGGTCCCCATTAAAATAATTAATTTTTCAAATAAAACAAGATCTGAGTGGAATTTCAGAAATGCTTTTTGGGTTCTTTGGAATACAAGTGTCTAAGCCTCTACACCAAATTTGAGACTTAGAGCACTTTTTGATGCTACAAAAATCAACACCCTAGTGAAAGGTCTATCATGTGAATTTTAAAGATTGTCAGATATCTTGTATATCTATGATGGTTCTGGGGTTTTCCATATGTTGTAGTAAGGTATGCTATACCTTTGGAAGAAACATTGAAACCCTAGATAAGAATGAAAGACATTATAAAGTAGTCTAGGGTTTATGATGAAAGTCCCTAGAAAAATGTTAAAGAGTATACGTCTCTTGTTTGGGAATTTGATATGTATAAAGTTGAAAATGCTTCTGTGACTCTGATATGGCTAACTTTATGCTTCTATAGTTTTGGTTGTACTTGATGTTTAAATTTGTGCAGGTACATCATAAAGATGAGAAGATGACAAGTATGATGAAAAATATGGAAGCCATGAAAAATTCTCCAACACCTAAAGAAGAAGTTAATTCTCCCTACATTAAGAGGGAGCCTGGATAGAAGTTGATCTCCCTAGATTAAGAGGGAGCTTGGATAAAAGAAGAAATGATTATGATTCTCTACTTTTTGTATCATGCACTAGACCAAGACTAACAACCGTAAGTCTTAGTGAAGTCCATGAGTAAGAATAATAGTCATGGTTGGAAAACATATTATGGAAAGATATATTGCCACATGTAAAGTAGGAAGAGGAATCTTCTCTTGAAAAATTCTATTGATAGTCCTACTGGAATTGGTTCAAGGGAAACATCAAAACCTCCTTAGTTTGTTTATGCATTTGAAATTATTAATGATTGGGGTTTGTGTTTGCACAAGTGAATCTCTCGAAGGACTTGATAGCATGCTGGTTACCAATCAGTTTGATTGGGAGAGATTGTTTGTTCTTGATCTACTAGATCAAGGTGTGCTGTGGCTTTGCAAGTAAAGCATTTCTAGAGGTTTTGTGAGTGAAGCATTTCCTGGAAATGTTGAGGCTTTGCAAATGAAGCATTGCCAGAGGCTTTGTGAGTGAAGCATTGCCTGAAAATGTTGTGGCTTTGCAAATGCAACATTGTCAAAGGCTTTGTGAGTGAAGCATTGCTAGAGGCTTTGTGAGTGAAGCATTGCCTGAAAATGTTGTGGATTTGCGAGTGAAGCATTTCTAGAGGCTTTGTGAGTGAAGCATTACCTGAAAAGACATCTGGTCGGCACTTTGTGTTGATGTCTGGTTGGGAGGTGGCATCAAGTGGATGTGCACCTAGTTCCCTGGGTTAATGGTTAGTAAGTAAGCCTGATGGTACCTATAAAGGCTGAAAGCTTTAGTCCATCTTAGTCCCATTTCGATAGTTTACCTTGGTCAAGAATATAGTCCATGGCATTGCGGTGCCTAAAGTGTTGAGTGACCAATGGATAGATTGCCTTGGTTAGGAATCTAGTCCATGGCATTGCGGTGCCTAAAGTTCTTCATTGTTTATATAGTATGAGATCTTCCATTTTATATGTATATGATGAATACCTCCCTAGTTAAGAGGGAGTGTTGGAAATTGTAACGAGGTTCGGTCTTCATTTAATGTATTTGTGTCATCATGTAATGTACTTGTCAAAAGAATAAAGAAAATAATTTTTATTTTTATTATTGTGACTTATTAAAGCATGGGTTTCATGCTTGGGTCACCATGTTTTAGGTCAAAGTCCCCATTGAGGACTTCTATGATTTATTCTATGTTAATAGAGTTATTGTACATTTAAAGAGGCCCTTCTTGGGCTTTCTAATCATGGAAAAAGGTTTATTATTGAGTCAAATATGAATTATGTGACCTCAACACCAAGTCGGCCTAGAAGAGATAATGTCGGTTCATGTAGGCCCAAGAGACACCTATTCGACCTCACCTAGAGCCTATAAAAGGAAGCAATTCGAATTCATTTGGAGCACATTCTCTCAAGTAGTTCGATATCTCTCGTAGTTGTGAATAAATTTGAAGTCTATTGCCGGGAAGCCGAAAGAAATGCGAGTTTTGGGAAATCTAAGGATAACAAGAAAAACGAAATTTTGGTGCCAATCTCGCTCTGTTTCGGGTTTTGGATTGGGAGATCGAAGTCTTCCAAGTTTTGCTGTTGGCGAAAGAAGTTTGAAGTTTGTTGCCGGGAAGTCGAAAGAAGTGCGAGTTTTGGGAAGGATAAGGAGAAGAAGAAAAACAAAATTTTGGTGCTTCTCTCTCTCTGTTTCGGGCTCTGGATTGGGAGATCGAAGTCTTCCAAGTTTTGCTGCTGCCAGAAGCTGTATGATGCAGGAATTGTTGCATTGTTGAAGTTACTGGAAAGGGGTCGAAATTCTGGAGGCTGACTTGGTATGGAGGAAAGGTTTGGTCTTGGTCTAAGGTGAAGAGTCTCAAAGAATACTAATGAAAGGAAGAATTTATTGACTGGGTTTTCTCCTCGAGGGGGGGTTTTTCCCCGGTTGATAGCATACATCTGGTGTCCTTGATCTATGTGCATTTGCTTTGATATTTGCTTGATGAACTAATAAGAAGAAAGATACGAGGAAAATAATAAGAACTAAAGATGATCACAGGTAAATAATCAAGAACAAGAGGATCTTTTTGCCTTTCTTATTCTCTAACAATCCATGGTTTGTAATCTCTTTTACATGATTACTTTAATGACTTGTTGTATTGGAAAGCTAGGGGACACATTGGATCTTATGCAGGATTGCAGATGGTGTCCATTTGGGTTTGGTCTCCCTATATGGGGTTCTAACCTTCCAGGGGGCTACATTGGCACATATAGGGTGTGTGTAGAGAGCCATGGGCCTTCATGGCAGAAGACAACACTCCATGGATCCACAGAGATGTTCAGGGATGGCTAGATATCCACCTTTTGGAAGAGGAAGATGCACATTTGGTACACTATGCGCAGTTGGCCCCACAAGTGCACCACACACTTGGCAGGTGTCCCAGAATTTGTTCGATGACATGGCGACCTTCATTCCATCATCTAAGCCCTTACGAATGGTCTACATGCATCTTTGATTCATATGGAGACCCATGAGGTCATTGGTGTGCCCCCACACCCACTGGGAGCAACAGGGGTTTATTGTTTGGAGTACAAGGGGCCACCCCCTTGCCCATCACTTTGGAGTATTTTATTAATCATTAGGCGACTTATGGACTTCATCAGGCCTCTTGGAGAGCCCCATGACATGGATAGTGTTGAGATTTTGAGGTAGCATCGGGTGTGCTCTAGCTCTGAAATTTTGTGGAGGGGCTAAGACACACATCACCTCCAAAACCCAGAAAGTGTTTGGAGAAATTTCATTTGGTGTGTGAGATATTAAAATAAATACTTTTTTTAATGAGGACACTAAGTTTAACTTAGGGAATTAGAAAAATTAAAGTGAAATAATTAAACACGTGATGAAATGTTCTAAGTGACACGGATCAAGCAGTCTTTTAATCTAAGCTGTCGATAAGAGATTAAATCGCGGTCATTGATGTGTCAACGAGAAAAGTATAGAGGAAAGGCTTGGGGTTAGTTGGAGACACACACAGAGTCTAAGCGATCGACTTCTTCTGACGGAGCAGTGCTCAGACGAAGATCAGATCTGAGTGACGCAGAGTTGCAGTGAGGGGCAGATGCAGTGATTGGTCAGGAGGGCCAAGAGTACAGTGCAGAGCAAGGGCAATAGAGACTTAGTGGAGGCAGCGCAACCATCAGAGGGAGTGACACAGTCCCTCAGGAGGGTGACGTAGGCCCACGCAGGGCTCGCGCAACGGAAGCGCAACATCAACCAGAAGTCCGAAATTCTGTCGGAAGAAGGGTTTCTGAGCTAGGAGGGCTGAAACCGAGATCCAGGAGAGGCAGATTCACGCAGAGCTAGGGTGACGAAGTTCTTCAGCCAGGCTACGCAGGCTTACGTATTTGCTGCGCAGAGCCAGCTGGGGTTTCACCAGTTGCTCATCCGGATCAGTCGAGACTTGCGAGAGTGTGGTATATGTCACATTTTCTCTGATCGCCAAGGTTTTCTTTGTTGGGTTAGCCAAGTTTATGGCACCCTAGATTTACTTAGAAACTGCTGCTTAATAATAATAAACCCTCATATCTGCTGCACCAGTTTTCCCGCATTGGGTTTTTTCGGGGACATTTGTTCGAAAAATCTGTGTCACTTTTTCATATGAGCGTACTATTCAGTAAATGATCTGTATGTGTAGGTTGTTAATTGTATTTACTTCGATGTTAATTCTGAATATTCAGATTAATAACTTGTATGTTTAATCAAGTAGGAGAAGTAAATCGAGATTTAACTGTAGGGTTTCTTAGTTAAGAAATTTTCACATGGTATCAGAGCATTGCAGATCAAGCTAAATCTCTAGCAAAGTCGGTTGAAGAAATCTTTATTGTAGAAAGCAGCTGAAGTAGCAGAAATCCGGAAAGGGCAGCGCAACATCATGAGGACACAGTCCCAGCAGAGGCTACGTAGGGGCTGACACAGTCCCATCTGGGTGATGCAGAGGCAATGCAGTGCCTTCCAGAGGGACGCAGGAGCAGCCTGCGCTGCGTTGAGCCAGTTTGCTCACGCAGAGGCCAGCCAGAGGGACGCAGTATTGTTGAGATCTGGAAGCAAGGCTTCAGATCTTCAATAGTTGCTGGTGTGGTGGAGATTTTGACGGTGCAGAATCATGCCTAGCTGAGTTGACAAAGAGCGGGAGGAGTACAGTTACTCAGCAGATCTGCACCAAACAGGTTTGAGATTCGATTAGGAGGGTGATCGTAGAGAACTGTTTAGTTGATTTTGGCTGAAGATTTCCAGGAGGGAAATCAGTTGTCGGAAGGAGTAGCTTCTATTGAGGGTTTCTAATCGCCAAGAAACCCAGATCCAATATTTTTGTTGAGTGTTGCAACAGAAAGAGGGAGAAGAGTATTTGTTCTGACAGATTTGAGTTAGATGGCTTCTCATGGACTTAGAGTTTAGGGCAGGTTGGATGACATGTCCAACTTCGTTATCTGGAAGGCTAGGATCTTGACAGTCTTGGATGTGTACGAAATCAAGGACCATGCAGAGAATGTCCTAGATGTGCCACCGATCCAAATCCTCTAAAGAAATTCAAGGAAAATCAAACGCGGGCTAAGCGTTTGATCATGGTGGAGTCAAAGATCACGTGGTGCCACAGATTGCCAGGAAGAACACGACAAATGAGATGTGGACTGCTTTGGAGACGATGTATCAGGGAGGCTTTGTTCAAAGGAAAATGCTCTAGAGAATCAGATGCGGTTATTCTAGATGTAGAAGGGTGAGAAGATAGATCCTTTCCTCTTCAGACTTCAGATTATCCGGGATCAACTGATTGCCATGGGTGCAACTCCAGATGAAGGGCTCTTGGTAAGGACTGCCCTAAATGCAGTCACCGAGGAATGGGAAATGTTTGTCTAGAGCATATTGGGCAGGGCAGTGTTACCATCCTAGGCAGACATGTGGGCAATCCTCCGTCAAGAGGAAATCAGGAGGTTTACCAAGAAGCAAAGCAGTGGCAGCGGAATGGTCAAGGTGAAGAAAGAAGAGGAAGATGATGCAGCCCTTGCATCAAACGAATGAAGGCAGCAAGGGAAGAAGAAGAGGGACCTATCCAAGTTCTGGTGCTTTAATTGTGGCAAACTTGGACACTTCTCTAGCACTTGTCCTAAGAAGAAGGACAAAGGATCTTTTGAATCCAAGGCAGCAACAACAAAGGACGATGGGAGTGATGATGACGTAGCCATGAGTGAGTGCTCATGAGCCACGTAAGTGGGGCGATATGGATCTGTAGAGCAGCTACACATGAAGAGAGGCATGATTTTTGAGTAGCCCAGCTCTTGGATCACATACGAGCTACAAGAGCCTTAAGACAGTAGCGGGACAACTGGAGCAGTGGGTGCAGAAGATCACAATGGAGCAGAGGGAAGTGCTGAGATGCTGTAGAGGGAGCAGTCCAGTGCAGAGGCAACAACAACATAGAGGCAACAACGCGGACGCTGATGGGACTTCAACAACGCATAGAGGCAATGCTTACACAGTACAGAGCTGTAGCAGCGCAATAGCTTCAAGAGGACAATGCAGAGCAGTAGCCAAGGAAGCTTCAGTAATGAGATGTAGCCCGACTTGTCTTTCCATTATTGGGCAGGGGTCCTTCAATTGCTTACTTCTCAACAACTGAGTTGCAGTGCAGCAGTTAGCAGTGGCAGTGCTATGGGCAGCATGATGCAGCAAATTGAGAAGGAGCTGCAGTACATATATGGTAGTGTCAGTGGCAATGACATGGGAAACAATACAGAAAGCAACTACGCAGTGGATGGAGGGCAGCAGGCCAAGCATCAACAACATAGAGATTGATGCCGAGATCTTGTGATACATGGTGTGGATGTATTGCTAGAGCACACTCCATGCTAAGAGTGAGTGTTGAGATTTTGAGGTAGCATCAGGTGTGCTTTAGCCCTGAAATTTTGTGGAGGGGCTAAGACACACATCTCATCCAAAACCCAGAAAGCGTTTAGAGAAATTTCATTTGGTGTGTGAGATATTACAATAATTAATTTTTTTAATGAGGACCCTAAGTCTAACTTAGGGAATTAGAAAAATCAAAGTGCAATAATTAAACACATGTGATGAAATGTTCTAAGTGACGCTGATCAAGCAGTCTTTTAATCTAAGCCATCGATAAAAGATTAAATCATGACCGTTGATGTGTCAACGAGAAAAGTATAAAGGAAAGGCTTGGGGTTAGTTGGAGACACACACACAAAATCTAAGAGATCGAATTCTTCTCACGGAGCAGTGCTCGGACGAAGATCAAATTTGAGTGACTCAAATTTGCAGTGAGGGGTAGATGCAATGATTGGTTAGGAGGGCCAAGAGTATAGTGCAGAGCAAGGGAAACCGAGACTTAGTGGAGGCAACACAGCCATCAGAGGGAGTGACGCAGTCCCTCAGGAGGGTGACGCAGGGCCCACTCAGAGGCAGCGCAACATCTCCAAGCAGAAGTTCGAAATTCTGTTGGAAGAAGGGTTTATGAGCTAGGAGGGCTAAAATCGAGATTCGGGAGAGGCAGATTCACGCAGAGCTAGGGTGACGTAATTCTTCAGCCGGGCTACGCAGGCTTATGCAGTTGCTGCGCAGAGCCAGCTGGGGTTTCACCAGTTGCTCATCCAGATCAACCGGGACTTGCGAGAGTGAGGTATATCTCACATTTTCTCTAATTGCCGAGGTTTTCTTTGTTGGGTCAGCCAAGTTTATGACACCCTAGATGTACTCAGAAATTGATGCTTAATAATAATAAACCCTTATATCTGCTACACTGGTTTTCCCACATTGGGTTTTTCCAGGGACATTTGTCCGAAAAATCTGTCACTTTGTCATATGAGCGTACTATTCAGTAAATGAACTATATGTGTAGGCTATTAATTTTATTTACTTCGATGTTAATTTTGAATATTTAAATTAATAACTTGTATGTTTAATCAAGTAGGAGAAGTAAATCGAGAATTAACAACAAGGTTTCTTAGTTAAGAATTTTTCACAGATAGATTATTATTTGACCACCGGAGAGGCTTATTATTTCATTTGTGAGATAGTTTGGTGGGCTTATCACCAAAAGTTAGTTAATATGCACATTATTTTATTTTCAAGGGCTAATGTAGGCCCATTAGGTAATTCAAACTCCTAATTGGTGTAATGTTGGTGGTATCGTCACTTGGATTAGGATCTCTCTTTCATTAGAGAACTTAGCATTTTTTCCTTTATGGATATTTTTGGATGATGGACGAACTTTGATGTATGGATTGGGTTCTTTTCTATCTTGGAGCTTCTTATATTGCAAATGTGATCCTGGTTGGATATACTCTCTAACATGTAAGTGTAAATTTAATGCTATTTTTCATTTTGCTGCGTACATTGGAACTTCAGTATAATTAGGGCTAATTTTGCATGTGTTTAATGTGGAATTATGTGTCTATTTAGCTTATTCTATGTATGGGCCATGTTGGATGAATGAAATGTTCTAGAGATCGTGTTATTTTCATAAGCCTTCACCATTTGTAACGAAGTATAAATGCTTTAAAGTCACTTTTCTTCTCTTATCTCTAACGTTGGACAAAGTTGACTTTTGGAGCCTCCTTAAGCAAGAAACAAAATCCATCTTCACAATTCTCCTTGATGCCATATCCCCAAGTGAAATCTGGCACTGGTCCATCAAAGGGTGATCATTTCAAGCCCATTTTTCACCTTTTTCCCCTTTTCCCTAGGTCTAGCCTCATTAGGTCACCTAGGGCATCAATTTCCCAGGAAACTGACCATAGGAAAACTTCGATCTCCTAGGATCTACTGTGTTGGGGGGTCCCCTAGGTCTCCTCCGAATTTGAAAGGAATCCCACAGTGGAATCTCGAGATATCCCAAGCTTTAGCTCTAGGATCAAGTTTTGCCCTGGTGTTCCCAAGGCTAGTACCTAATAGGATCAATTTGACATCTTTGGGTGAAAATTCTTGTTTGGTCCCTTCCCCTCACCTTGGCCAGGTTAAGAACATCCTTGGTTGCCAAAATCCATCTCCTAACCTGGGCTGGGTCCACTTGGCTTCGTGTAGTCCCATTTGTTACCAAAGACTATTATCAAGGATTACTCGGGAATCCAAGTTCCCAAGGGATTTTAGGGATTGGGAAGCCCCTTTACAAGTCATATTCTTCTCCCTCAACCCCCCAATCCTCATCCCCTCTCCCTAGAAAATCAAGTCCCTTGCTTAAAAAGCAAGCAAGTTCCATTCTTCATCCTATCCTGGGGAAAGGGTCTAAGGTGACACTCTTCATATATTTGTTGCTATATCGTCTATAAGTGGCTTCCCAAAACATCAGGTCTCCTCCCATCGCTGAAAGTTTGTAAAGGGCAGGGAGCCTTAGCTGTGGTGACAATGGGCTAAGTCTCTATCGTTGCCCTTAACTTAGCAGTTTCCCTCTTAGGAACCCCTTTTAGGTCCTCTACTGGTTTGAGTGGTAGCAAGGACTAAGGCTTTTCACAATATAAATGTCCTTGAAATCCTTAAGCTTTAACACTTGTAAGCCAAATAAATAGAGCCCAATACATAAGATCTAGAAAATTCTAAGATCAAAACCCCAAATTATTATTTAAAATGATAAAATAATTTACAAGGGTTAGAAATAATTGACAAATTATTTACAATAATTTCCAAGAGAAAATTTGTTTTATTTAGTTAATAAAATTATTAGCCCAAATAGATTTTGAAAAAATATTTTGATGGAGAAAATTTTTATTTACTGGCCAAACTCTCCTTTCAAAAATAAATCGTTAAATTAAAGTTTAAGGCCAAACAAGATCGATTTCTCCCCTCAGTGTGTGAACTTGGGATTTTTAGGGGTTGTAGCAACCTGTAGCTCAATGGACTTCAAAAGAATAGATTATTAGATCAAAAAGGGTTTGATCCACACAAGAGATCTAGAAACCTGGAGATACCTGCTAGATCTACTAGACCTAGAGTGCGTACTCTATCCCAACACCTAAAGCAAGATACCTGTGCTAATAAATGTTCCTACTGCTGACAATTGAAATAACCATCATGCAATATAATAGTTCAAAGAATATAAAAATAAATCATCCAACACATACCATAGCTGAACAAGACAAAAACACCTTGAATTGAACCCCAAAGTCTTTATTAAATGCAAAATTGCAGGTAGCTCAATGCAAAGAATTCGATCTAGTTGCACCGAGTGGCGCTCTATAGCCCAGTATGGGGGTAGATCTCACATAAAAAATTAAACATGTAAACATGTAAACTTTAACTAATGTTTTACATTTAACATTAAACTTTTTTAATCTAACGTTGACCCTATTTAAAAATCAATCTAATTATTATTATGTATAAACACAATATAAATTTAAAATATAAAGAGGGTTACGAACACTCAAAAAAGACGTATGGTAAATAAATAAAAATATAAATAAGAGGTATGGTAAATAAATAAAACCTCTTTTTGTATTTACTCCAAAGGTATGGTAAATAAGTTAAAATATAAATAAACTAAAGGTATGGTAAATAATTAAAACCTCTTTTTATATTTACTCCATAAACCTCTTTATATTTACGAAAACTCAAAAAAGAGATTTTATTTAGGTGAAGCCTATGAGCCAATTACCATGGGCCAAATTATTATTAATACCATGCAAAAAAAACCATTATTAACCCTAATATTAATATTAAAAGATTAATATCAATATTATTATTAATTCTAGTATTCATATTAATATATTATAATATTAATATTATTAAATTTAATAGATTTGGATTAATACAATATTAAATTTGTTATATTATAATATATATTAATATAGCATGATACATATTAACTCTAGATATATATGGGAAGGAAGAACAAAGACATAGAGTGATAGAGGTGGAGAGATAGGTGGAGGCACAAGGAAGAGATGGAAATAAACAGAAGGAGAGGGAAGAGAAGGAATGAAAAGAGAGAGAGGGAGAGGAGTGAGAGAGGTAGAGAAGGGTAATAGAGGGAGAGGGAGACACAAAGATGGGAGAGAGAGAGAGAGAGAGAGAGAGAGAGAGAGACGAGGGGAAGAGAGAGGAAGGACGAGAGAGAGGTGGAGAGGGAGGGATAGAGAGATGGAGTTGGTGGGGGAAAGAGGGAGAGATGGAGAGAGAGTGTGTATGTTTGGGGTAGGACAAAGGCAAAGAAGGAGAGATGAAGAGAAGGGGGGAGAGAAGGAGAGAGGGAGTGACAAGGGAGAGATGGAGAGAGAGTGTGTATGTTTGGGGGTGAGACAAAGAGACAAAGAAAGATAGGTGGAGAGAAGGGGAGAGGGAGGGATATAACAACAGAGAGAGAGAGAGAGAGAGAGAGAGAGAGAGAGAGGAGGAGAGGGAGGGATAGAGAGATGGAGTTGGTGGGGGAAAGAGGGAGAGATGGAGAGAGAGTGTGTATGTTTGGGGTAGGACAAAGGCAAAGAAGGAGAGATGAAGAGAAGGGGGGAGAGAAGGAGAGAGGGAGTGACAAGGGAGAGATGGAGAGAGAGTGTGTATGTTTGGGGGTGAGACAAAGAGACAAAGAAGGATAGGTGGAGAGAAGGGGAGAGGGAGGGATATAGCAACAGAGAGAGAGAGAGAGGTGGGAGCGAAAGGGAGAGAGGGGAAGGAAGAGAGTGGAGAGAGGGAAGTAAGAAGAAAGACATAGAGAGAAAAAGGTGGAGAGAGGACAACATGAGGAAAGAGAGAGAAGCGAGGGAGAGGGAGATGTGAGAGAGGGAGGGAGGGAGAGAGGCAGGGATAGATAGATAGATTGGAGAAAGAGAGTGTATGTTTTGGGGGTGATTTAGAGAGACAGAGGGAGATACAAATATTGATGGAAGGTGAAGAGAGGTAAGAAGAGAGAGATGGAAAGAGGGAGAGAGGGACAAAGAGATTGATAGATATGGAGTGAGAAAGCGTGTGTGTTTGGGGGGGGTGTGATAGATAGATTGGAGAAAGAGAGTGTATGTTTTGGGGGTGTTTTAGAGAGACAGAGGGAGATACAAATATTGATGGAAGGTGAAGAGAGGTAAGAAGAGAGAGATGGAAAGTGGGAGAGAGGGACAAAGAGATTGATAGATATGGAGTGAGAAAGCGTGTGTGTTTGGGGGGGGGTGTGATAGAGATATAAAGAAGGAGAGATGAAGGGAGATATAGATATAGATGGAGGGGGGAGAGAGGGAAGAAGATTTCTTGCACTAGATTCATTTATTTTAGTGTAGATGGTGATTTCTAATTGTATTTGAGTGCAAAACTTGAGGAAATGTTTGCACCTCGAGAGATTTGATCCCTATCAGTGCTTAATAGATCTAGAGTTAAGATGGATCTAGGCTAGTTAGATAATGATTCCAAGAGGAGCTCGAGAGCTTCCTTATATAGAAAGAATGAGAGGGGATAACTCCTCAAAGTGGAAATAACAACTAGCTTGACTTGATCATGGAAAATAACGGTTACTTGCTTCTTGATCCATGCCAAAATCAAAGCTCGTCCCTTGATCTTGAAGAAAAACCAATTTGTTGAGGAAGTCCTTGATCTTGGTCCAAAAAATAATATTTCCAAGCTGTTTTCCTTGAAAAATGAACTTTGACTCAACCACCATGATCCAACGACTTTATTTTTTTCAAAAAATCAACTTTTCCTTTGCTGGAGGACCTCATAAAACTATTTTCTTTTGGACCCACGAATTTTTTCTCTAAAATTTATTTTTTCCGCTTGGAGGGTAATTAATTTTCCCTTCCTTTTATTTCTTGGATAATTTCTGGTTTAATTTTAATTTTATTTTGCCAGAAATTAAAATTAAAAGGACTCGAGAGGTGATTAATTATTTTCCCACCCTCTAAGTGGGTCTAAAAAATAATTTAGCTATGGTGTTTAAATATGAGTAACCATGCACTAAATTATTCCTAGACACACTTTTACATCAAAACATTACATTATCATCCTTTAGAAGAGGAAATACACATAGACATAGACTCTTGAGACTCAACCAAATTTTGCGGCAAGACACATGATCTAGTATGAAAAATACATAGACTCGATAAACACTAGGACTCACATAAGACCTCGTCAATGAGTTCCACCCTAGCTTTGGGGTATATTTGGGAGAAAAACTTTGCCAATTAGTCGTGTTTATAAACACACATAATTTGGGGATGTCAAAAAACTCCCTAGGATGAAACCCTTTGAGAATAATCATAGACTTACCTAGGTGTTGTTACATGGATTAATAGTCATACTAGAATCATTTACAATAATTTCGTAGAATTTGGGATTACAATGACGACATTGACTTAAAATTTTGTCTGTTGCTATATACTCTTCTTCTCGCACTGTTGACATGTACATGGTAAACAGGTCCATTGGGTACATCATCAAGAATCCTTAATGCCAAGCAAAGTGAGCTAAACCTTTTGGCATCTAAGGGTGCTTTGGGGTGTCAATAAACTATCAACATCATCAAAGTGCCCAACGCTTTACTTTGGAAGGGCAATGTTGCATCTGGAAGGTCATCATGCTCTCCAAGAGTGTAATACGACTTGGGAATCATGTGGAGTATGAGTGGAATTGTGTGCCCTCTAGGTGCAAAACTACATGGAAAAACCATCTCAAACTCAAGTGAAAGTAACCATTCATTAGGGACAATGACTGTGGATGCATCAAAGTGGACCATACTTAACTGTTAAGGGCATAATAATACTTCAGACTGGGACCACCTTCAATTATTTAACTAGGCCAAGTCTTGTAAAAGTGTTCCCTACCATTTTAGAAGTGGTTAGGTAATCAAACTTATTAGTGTTGATTTTTGGTAGCATCAGATGTACTCTAAGTCTCAAATTTTGCAGGGAGGTTTAGACATGTGTTGCAAAGAACCTACAAAGCTTTTTGGGAAATTCCACCCACATTGTGTTTTATTAAAATAATTAATTATTTTTAATGGGAGCCTAAGTCTAAACTTAAGGAATTAAAATAATTAAAGGGTATTAATAAAACAGGGTGTGAATCTTCTAGAAGAAGACGAAGATCAATTCAAGTTAATCTTAGCCATTGATTAGCGATTTAATTTCGGTTGTTGAAGTCTCGACGATAAGATTATAAATACTTGATGGGCATTTGGAAAGATACACCGAGAGAGTCTAGAGATTGAATTTCTCAAGTGAGCAGTGCTTAGCAACGGAGAAGATCGATCGAGTTGATTCTTGCAGAGAGGGGCAATGATAGTTCCGCTTGGAAAGTGTTTTCTTGAGCCGGGAATATATAACAGAGAAGGCAAAGAAGAGGACGTAAAAGAGGCAACGTAGCAGCTACCCAAAGGCAATGCTGCATCCTGGAAAAGATCAGTCAGATCCAGTGTTGGAGTGCTGAGGTGTGAGACCAGAGGGGCCAGAAGATCAGATCCAGCCAACAGAAGATTCGACAGAAGGAGCTGATGCAGTTCCTAGCCAGGGTGATGCAAATTTGCGTAGACACTGTGCAAAGACTGCGCAGAGGTAGCGTGGGGCTGTCCAGTTCAATGTAGGGTTAGTGTGAGGACATTTTCACACTAATTGTCTGTCAGTGATTTTCTCTGTATGGATGGCTAGTAAGGCACCCTAGTTGTATTCAGAAATTTTGCTTAATAATATCAAACCCTCAGCTGCTGCACTGGGTTTCTTGCATTAGGACACCATTAGTCCAAAAATAATGGTGTCATGTGTGTTTAGTTTTCTTCTTGCTCAGAGTTTTGTTTTTGCGTTTATTTTTCCGCAGTTTATTTATGTAGTGAAGGTTGCAGTGTATTTACTTCAGTATTTATTTGTAGAACACAGTAAATATCTTGCATGATTAATCAAGTAGAAGAAGTAATATCAGTTTGCTGCAATAAGGATTCCAGGGTTAGGAATTTTCACATGGTATCAAAGGTTGTATAGCAGTGCAGGTGAAGCAAGAGTGCAGTTCAAAAGAGTTCAACGTTTAAAAGGAAGAGGGAGATCGAATAGTTGCATAGGCAGCAGATCGAATCCCCGAGGGATTGCACAGTCCAAGCTAGGAGGGCAATATTTGCAAGGGAATCTTTCTTTGAGTGAGTTGACAGAGAGGTACGATTTCCAGTTTGCAATTTGTCAGCGATAGAGGGAGCAACGCAGTAGCAACTTCAGTGCAGACCAGTTGTTGGTGGGACGTAGTTTTCTTGTAGCAGCAGTTAGTGGCGCATAAAGCGTTAGAAGAAGGAAGAAGAAGCATATTGAGGGAATTCTGACCTTAAGGAATTTCTTGCCCAAGAAATTCTAATTTCCTGTGTAGAAGCAATGTGATCAAGATCTATTTGGCTTGCTCTAGCAGGGAGTGCGTAGAGCCAGCTGCACAGAGGGTTAGAGGTAGCAATTCGACATCTGGTTGGGTGAGATGGAAGCCATTGGGTTGTGTGATCAGGATCGGTTGGAGGGTGCCTCCAACTACGTAATATGGAAGGCAAGGATCTCCTTCCTTCTGGATGAGGATGAGCTCAAGGCCTTCATCAATAGTGCGGTAGCTGAACCTGTAGATGAAGATTTGTTGAAAGCCTTAAAGAAGAATATGGAAAAGGCCAAACGGTTGATCCTCGACGTAGTGAGGGATCACATTGTCTCACATATTCTTGGAGCGACGAAAGATGTTCTTGGAGGAAAAGATGTGGTCTACTAGGATGCAGAAAGGAGAACACATAGACCCTTTCCTTGCAAAGCTTGAGGAGGTTTGAGATTAGATGGTGTTGATTTATGGTAGCATCAACTGTATTCTTAGTCTCAAACTTTGTGGAGAGGCTTAGACACATGTATTCCAGATTACTCGGAAATTGTTTTGGGAAATTCTACTCGGAGATAGTTTTATTTGATAAAATAATTATTTTTAATGGGTCCCTAAGTTTGAACTTAGGAAATTAAAATAATTAATGGGTATTAATCTAAACTATGGGTGTAACTTCTAGAAAAAGCAGATCAAGTAAAAATGTAATCTTAGCCGCTGATTGGAGATCTAATCTTGGCCGTTGAAATCTTAATGAGAAGACTATAAAGGAAAGCTTGAGGGTCATTTGGAAAACACACGGAGGGGATCAAGTGATCGAATTTTCAGAAGGAGAAGTGCTTAGAAGAAAACTTCGATTTAGAGATCTTTTGCAGAGAGGGGCAAAGACAATATCCAGAGAGAAATATTTCTCAATCAGAGAATCATCAGTAGAGAAGGGCAGAGAGAGATCCAACAACTCTAGCATAGAGCCAGAGACGCTGATGCATTGCCATGAAGAGGCTGCGCAGAGGGCAAGAGGAAATCCAAAGGGTCTGCTGAAGAATCAATTTCAGAAGCCAGGAGCCGGCGTGTCAGACCGGGAGGTAGAGATCGAAATTTTTGAGGAGAAAATCGGTTCACAAGTTGAGTGACGCAGTGCCCAGAAGGGTTGATGCTGGGACTGTGTAGAGCCTGCCAGAGGCATCTCATTCAATGGCCGGATCAGCTGGGATTTCCAGTGATAGTGTGAGGTAACCTCACTAATCTTTCTGTCAGTGATATTCTCTGTAATTGAATTGTCTGGAGTGACATTCAAAGATGTATTCAGAATTTACTGCTGCTTAATAATAAAACCCTCAGATCTACTGCATCGGTTTTCTCGCATTGGGTTTTTTTGGGGACATTTGTCAAAAAATAATGGTGTCATGTGTGATGATTTTCTTTTGCTCAGTTTCCCTTTTCTCACGCAGTTGAGGGGCAGAGACAGTTTTTGCAGGAGGATCTTCTCCCGGGCCAAGAATACTCAGCAGAGAGGCAGAGAGACGCAGAGGAAGCAGCGCAGTGCCCAGAGAGGGTGACACAACACCCAATGAGGGTGATGCAGGGCCATGCAGGCCACACATAGAGGCAGTGCAACGTTTCCGAGTTATAGTCCAAGATTTTGCTGGGAGATCGGGATTCTAAGCTGGGAGGGCTGGAATCGGGTTTTCTAAGAGCAGATCGATCTAGGGAAGGAGGTGACATAGTCCTTCAAAGGTCCCCACGCAGGCTTACGCAACTACTTCGCAGAGGCAACACAGAGGGTGTTGCTGGGGGCTTGTCATTTCAGCTAATGGATCAGCCAGGACTAGCAGATTGAGGTAATTTTCACTATTTTTTCTGTGTCAGTGATATTCTTTGTAACTGAATTGTCTGGAGAGACATTCAAAGATGTATTCAGATATAACTGCTGCTTAATAATAAAACCCTCAGATATGCTGCACCGATTTTCTCGCATGGGTTTTTTTCGGGGACATTTGTCCAAAAATAATGGTGTCCTGTGTGATGTTTTTCTTTTGCCGAGTTTCCTATTTCCACATCTAAATTAATTAAGTGAAGGCTCTAGCAGTAATTACTTTAATGTTTACAGAAGAAATCTGCAAATAACTTGTTAATGTAATTTTCAAGTAGGTGAAGTTAATTTAGTTAGCTGTAGTAGGATTCCAGATCTAGGACTTGGAATTTTCACAATTGACAAGTGTAGGGTCAGCGTCTCAGGCCGTGGAGATGGTCAGTTTGGCTCTAAATTCCGTTTCCGAAGAATGGCAAGTCTTTGTCGAGAGCATCCTAGGTAGAGAGAAGTTGTCAGACTAGGATGGAAAGTGGGCAACTCTTCAACAAGAAGAGATGAGGAGAGACTTAATCAAGTGCAAGCTTGATGGCAGCAGCAGTAGTGGGACGAAGACCAAGGAGGAGGATGAGAATGCAGCCTTTGCATCTAAGGTGCAATAGAAGCAGTGGAGGCGGAAAAAGGACATCTCGAAGATCAAATGTTTTAGGTGTGGTGAAATGGGTCACTATGCTACTCAGTGTCCTCTCAAGAAGAAGGACAAGGACGAGAAGCATGATCCGCAAGCTGCAACTACGAGGATCGAGAAGGAAGAGTTTGCGATGATTTCCCACATATCTCCAGGGGAGAATTAGGGTGATCTAGAACTGCAGTTCAACAGAGCTGCAGTCGGGCAACATCCTTGAGGAGTCCACTTCTTGGATCAATACCTTGCTATGGGAGCCCATATCAGAAGTAGCAGGATGGACATGTGTCAGTTGGTGTAGAGGAGTTCCGTAGTGATAACGCAGTGGCTAGAGAGCTCCAAAGTTTGAGCAGCACAAAGCAGAGTTGGCATCAGTGCAGGAAGGCATAACGCAAAGTCAACAACAGTGCAACAGCTTCAGAGGGTCAGCGCAGAGATTAACAACAGTTAGATCTTCAGTATGAGATGCATCATGCTGAACAAATAGTTCAGTGTTTGGATGTTTTTCTGTTGCATCAAGCAGCAGAGTTGCAGTGCAATAGCAGTTGGCAGCAATATGCAGGGTCAGTAACAACATAGATGCAACAACGTAGTAGTTGATGGACAATAGGGTCAGACGTCAGCAACGCAGAGGGAGATGTTACAGAGTCAGTGTAGTACTTCAGCTGGATGTATTGCTAGAGCACATTCCTCGCTAAGGAGTGTTGATTTTTGGTAGCATAGAATGTGTTCTAAGTCTCAAATTTTGCAGGGAGGCTTAGACACATGTATTTCAAAGAACCCATAAAGTGTTTTGGGAATTTCCACCCAGATTGTGTTTTATTAAAATAATTAATTATTTTTAATGGGAGCCTAAGTCTAAACTTAGGGAATTAAAATAATTAAAGGGTATTAATAAAACAGGGTGTGAATCTTCTAGAAGAAGACGAAGATCAAGTCAAGTTAATCTTAGTCGTTGATTAGCAATTTAAACTCGACCGTTGAAGTCTTAATGAGAAGATTATATGGACTTGATGGGCATTTGGAAAGATACACCGAGAGAGTCTAGAGATCGAATTTCTCAAGTGAGTAGTGCTCAACAACAGAGAAGATCGTTCGAGTTGATTCTTGCAGAGAGGGGCATTGATAGTTCCGGTTGGAAAGTCTTTTCCTGAGCCGGGAATACATAACAGAGAAGTCAAATAAGAGGACACAGAAGAGGCAGTGCAGGGCCACGTGGAACACAACAAATAACTTGAATGATTAATCAAGTAGAAGAAGTAATATCAGTTTGCTGCAATAGGGATTCCGGGTTTAGGAATTTTCACAATTAGGTGCTTCTAACACCTAACAGGAGGTGGCATTTAAAAAGTCATTCCTTCAATTCATAGGTGTTAGTGACAATAGGTGGCAATGGAGGGAAATGACTTCATGGCTAAGTGTTATGGCCAAGGGACCAAGTGATGGAGGTCCACATCTTGAGTGTATAGATGTAATGGAGGGAGCAATCATGGAGGCATGAGTTACCCCTTTCCTCGACCTGCTTTTTCCACCCTTCTAATGCGCCTTTTATTTCCTTTTGATAATGCTTTTATATGGTGCATAACTTAAGGGTCCAAGCTTACTTTTTATGATATAGCATTTTGTTTACCCCTTTAAGATGAATTGATTTCTCGCTCACTAGGGTTGGGACATGCAAGGGTTCCTTATGATAAGTTGGAGCATCTAGTGCTCAGAAAGAGGTTGATGGTTAATGAGGGGGGAGAGCTTATGTAAGGCTTTTGCCTAGGTGCTAATTATGTCACGACTATCTTTTGCATTTTAACTTTTCTTTTTCTTTTGTTGTGGTCACCTTTTTCTTTTCTCATTCTTGTAGCTGTATCCAACTCTCGGGCAAAGTTTTCCGACCATACTCAAGGATGTGGATGTATAAGTGCCAAATCCCAATGAACCAATGGAAATTAACCAAAACAATGGATTGGTATCAAGGGGAAGTTGAAAGATGTTAAGTATGGAATGGTTATGGACACACTACTTCAATCCAAGTTTCCCAAGTAGTGCCCCTCCTATAACCCAAAGGCCTTAGGGGAGGTCCCTCTAGAATAGGGCTTGTTGATCACTCTGTGTCAACGACCCCATAGCAGTACACCCCTTTTTTCGCAAAAGGGATCTATCATGTTTGAGTGTTCGTGCCATTCATATTTCATCATTCAGTGGACAGTTTTGTAAAATATGTAAACTCATTCTGCATGTTTATAATGTAAATGATCTTAGTATGACCATCATGTATGTAACAACCTAGGTAAGCCTAGTATTTTGGTGACGATTTCTATCTTAGGAGGTTTTTCGTCTCACTGATTTATCTGTGTCTCTAGACACAAATGATTGACAGAGTTTTTCCCCTCCAGCCTCACCCAAAAGCTAGGGTGGATTTTGTTGTCAAGATATTAAGTGAGTTCTAGTGTTTTTTTCGAGTCTTTGTAAAAGTAATCTAGGAATGGTCCTAGCTAATTGGCTAGATCATTTTATTACAGATTGCTGGGTCTACTAGATCGTATTTTGAATTGCAGAATTGGGTAGATTATTGAGGGTCTATTACGAACAGGTGTTCCCCTCATGGGTTTAATGTATTAATCTTATGTAAAGAGGGTTGGAGAAATAATTAATCCCCTCATGAGTTAATTAATTAAATTTTTTGGCCAAGTTAAATAAAAAATCCCAAGCCAGAAATTTAATTAATTTTATGTCCTAGGTCAATTTAAATTCTTCAAAGGAAAAATTCGTAGGTCTCTAAAAGATAAATTTTTAAAGGTTTCAGACCAAGGGAATATTGAAAAATTTGAGAAATTTTGGAGCCTTGGGCCTTGGTAGTTAATTCAACGTCAATTTTTTGAGGTAATTAACTCAAATTTTTTATTTTTGAGTTAATTAAAAAGGAATTAAATGAAAATTTCGAAATTCTTCAAAAAATAATATTTTCGACTGACGATATTAAAAGATAATCAAATCCTTTTCGACGGTCGAGATTACTTTGACGAGGATCAAACAAATTAGCCGTTGGAGAATTTATTTATAAATTAGAGGTCAATGTCAGTCTATAATGATCCGATCCCTTGATCGTGTACTAGTTCTTGAAGCTCTCTTGTACTACTTTCTGGAATAATACAAACTAAGTCTTTGGGGTTTTATTTGATGGTCGTGTTCCTCTTCGACATTTTATGGTAAACTTGTTCTTCATATTTTGCCGATAATTATTTTAATGAATGTTGATTAATAGCTCTTGTAAAGTAATCTATTGCACATGTATCTTACTTAGGTTACTGGATTTAGGGTAATAATTTTGATTGGATTGAATTGGCAGGTATCTCTAATTCTTGAAAATTTTATTTTTATCTTATTTCTCTATTGATTTAACAGTTTAACTTTAAGTGTGCAGAAATCTCTCGGATTTAGAATTGTACGTTTGGGGAAGTCCTCGGCTGGACCAACTGACTCCCAAGGAAAAAAGATCTGAAGAGCCCTCCAGATCTAATTCCCCAAGCTTATCTTAAGTTCTCTTTTTGTAGGGTTTTTCTAGGGCTTGTGCCTAAATAAAAAATTTATCGTAACTTTTATTGAATTTAAAGTTAGATCTGGCTAGTAAGAGCCTTAGATCTTCAGATCTGGGAGTGAAGTCAGACTTACACTCCTCATATTTGGCAGATCTGCAACTTTTGTGCATAGTTCTGTAATTTCAATTGTGTAAATGTTTAGATTTTTTTTTTTTTAGGTTTTTGATTTCTAACTCGGAATTGGGGTTTCATTTTCAATTTTGTATGTGTGTTGGGTTTCTGGGTTTTGTTTTTAGCTTGTGCAGGTGTGGATTTGAGGGTTTTCCAAAGAAAACTCCAAGATCTGAGCAAGATCTAGGCCCTGGAGGGTAAGATCTTGTCTCATAATACATAATTTTGCAATGAAAAGCTTCATTTAGGATCAATTAAAAAAGTTTTCCAAATCTGGGTTTTCTCACAAACAAAATTTTGGGGAAAGATTTTTTATTTTTTTTAAAAATCTGGAAGTGTTGTTTTATTTTCTGCCAAGGGTTAACTTTTTTTATTTAAATTTTGGGACCTTGGGGAGCTTCTAAACATGCGTTCTTTCTTCTTCTTGCTTGCTGCTCCTTTTCCCTTGCTTGTTGCACGCTCCCTTTTTCTTTTACTCTGCCATAGGTAATGTTTTCCTTAGCGTGCCCTCTTCTTCCACTGCTGTTGCGTCCTTTTTTCTCCCTTTACCTGTACTCTGCCTTTTCCTCATGAGTTCCCTTGTTGAATGCTAAAATTACACTGCCTGTGGCAGCGTTTATTCCTGCTGCCCATTCCCTCAAGCGGTCCCTAACCCACAATGTATCCATTTCCCTGCAGCAGCTTCCTCACGCTACTCTGCGCATCCTCCTCAAGCTTCATCCTTTTCTGCTCCTCCATTTCTCCTCCCTCTTCCGCAACTTTCCGCTCCTTGCCTCTGCGTTTCTCCCCTTTTCTTCTTCGCTGCCATCTCCATTCCCCATCGCTCGCTATTTCTTCCTCTTGTTGGCCCTTAACCAACTGCCCTGCATCATTCCTGCCAGTGACTCTTCTCCCATTCCTCCTTTCCGCTCGCTCCTCGACCCATCCCTAAACCTAACACATATCAAACAATTAAATTCACTTTTATTTTTTTTGAGTTTTGTAAAGTTCCGAACTATTTTTTTTTTTTTAAGTTTCGCTTTTATTTCTTCATTTCAATTTTTTTTTGTTTTTTTGTAGAGTAATAAAATTTAGTTTTTCTTTTAATTTTTAATTTTTTGATTTTTGTGAAGTTTAATCAAAATTTTTATTAACCTAAAAAATTTAAAATGAGTAAATTTTTTCTTTAGATATTTATTTATTTTTTTAAATTAAAAAACTTCATTTTTATTTTATTTTTTTATTTTACTAACTTAAAAAAATTAAAAAAGTTAAAAAATTCTCTATTTTTTTATTAACTTTTAACTTTAGTCCATAGTTTAATTTTTTATTCTTTTTGTAAGATACTTAAATTTTTTTTGGGAAAAAATCAATCTTAGGGTTTTGAGATTATTGAGATTATTGCTGAATTGTGAGTATCCCAAGTGTCAAAGGAGATTTTTAATCAAGGGAGAAATCTAAATGTTTATATAGTCGAAAGTAAAATTAAAATTGTTTAACATATCTAAAGTTTGACTATAGGGAAATTTTAAATTTGGAATACTTAAGAATATCATTTAAATTCAGAATTGCTTAGCATTTAAACTCCATGGTTCTTTCATGATAATCGCTTTCAAAATTTAAAGTGCTTAAGTCTCGCATTGGTTTTTGAATATTTTGTTCTTAAGATCTTATTGAGATTTATTGTCGTTTAATGAGCTCTAGCTGTTGTTTAAATTACTTGAATTAATATCTATTGCACATTGAATTTTTGGATTTTTTCAAGTAATGTGATTATGGTAAATTGCATGTCTTTCGTTTCCTAGATTGAATATCTTTAATGCATTATCTCGAAGGTGATATTGAAGGATTGAAAAAATATTTTGTTCTCTTTGAGCTATAATTGCATTGATAAGCTTGTGATTTAAATAGGCATCATATTGTGATATTTTAAGTGCATTGTTGAGCTATTTATCTTTCAGTCTAGTGAAGTGAATGCCTATTTGAGTGATTAAAGACTTTGGCGCATATCTCTTAAATAAACATGGCAAAATTGCATGTCTTTCGTTTCCTAGATTAAATATCTTTAATGCATTATCTCGAAGGTGATATTGAAGGATTGAAAAAATATTTTGTTCTCTTTGAGCTATAATTGCATTGATAAGCTTGTGATTTAAATAGGCATCATATTGTGATATTTTAAGTGCATTGTTGAGCTATTTATCTTTCAGTCTAGTGAAGTGAATGTCTATTTGAGTGATTAAAGACTTTGGCACATATCTCTTAAATAAACAGGGCATAATCTCTCTTATCTTTGAAGCTTGCTTCATCTCGCTCTGTTTTCTAATCATTCTCCTTGCATTCTGCATTCTAAGTTAGCATTGTGTTCATCCAAGCAACAGTTTTTAATCAAGTACTTGATTTTAAATTCTTAGCAAGATAGTTGACTCCATAAGGCATTGGTATCAATCATTCAAATGTAATAAAATCCTTTAATCTTTCTAGATCTATTACAAGTATTTGGTCATTTAACTGCGTCTCCCAAACTAGTTGGTTCCTAACTAGTTCTCTTTCATTCCATTTCCATAGGGTCTACTCCCCTTCGTCTGCTATAGGGAGACAACTTAAATAGAGAGATTGGGGATCAGGGTGACAACCCCCGATTTGAGCTGTTGTCGCGAAGCCTAGACATTCTGTGCAATAAGGGGGCTAAAGGCCCCTGGTAAGATGAGAGAACAAGTTTATAGTCAAGATCAATCAATCAACTAGATAACCCCTTTATCCATGTTAGAATGCTCATAACACTAAGTAAAAACACTTGATTGCAAAATGGTTAAAGTGCTTTGCAAGTGCTAGCCCACCTTCATTCAAGAGGAATGCCGAATGGTGAGAAGTGAATGACTTGTGCAAATGGCGGAGAAATGTGGCATATCATCATCACTAAGCATTGGGTAACAATCACAACTAGACATTTTTGTTGAATCCATTGAATCTAACATGAAGGTGATAATCCTTGCTTTTCTTGATATCGTGAGCTGCTTAGAGTTAGTGTAAAATGTTAAAATCTCAAACATAGATTGATTGGTTTCTCATAAAGGCTAGAAATTGGCTGACAAACATCAACATGCTCCTCCTTGAGCTTTCACAATTAAAATTGACGTTCTCTCTTCAAATGTTGTTTCCTTTTTTTGTATATCTTCTCTGTGTAGTTGTTTCTTTACTTTCTAGATGTTTGTGACACCTTGAAATACGTTGTCGTGTATTCTAGAAGACAACCAAGAATAACACAATCAAGGATGGAGAGGAGCGATATTACAAAGGGGAATCTCTCTACAGGTTGAGGACACATCCCTACTTGCCCTATACGTGGGATGTCATATGGGGCATCCCTTGTAGAAATGGGACACCCTACCTACTTGGTGATGGCATCCCCAATTGTAGGGGTTGTCCTTATAAAACACATTAGAAAAGAGGAAACTATTTAGTATTTTCATATTTTTTTTTCTTTACAACAGGGTGAGGGTCACATCTGTTAGTTTTTGGTAGCATCAAACATGTTTTCTAGTCTCTATGGTGTCTATGAGGCTAATGAACACATTTTCTCCAATACCCATAAAAGGTTTCACTAGAAAACACCTCAATAAGATTAATTAGCCAATTATTAATTATTTCCGTAAGTCTAACTCTTTTCCTCAAGGAAAAATTGTAATTTCTAGTAAAGTAAAGATGAAAATTACATGTAGTAGATTCATCAACATGCATATCTGTCCATGAAGAACCAAATGTAAATCTGATTTTTGTCATAATATAAACAAAATATAATCTTCTGTCAGATGATGTCGCATAGAGGCATATGGTCCATATTAAAAACCAAAAATTATACAAAATAGATAATTCATCATAATCATCATTCGGGTTCCCTGTATCTACATAAAGACATCAAAAAGACTGTGTAGTATGGCTAATTTTAGTTAACAACGGTATGTTCTATGCTTAGCATAATTTACTTCACTGTTCCTTAGTAGCCCAATATCAATTTTCAATTATTTCTAGTAGCAATCACATTAAGTTAATCACATTGATAGTAAATGCAGATAGAACATAAACAAAATGCAGAAGACAAGCCAAGACAAGAGGACACAATATTTGGCGGATGCCAGGGAAAAACCCCAATGTGGGGAAAACCCTTTGATCAATTCTTCTTATTATTCTTCAATAGTTCAGCAGAGAGTACAAATATCAAATTTACTTGCCCAAAATAGTCTTGTCAAAATCAACAGTCAACTGTAGCCCTAACCAGAAAGTCAACGTTGGTCAAAGAAACACCAAAATGTCCTCCAAGCAGCTCGATCAACAAAAATCCAATTCGGACTTCCAAGAGAGTCAAAGTCAACCCAAAAACAGTTTGTTCAAACCAGTGAAACACTGCTGTAACTTCAGTTGTCAAATTTGAAGTCAATGATGAAGGTAACACTAGTCAAACTGTCCCAATCACCTCGATTTATGTGCCAATGACTGTGGCCTTCAAAGATCGAAATTTTTCCCTGAAGATCGAAGTCAGCGGAGGTCAAATGAGCCCTGGTCAACGCTGGTCTGTTTTCCTGAAATTCGACGTGCGAAGAAAAGAGAGGCTGCCTCCAAGCTGTACGAACCTATCAAGAGAGGAGAGAGAGAGATGTGTGATGTGATGAGTGGTGTCCAAATGAGCAGAAGGTCAGTCCTATTTATACAAATTGTTGAGGGTGTGGAGACACATCTCTTGGGCTTTATTTGACTGAGGCCGACCTTGACAATTTGTGTATGAGAGAGAATAAATTCAAAGTTCCATTTCTTCTTATCAGAATGAGATGATTTTTAGATCAATCTTGGACCTCTCGAAAAGAGGAATCCAATAAAAAAATCATCTGCATCATATGAGCTGTCCCAAGGTGGAATTTGGCCCTAGTTGCCAATTTTAACAACTATTATGCTGCATGTGCCAGATTATTTGCAAAAGGTCGATGGTAGTACTGATAATAATCTACCCCATTGTGCTCGTGGATGAACCATGTGCCCAGAATCTGCTACGCGCCTTCCTTGTATCACTGATCAGAAATGGTATTCCTCTCCCTGTAAATGTGTGAACATCAAATTGCCATCTAATTGATTTCTAAGCAGATGTTCCTCCTCTAGAAAATTGTATAGGGTGCGTGTGTGACAGAGGGTTGTCTGATTGAACCAGTCAATGACTAGTTTTGGGTCTCCAATTACTTGCAGATTTTTGCATCCCTTCTCAAGCGCAAATAACAAGATCAATTTCGAGCTCATTAATTCAACAAAGTTGTTGGAGCCAATCCCAAAACCATAGCTCATTTTGAAATAATGTGTTGCGCTAATATATAAGATAGTGCTACCTTCACTGTTGTTGAATTTGTAGAACCAGCGAAATAGGCCAAGATTATGATTGATCGATGTCCTCAGCTGTGATTATTCAAGGTGGCACAGATCGCAGATCATCAGGAATGAGTGTATATATAGCAAGCACATTGGCCCCAAGTTTTTCTGGAATATACGCGTGCTTCTTGAAAATCATTTTGTTCCTTGCTATCCATATGGCCCAATAGATGAGACTCGACAGGTTCCACAATTTTATAGGTTTTGGCTGCTGACACCAAACATGCCACGCAGCCTTAGCAGATTCTCCTTGCCAACTGTAGTTTGATACTAAGAGATTTGGAGACAAAATTCCATAGATGCTCTGTTATCAGGCAAGAGATGAATAGATGCGCTACAGATTCATCAACATTTTGACGCAGAGCACACCAAGAAGGTCCCTATAGGGCTCTTTTCTTTAAATTGTCTGCATACGAATCTTGTTTGTCAGAATGCACCAAAATAGAAACTTGGCTTTAGGAGGGATTTTTAATTTCCATATATTGTTCCACAATCAACACTTTATGTTTGAGTCCCTATACTTATATGCAGTGAGATAGCCTTCTTTGGGATTGTATACGACTCTTTTGGAATGAAACCAAATCAACTCGTCATCCCTATTAGTGAGCCGCACATGTGAATTTTTTAATGTATTGATATAAGCCTACCAATTCGGGTGTCGTTGGTCAGGTATGTTTAGTTCATGTTGTTAAATTTAGATAACCATGGTGTGTTCTATGCTTAATGCAAATTTACTTCAATCTTTCTTAGGCCCGATTCAAAATAACAATCACATAAACATGAAAGTAAAATGCTGATAGAACACAATAATAGATCAACAAAAGACAAGCCAATAATATAGATCAGATTTTACAATTATTCTTGTCCAACAAAGTTATTGGATGATGTGTGTTACGACAGTCAACAGTATGCTTCAACCAACAAAGTCTTTCTTAGATTAACCAACCCTCCAAGTGTCACACCCACAACCCTCAAAGATAGCTCATCAAAAGTCCTTGCTGGTCAACCAAAAGTCAACGCAGGACAGTCAATAGAAAGTCAACACTGCAGATTAGGGCTTTGGTCAAACTGTTCCTTTCCCCTCAATTTTTGTGCCCAGTTGTACGACCTCCAAAAATCAAAATTTCAGGAAAAGTTTGAGGTCAAATGGTCAAGGGTTGACCATGGTCAATGCTTTAGCAAATCAGCCCTAAACAAATCCGTAGAAAAACAACAGCTCCAGCTGCGCATGTGTGAGGGAAAGAGGCCTCCAAAGGCTATCGAACCAATCAGATTACAATGAGAGAATGTGTGATGATATGATGAGAAAATGACCTCCATGACTCCAATTTATATCCATCAGTGAGGGTGCGTGACACATCTATTAGGCACGTGAGCCTACATTACAAATCTGGCCGACCTTGCACATGTGTGGAAAATAAATTCAAAATATATGTTCTGCTCATCCAAACAAGATGATATTTAGATTAGTCTTACACCTCTCCGAAAGAGGAATCCAACAAAAATATGACCATCAGAATATGAGTAGTGCAATATGGAGTTTGGACCTAGTTGCCCAAAATTAACACTCCCTCTCAACTAGGGAGAATTCCATTTGTCCATAAGTGCCATCCATCAGTACCATCGTGTACTTTCATCTAGCATCGTGCGTCATCCTGCTGTAACTTGCTTTGCTGGATCTTCTTCTCAAATAGAACAAAAGGCGAGTCACAAAAACATCACGCTCAGCTGAACCAAAGTCAGCTTAGAGGTTAAAACCTCTCTTGGATTCAAAAGAGTCTCATACTAACTCGAAGTTAGTTAATTGACCTGAAGTCAGTTTAGAGGATAAAACCTCAAGAGACTCATAAAAAGTCACATATTAACCCGAAGTTAGTTTACTGACCCGAAGTCAGTTTAGAGGTAAGAACCTCATCATACTTTATCCCAGATCAAGGTGTTGGACACGTGCCATCCTAGACATAGAGGGTACGCCAATCTCCGATGCGTCCATTAGTCTTGTTATTGGTCTCTATCCACATTTCCCACCTCATTGGCCAAATGAGAAGTACATCCCATGAGTCCGAAACTCCATGGGTAGGATGCATGCGGGACATAGATCAAAGAGAGGTGAACCAACTCAATATTATAACAGTGGGGTAGAATCACAAAAAGGTTTGGCAAGCCTAGCCCCGTGTGTGCTTATAGCTCCAAGAAGCTATCCCCAAGCCCCTTGGAGCTCCCAGAGCTCATAGTCCAACTCAAGAAGGACCCTCAGAATAGGGTATTTCCACAATTCCAAGCTTCTCACGGAAGGTTATGAACTTGACCTTCCCCAGGGGCTTTGTGAGAATATCCGTGACCTGCTCATCAGTTCCTATATGATTGAGCCTTACGATGCCTCCCTGTACCATATACCGGATAAAGTGGTTCCTGATATCAATATGCTTGGATCGATCATGGAACACGGGATTCTCAGAAAGACGAATCCCAATTTGGTTATCACAAAGGATAACAGTGGTATCTAGCACATGCCCAAACAACTCACTGAAGGGATTTCACAACCAAACAACTTCACAACAGGCCATACTCGCTGCAATGTGTTCGGTCTCAGCGGTGCTCAAGGCCACCGACTTCTGCTTCCTGCTCATCCAAGATATTGATGCAAAACCCAAGGTGAAGCAACATCCAGATGTGCTCTTGCGATCAACATCAATATATCCATGCAGTCTCAAACTCCCGGCAGTGTATCTCAGCCCATGGTTGATTGTGCCCCGAAGATATCTCAATAGATTCTTGGCACCAATCCAGTGAATGTGATAAGGATCAACCATATGTTGACTCAAAGTGTTCACGACAAAACATACGTGTGGACGAGAGTTCACTAAGAACACCAGGCCCCCCACGAGTTGTCGATACTTAGTAGGATTTGCCAGCACGGGCCCAACAGCGTTTCCACAACTTCTTAAAGTTGAGTTCCATCGGTGTCAACACAGACTTACAGTCCACCATACCAAATCTCTCCAACAACTTCACGACATATTTTATTTGAGAAAGGAAATTCTCGCCTGGCCTCTACCAGACCTCCAAGTCTAGGAAGTAATGCATCAGTCCTAGGTCTTTCATCTCAAATTTCGAAGCTAGCTCCCTCTTACACTAATGAATGAGAGGGTCAATAGCTATTAGGAAGAGATCTTCCACATAGAGAACTAGAATGAGAGGCCTTTCTCTATCAACCTTAAAGTAAAGGTTTGGATCAGCATTACTTCGGGTGAAGCCCAACCTCATCAAGTAGCTATCTATGCTCTCATACCAAGCCCTGGGGGCTTGCTTCAACCCATAGAGGGCTTTCTTCAACCTGCATACATAAGTGTCTCTATCTCGGACTTTGAACCCTTGAGGTTGCTCCACATACACGTCTTCCTTTATAAAGCCATGTAGAAAAGCGGTCTTCTTATCCATTTGATGGAGACTCCATCCTTGTGTTGTAGCAAGGGCAATGATAGATTAGATGGTGGTATAGTGGGCCATAGGTGCAAATATATCATCATAATCTATGCCTTCTTTTTAAGAGAAGCCTCCGGCAACAAATCTTGCCTTGTATTTTTCAGCACTTTCATTAGATCCATTCTTGATCTTGTAGAGCCATTTCGAGGTGACAACAGATTTGTCCTCCGATCTCGGGATCACTTTCCAGACATCATTTTTCATAATGGACTCATATTCTTCGTGCATTGCATCCTTCCAAACTTGATGCTTTACGACTTCTTCAAATGATCCAGGCTCAGATTATACAATTGTACTCATGGCTACTAGATACCCTTGGGATCTATTCGACTTCTTGCTTTCACGGAATGTCCCCCTTGGGGCAATATGTCTCTCGGTATCTGCGAGAGTATCCCTGAGCCATGACGGTCTTTTCTTATTTGAAGGAGGTGGATCAATAGGATCCATAGGTCCTTCAACATCAGGCATCAGATCATCCTTCGACTCTTCCTGCTTCCCTGCTTCTTCATCTTCTTTGTCTTCCTTGGAGCTAGGAATATTTCTCACTTTCTTGAGGGCAACATCTTCATCGAAGGTGACATTGTGGCATATCTCCACTTCTCTTTGACCAGGCACATAGATTCTATATGCCTTCGAAGTTTCTTGTAGCCCACAAAAATTCTCTTCTTTCCAGAAGTATCCAGCTTGCTTCTCTTTTCTTTTGGTACATAAAAGTAAACAGGACAACCAAAAACTCTAAAATGAGAAACATCGGGTTTCTTACCAGAGAAGACTTCTGCGGGAGTTTTGGAGTCTAGAGCGAAAAGTGGGCATCTATTTTGAATGTACACAACAGTGTTCGTACCTTCTCCGCATAGAAACTTCGGAAGACCTTGGTCACATAGCATGGCGCGGGTAGGTTCCACAATGGTCCTATTCTTTCTTTCAGCAACACCATTTTGCTTAGGAGTATACGCAATTGTGGTCTCCCTCTTAATGCTAGCTTCTCTGCAAAATTCATTGAATTCATTTGACTCGTACTTGGTCCCATTGTCGGTCCTCAAAACTTTGATTCTCTTCTTGGTTTAATTTTCCACCAAGGCCTTGAAGGTATGAAACCATTTGAATGCTTCGTCTTTCTTCTTCAAGAAATATATCCAGGTCTTGCGGGAGAAGTCATCTGAAAAAGTCGTGTAATAGGAACATCCTCCCAAGGATGTCACGAGCAGCATACCAAATAAATCAGAATGTATCAACTGCAAGATATTGGTTGTCTTTGTGACACTTGAGGGGAATGGTCCCCTTGTATGCTTCCCTTCGGCACAACCTTGACATATACCTTCATGATCATTTTTAAATTTGGGCATCCCTATCACCACCTTCCTTGCTTTGGGACGAACTTTGTAATGAAGGTGTGCAAACCTCTGGTGCCATAACTCTGTTTGAAGAGTTCTATCACTAGCCCCCAATGGACTTCCTCCAACTTGGTAGAGTGTATCTACTATCAACTCTAAAACCAATAGTAAGAGCTTCCTTGAACTTCATCTTCCAAAAGCGTACCTTTCCATCAACGAATGCCACCTTGAATCCTTTGTCTTCCATTGCCAAAATAGACACAAGGTTCTTCTTCAAATTAGGTACGTACAATACATCTTGTAAGTGGAGGACTTGACCTTGAGATAGATGAAGGGTCACAGCCCCTGTCTCTTTCATGAGATAGGTGGCATCATCTCCAAGAATAATTTCTAGATTTGTATCCTTCTCATTCAAATCAGAGAGGGCTTCTTTATACCCAGTGAGGTGCCTTGAAGCACCACTATCAATCAACTAGACATCCAGGGTGTCGGGAGGATATGCAACAGAGAGGGAAGATACAAGAATAAATTCATTTCTCTTATTATCAACAACATTAGACTCATCGTACCTGGAATTTCTTGACCTCTTGAAAGGTTGCCCATTTCCACTACAATCAGAGGGAGCCTTCCTTTTTCCTTTGAACCTTTTGTTCCTTTGATTGCCATTCCCCCTGGAGTTGTTGTTGTCATCATTGCTGGGAGAGTCCCTTCTATTAGGGCACTCTCTGCATAGTGATCACACTTGTTATAGATGTACCTTCTTCCCTTCCTTCCTTTGGGCCTCGTTCTTCCATGGTTTTGATTTCTCGGACCTCCATTGTTCCTCTTCTTTGCATGAGTGATGAAGGCAATAGGGTCACCTCCATTTCCATTAGAGGGATGATTTCTCTCCATCATTCTTGACTCCTATTGAATGCATCTCGTCAATATTTCTTCAAAATTAGGAATCACATTATTATTAAGAATAGTGGCATTGAATACATACCAATCACGGGGGAGACCTCCAAGCGCAATGAGAACCATCTCTCGATCAACTATTTCTTCTGCAATAGCTAGAAGATTGTTCTTGATTTCAGTGAGCCTCATAAAATAGGATTGAATAGATTCATCCTTGTCCTTTTTGATATTCTTCAATTGATTCTTGAAGAAAAGAACTTGATTAGCATTGCTAGCCCTGAACATGCTAACCAGCTTATCATACATTTCTTTAGATGTACTCAACTTAGAAATGTAAGCGACCAAGTGCTTATGAATAGAATCCCAGATAATTATCTTTGCTTTGATTTCCCCTTTTCTATACTTCGTCTTTGTGGCAACAACTACATTTGATGGAGGCGCTTGAATCTTCCCCTGCACATAGTCCATGACATCTTGATCCTCTAATGCAAAATCCAAGGACATCTTCCATGCATGATAATCAGACTTATTAGTGAATTTATCATCAGCCTTGAAACCCTTGTAAGTTGAGGAGGCCATTTGTCCTTGATAGGATTCCTTCTTCGGTGATTGCTTCTAACACTAGCTTGGACTTTGTCTTCACCTCAGCTCCGATTCCATGTTACATTTAGATAACCATGGTGTGTTCTATGCTTAATGCAAATTACTTCAATCTTTCTTAGGCTCGATTCAAAATAGTGATCACATAAACATGAAAGTATAATGCTGATAGAACACAATAATAGATCAACAGAAGACAAGTAAATAATATAGATCAGATTTTACAATTCTTCTTGTCTAGCAAAGATATAGGATGATGTGCGTTACGACAGTCAACAGGATGCTTCAGCCAAAAAAGTCTTTCTTAGATTAGCCGACCCTCCAATTGTCGCACCCACAACCCTCAAAGACAGCTCATCAAAGGTCAACGTTGGCCAACCAAAAGTCAACACAGGACAATCAACAGAAAGTCAACGCTGTAGATTAGGGCTTTGGTCAAACTGCTCCTTTTCCCTTGATTTTTGTGCCTAGCTGTATGGCCTCCAAAAATCGACATTTCAGCAAAAGTTTGAGGTCAAACGGTCAAGGGTTAACCACGGTCAACGCTTTAGCAAATCAACCCTAAACAGATCCGTAGAAAAACAACAGCTCCAGCTTCGCACGTGTGAGGGAAAGAGGCCTCCAAAGGTTATTGAACCAATCAGATCACAATGAGAGAATGTGTGATGATATGATGAGCAAATGACCTCCAAGACTCTCCAATTTATATCCATCAATGAGGGTGTGTGACACATCTATTAGGCATGTGAGCCTACATTACAAATCTAGCCGACCTTGCACATGTGTGGAAAATAAATTCAAAATATATGTTCTGCTCATCCAAACAAGATGATCTTTAGATCAATCTTACACCTCTCCGAAAGAGGAATCCAACAAAAATATGACCATCATCATATGAGCAGTGCAATATGGAGTTTGGACCTAGTTTCCCAAAGTTAACACATGTGTTGTCATCCATCCTTGTCCCCATATGGATGTAGCATCCGGATTTGAAATTTGATTGATTGTTTTTATCCCCTGGTTGTTTAAAAGGAGGATGAGCTCTTGAGGGAGAGTATATCTATTGCCGCTACCAGACCAAGGATCGATGTCGATTATGTCTTGATTCCCAGGTCCGATTCTCCATGCCAGTCCAGACATAATGCTGTTGAAGGATGCAAGAACAACTTTCCAAATGTTGGAGATATTTGTTTTGTATTTGTTATCGAGGCGGATGCAATCAATGAGAGACAAGGGATAGATGTATTTTCTTACAGTGATCTCTATCCAAAGATTGCTTGTCGTTATCAGCTTCCAGCCCACTTTTGCAGCCAAGGCCTTGGAGAATGTGTAGAGATCCTTCAAGCCCCATCCACGCCACCTCTCTTGCATGACAATTCAGTCCCATTTGATCCATGCAAACACCCATCCTTGCTTTTCCCTGCGACATAAATAAGCACAACATTAATTGCAGAAATCTCCGGATTATCCACAGTATCGTAAAACAATGGTCGACGTTTTGAATCCCAACGGGGATCCATCTTCAAGACAAGATGAGAATGAAGAGTATATTTACAACATTTCTGTCGGATAATATTAAGAATGCCTTTTGGGATCCAGGCAAGAGCCATCTAGAATACTAGGATAGCTTCCAAAACAGATTTGATCAGAATTAATCTGCCAGCCCGAGATAACCATCTGTGACACCAAATGTTAAGTCTTTTTTCTATCTTGGCTTTCAACCACATCCAATCTGTCTTCCTATAATCGTTGGTCTTCAACCTGAAACCCAAGTATTTTATTCCTTCCTCCATGTCGACCAGTTGGAAGGGAAATTTAGCCGTGATATAGGAAATTTCATCTCTGTAGCATCCTACGACGAAAATGGTTGATTTGAGGGGGTTTATATCCATGCCAATGACCTTTTTGAAAGTTTGAATGTTTTGATATAGAGTGGCAACATCATTTGTCGATGCTCCTAAAAATATCACGACGTCATCAACAAAAAGAAGTTGCGTTAATGATAGGTTCCCAGTAATACCTGTTCCCTTGAGTGTGCCTTGAGCTTTAGCCTTTGTTATAATTTTGCCAAGTCCCTCCATCACGAGAAGGAATAGCAATGGAGAGAGAGGGCATCCTTGTCTGAGTCCTCTTTCAACATGGAAAAATTCAGAGGAAACACCATTCGCTAATATGTCAAAAGAAACCGATAAGATGCAACACATGACCTAGTGGACCCTAAGTCTATCTTAGTAAAATTGGTTAAATCAGATTATCTGAGGAAAATTGATTTTGCTCTAGAGACTTATGAAAAAGTCACTTGATGGGGTCAAGATGATCTTAGCCATCAATTGTGATTAGATAATGGCCGATTATAAGAGCGAGTTAATGAGGTTTGGAGAGACACACTTGAGCAGTTCGACTCACCTAGTTGCAGCGAATTAACAAGGGCACAGTTGAAGTAGAGGGAGACACCGGCAACGAGGTTTCAACAAAGAATTTGGGAGAAGAATTCCAGAGAAGGTTTCCATAGTGATTTCCAATTTCTAGAGGTAGGAAGGAGGTCGATTTTATCTGCAGAAAGAGAGGTCGAATCAGTGGTGCGAGTTAGTCAGTTAGCTAGTGCGAGTTGCAGAGAGGAGTATTGGAGAATGTAGTAGGGTAGCTATTAATTCAGTTCTCCTTAACCTTAATAATTGCTTGTGAAATCTATTTATCTTCTCATGTTTCTTTATTAGATCTTTTCATCAAACAATTATCAAGAGAAAAAATAGTAAAGACAATGGACACAGGAAGTAGGCTCCAAGCTAGGGCAAAACACCTCCAATTCCAAGGGGAAAACCCGAAAATATTCTCTTCTCTTCTTGTAGAATCTGCTTCAAATGAGAAAACCAAGACCCCATAACCCTAGGTCAAGTCCTCTTCCAAGAACTATGTCAAATCTTGAAGAATCCCTTCCAATGAGGTCAAAGATCAACCAAGTCAACAATGGTCAATCCTTCTTCGACCAACTTCCAACTTCAGCTTCAGACCCCATCTTCAAGTCTGCAACTTCGGTCACTTGGAACAATAGAAATACTTCTTTTTGGCACGTGACAATCTTCCAAGAACTCCTTCCTCAAGCAAGACAATGTCTCCAAAGTCAACAAGAGTCAAAGCTAGGTCAAAATACTAATTTTTCTCTCCTACAGCTTGGATCTCAAAATTTCCAGCCTCTTGCAATTCGGACTTGCAATTCTCAGCTTGCAGTAACCCTAACTCTCACATGTGTCAACATAAATAGATAGAGAATAGGTCTTTCTCTTTTTCTTGGTCTTCTTCCTTCTCTTCTTCACTCATCTTCTTGCTTGATATCAAACTCTTCTTGGTGCAAATTGAATTGGTGACAAATGTGGTCGGAGCTGCTCTTATCTATAGGCTTTCCATGAGGTCAAATAACCTCTTCTAGGTCGACTTGTGCTTGGAGGCTCATAGGACTTTCTAGACTCATAAACAATATCTTTTACTTGTTACGACTTTCCCAATAGGGTCTTATACAAATGATAAAGACTCTTTTGACTCGAGAAAAATATTCTTTTTACGTGGAAAACCCTAGAAGCATGAAGAACATGCTTGACCTAGATGACCATCAAAATGGAGCATGAAACCCATGCTAAAACAATAATTTTCTTTCTTCTTTTTCTTGTAACATAAGATATACATAATGACTTGAGTACATTGACAATTATGAAGACTGAAACTAGTTACATTTTCCAACACTCCCTCTTAACTACTGAGGTATTCAAAATTGTACACTTGGTGCAAGGATATTCTCAAACTGAAGAGTTCTCATAAGAAGTGTCAGATTGGTAAACCATCTTTTAAGCATCAACATTACGACCAACATTATCAACATAGTAAGGGCTTAACTTGAGAAGCTCTTCTTATATTAGAACGTAATGATTGGAGGCTTTATGTGAGATACCACATTACCTCTTCAAGGTACATACCTTGTTGAAGTATGTAACTAGGTTCGGTCTTCATAAATATGAAATGTACTCTTGATTCTTGTATATTGTAAAAAGAAAGAAAAAATATTATTATTATTTTTGTAGCATGGGTTTCATGCTCAAGGTCAATTTATTTGTAGGTCAAGCACCCATTGGGTGCTTCTAGGGTTTATCATAGAGTCAAGAAGTCAATTGAGTCATTGTCATATATGAAAGACCCCATTGGGCATCTTGTATTTTGTCAAGAGAATTTATTTGAGTCATAAAATGTGTCGAAGTCCCTCCAAGACCTAGTTGGCCTACAACAGAGACAAGTCAGCCTCATGAAGTAGTGTTTGACCTCCATAAGAAGCATATATATCAATGTTGCGAACATCGACATCGGGATAAAATCGGCAAGGGTCTTGAAAATCAAAAAAATCGTAAAAATTGGGAAAAAATCGGAAAAAAAAATTGGCAAACATCGACAAAATTAAGATACCATAGAAATATCTGTAAAAATTGGCAAACATCGGCTAGGCCAAAAAATCGTGATTTCAAGATAAAATCGAGATGTTATTGAGATATTCGCAACACCGATATATATATAAAGAGGTACTCAACCTCATTTGATTACACATCCAATAAGTTCGATCAAGGACAAGAAAAGGAGACCTAGAAGGAGTGAAGAAGAAGAGAGTACAAGGAAGAGAAAGTCAAAGTTTTGGAAGCTTTCTTTGGGCTACACATTCCACCCGTGTGAAGGTTTTAGGGCACATATTGCAGCTACAAATCCGAAGTTTCAAACCTTTAAAAAAGCTGAGTTTTGGTATTAGATAGATCAAGTTTGCAGGCCAAGTAGTCAAGGAAGAGAAGGCTATCTAAGCGAAGGAGTAATGAGGCCAAATTCACCATAATTTCTCTCACACGTGCCAACTAGGGTTTCTGTAGTAAATGCCAAAAGTTACAGACTTGAACCTATAGCTGAAAATCTGAAGTGAAGGATGAAATCTAGAGTTTTCAAGAAGTTTGACTAGCATTGACTTTGTGGAAGAGAAGCTCATCAAAGGAGAGGTTGACTTGGTCTTGGAGGGGTCTTTGACAAGTGTCTTAGGTCTTAGAATTCATCATTTGAAGATTCTATAAGAAGAGAGGAATTCTTGTGGGTTTTCCTCTCAAGAGGAGAGGTTTTGGGCCTGGCTAGCATCCTACATTTTGTGTGCTCTTGTCTCTTTGATCTTCATATTTTGGTAGCTATTTGATGATAAGAACACAATAATAATTAAGTAAAAGAATAAATTAATTACAAGTACATCAAGTTAAGTAAAAGAATATCACAAACAATTATCAAAGCAAGAGAAATCACCTTTATCTAGCTGCCCTTGATTTTTCAACATGGAATCAGAGCTAAGGTGACATTAACAAGGGAAGGTAGCTTGAAGATCATCCAATTGAAGAAGGATACATAAGGGTCGAGCATAAGGAGAACATCAAGGAAAATAAAAAACATCAAGGAGGACTATGCATCACATCACAAGGATCACATCATCACAACTCTTGGAAGAAGAAGACCTCAAAGACCCTACCTCCATTCTAAGGACTCTACACTTGAAGCATTCTTGGGAAGGTTACACATTCTACAATCATCAACCAAAGGAAGCAAGAAGGAGCACTTCACCAAAGAAATCAAAGTGATCTACCTCACATTGAAGAAAAGATCACATCTCAAACATCCTTGAAGAAAATCATCAAGGAGACATCTTCAATTGTCAAAGGAGTAGTAGAAGTCAACATCATCAAGAAGGCATCTAGTTGAAGATATCATCATCAAAGGAGCATCTTTACTTGACAAGTAATTATTCTATATTTTATGTCTAAATCTACAATGACTTCTTTCTACAAGGAGAACAACGAACTGGTTGGGTCATTGAATTACCTTGCATGGAAGAAGAGAATAGATTTCATCCTCATAGAAATTGAAGTCATTGAATATGTCACGGGATCAATCACCAAACCTTCTTAAGAACAATCTCAAGCACTATCAAAGTACATGAAAGGAGAAATAAGGGCTCAAAGAATCCTTATTGAGTCAATAAAGGATTCTCTCATCCCTTATGTAGCAGAGTTGAAAACATAAAAAGAGATCTATGAAAAATTGGTAGAATTGTTCTTTGTAAGCACTACAGGAGAAATTATATCATTGAGAAACGAACTATACAAGATGGAGGTATCAAAGGAAGAAGGGGTAGCCTCATACCTTATGAGGTTATCTCAAATAAGATATAAACTACAAGAGCTAGGAGAAGTAATGTCTGATCGAGAGATGACCACCATTGTGCTCAATGCACTACTTGATGAATGGGGCAACTTTGTATTAAGTATCTATGGAAAGAAGGAAACTACCCCATTCAATGATCTATGGTCATTATGCAAAGTTGAACAAACCAAATTGAAGGCAAAGAACAATGTTGGATCAAGTGAACAAACACAAGCACATGCAACAATGGTTAGGAGGAAAGGAAAATTTGGGAAGTTTGAGCCCAAAAAGAAGTTTCAAAAGAAAATTGATGTCTAAGATTCAATGCTATGAGTGTAATGAATATGGGCACTTCAAGAGGTATTGGCCTAAACTCCAGAAGGACAAGAAGAAGAGAAATGAAAGAAATGAAGCCCATGTCATCGAAGAAGTAGAACCTGAAAATAAGTCAAAGAAGGAAGAAGTAAAAGACCTTTACTATGACAGAGATAACATCATATACGTAGTTCTTTGCAGTTTATAAAAGACAACAGTCATGATGGAAAACATCACAAGTATGATAGGATGCATTATAGCAAAGATTGAGATGACATCATCATAGAGGCATGGAAGATAGCCGAAGTAGAAGTTTATATGGTTGGAGCAATCATAAAGAAAATAGGTCATGGCATCTTCATTGAAGTATAGGAGGACAATCGAAGTAAGAATTTTATATGGTTGGAAAAATTCATCTAGGAAGATAGAAAGATAAAAGTTTGTCACACCTCATCATCATTAGAAAGAATCATTTGTAGAACAACGATCATTAGATCCTCCATTGGAATCTTTGTTAGAAGATTCACCTCTACTTATAAGAAGCAAGTGTTGGAAAATCGATGGAGATGGCAATTAAATGATTTTCCTTCTTAATGACATTAACTTGTGGTGTTTTTCATTATTAGTATTATACCACTTAATTATCTTTTTTTATCATCAAGATTAATGCCAAGCAACAAAATAGAAGAACACAAGATATATGCACGTTGCCATGGAAAAACCCCCCTTGAGGGGAAAACCTAATAACAAATTCTTCTTTCTTTAGATTCAAGATGAGACAGCCAAGACCCTTACAAACTAGACTCGAGACTACCTCTATCCATCAAGTCAATCTTGTTTAGGCTTCAATTCCATTGCTCCTGTAGCAGTCAATCTTCTTTATACTTGACCTTGAAGAGATCACCTCTAAAACCAATCCGAACTCCTTCATGTATTTCGGTGATACTTCTACAACTAATCTAACCAATCCAAACACTGAGCACTGAGATGATATTACTGTGGTGAGAGCACCGAATCACTATGACGACTGAATCTTGCAATTCGAGCTTATCTCTGTGATAGCAACGATCCCTTCCTTCTGAAATAACATAAAACTGAAGCATCACCGAATACTATGAGACATTCGAATCTTGCAATGAAATCTTATCTCTATGATAACAATAGTCCCTTTTGAAATAACATCAAACTGAAGCGACACCGAATACTCTGAGACATATAAACCTTTTATTATAAAGACCCCAAAATATATATATACCTCTGAAAGTATATCCGAACTTTACTGTGATCACCGAAAAGGAGATTCTCTGAAATCGGAACTTGTTGTGTCCAGTAGTACTATTGAAACTGTTCTCTAAAATCTTATACGAAATTCTGTGTGTGTAATGCGAAGACCTCAACTCGGTATATATAGTAGTTCGTTCGTCGTAAAAGAGCCGACATGACATTGTGAACAATTGTGTCATTAGTATGAGTCGAGATGCATATTCATTCATTTGTGTAGGCCGACATGTGATCTCCTTATGGAATTCGACTTGATCGAGATCCTTTCAACAACAAGGAGACTTCGATGGATGGAGGAGTCTTCACAAATTTATTTTGACAATAAGCTAAAGCCTACAATGGAGGCTTGACCTATATATTTGACCCAAGCATGAAACTCGTGCCTTAATAAGTCAAATCAAATTAATAATAAAAATTCATTTCACTTTCTTTTGACAAATATATTACATTTGACTCAAGTACAATAATGAAGACTGGGCCCGGTTACATTTTCCAACAACAAGTGGTAGTCTACAATCCACCTTGTGTGGGATCCATAGTTTAGAAGGAAGATGGTATGTTGACAAAGATGTGCAACATGTCACATTGGTTGAAGTACTTTCATCTTCAAGTAAGTTGCCAAAGGAAGTCTAGATGACCACATGAAGGAAGAGGTGTTGATTTTTGTGTAGCTTGGGAGGTACTCCAAGCCCTGGTGTTCGAGGGTTGGAGGTCAAAGCCCGACAAATGGACTTGTGGGCTTTGTTGAGATTCAACAAGAAGATCTTAGTGAAAATTATGCACCTACAGTAGGATGGAGGCTCAGGCTATGTTTACGTGGATGTCTATTTATAGATGCATGAGAAAATTCTATTTATAGATGAGGTCTATTTATAGATGTATGTGCAAGTTCTATTAATAGATTGCATGTCTATTTATAGATGCATGTCGGCTATTATTATCTCTTAATATTAGTTGGACAATAAACAATAATCTATTCTTAATGAGCACTTGGAAATAGTTAACTGAAGTGGCAAATCAATTAGCTATAAGAATTTCGAGTTGAGTGGTTGGTTGGTGAGACATGCAAGTGGACTTAGTTGTAATTGAGTGATTCGAACTTGTAACAGAGTTGGAAGTGCGATTACGAAAGTTGTAAATTAGTTTAACTCAGTTGTGCTAGTTGTAACTGAAGATACACTAGTGAGAGATCAAGTGAATTAATTATTAATTAATTCACAATCAGTGGCCTCACATGCAACTGAAGATTTACTACTATTAATTGCATGCATGTCAGATCCAGTGGAGACCCAGTTGATTTCTAGGTGAAAGGGCAGATAACTATCAGTTGTGACATTATCCAGTTGCACACATGCAACCACACACACATTGCATGTGCCCATGAGGATTGCACAGTCAAGGAAAACAAGAGTCCATTCTTTCAAGGATTGCACAGTGGAGGCAGGTTGTCTGGAGACAGTAAATTGGCTAAGGAACTTGCCAATTTTTGTATGACAGTGTGAGACAGTTAGCTATTGTACTGAGAGCTCTTGGATTGGAGCTTTGTATGTAATTGTTTCATGATCCATGATATAATACATAATAGAAGATAGTGGGGTTTTTAGCTATAAACTTTCCTCGGGTAAATTATTTGTGTTATGTTTGATTGATCTTTCTTCATGATATTGTGATTGGCGATTATGTTTCAAATTCCACAAAGATTTTGTAGAAGCGATTCTGTATTTAACAATAGCATATTATTGTTAGATCACAAGAATCCAGGCAATACATATTTTGTATTAAATTTCTACATGGTATCAGAGAACAGGAAATTGCAATTTTGAACCAGGAGCTGAGTTTGTTGGTGGAAAGAATTCGAATTTGCAGAAAGGCTTTCTTGGCGCTACAACTGATTCAAGATCGAAATGTCTTTCAATGGCTTAAGGTTAGAGTATGCACTCGAGGGCAGCTCAAACTACATTGCTTGGAAGGACAGGATGGAGGAAGTACTTGAAGACAATGGCTTGAAGGAATTCATTGAAAAATATGTTTCTAAGCCAGATGTTGCAAATCTTGATGCATGGCGAAAGAAAGTGGCAAAGGCGAGGAGGATCCTGTTGGAGGGAGTACGAGACCACATTGTCTTAAGCTTCCATGGGAAAGCCACACCATATGTTATGTGGCTTTGACGGATCTATTCCAAAGTAGTAGCGACCATAGGAAATTGGCGCTCAAAGATAAACTCAAAAAGATCAAGATGGAAAAGGGCGACAACATTCCAAAGTATCTCACAAAGTTTGTCTAATGTCGGGATGAACTGGGGAGTGTGGGAATAACTGTTGCTGATGATGATTTGGTGAGCTTGGCTCTCTTGGGACTTCCTAAGAGTTGGCATAGTTATGAAGACTTTGTCAACAGACGGGAAAAATTGCCGGATTGGGAACGACTATGGTCGATTCTGGTGCAGGAGGAGTTCAAGCAGAATACCAAAAATGGCTCTTAATCAAAGCATGATGATGCAGAGGATTGTGCTTTGGCTGCCAAGGCGAAGAAGGGGAAGGAGAAGAAATTCCATTCTAAATCTGAGTCTAAAGGCAAGAAGCTGGATATGTCCAAAGTGAAGTGTTTTCATTGTCACAAACATGGGCATCTTGCTACTAACTGTCCGCAAAAGAAGAAGAACAAGAAGGCTGCTGGAGCTGCAGCTAGTAAGGCCCTTGCCTTGCAATTTGAGCTTGACTTCTCCTTGATCGCATGCATGGTGTCAAGTGCATTGGGATCAGTGTCGTATTTAGATAGTGGCGCTTCTTTTCACATGACAGGAGATAAGGAACTTTTCAGTGACTTGGAGGAGAAAGTTCTCCAGATGCATATAGAGATGGGTGACGATGGACAATACAGTGCGACCATTGGTACCATTACCTTTCGGAGGGAGTCAGGTAAACCATTTCAATTGAAAGATGTTATGCATGTTCCAGGTTTGAAGAAAAATTTGGTCTCAGTCGCAATGTTGGAGGACAGAGGCTATGACATTGTTTTTAACGATGGAAAAGCTTTCCTGCGACATAAAACAATGGGTCAAGTAAAGAGGATAGGGATTCGAGTTAAGAATCTCTACAAGCTGGAGGTAGATGGCTGCGTTGCCATGATGGGCAAGGTGGAAAAAGTGGTGAGTCGGGATGAGGGCGAATTATGGCATAGGTGATTAGGCCATCTTCATCATGGAGCCTAGAATGTCATGCAACAAATATCTACTGGACTTCCAATGGGAACACTTGCTCAATTAGATCAGTACAAGGGTTGCACCATGGAGAAGTATGTAAAGTCCACCTTTCATGAAAAGGAGAACCGTGCTTCGGGGATCCTTGAGAGAGTTCACACAGACGTGTGTGGACCATTCTCGGTTTCTTCAACAACAAAACATAAGTACTATGTTATTTTTGTTGATGAAATTTCTCGTATATGCTGGATCTTCTTCATACAGAAGAAGGATCAAACATTCTCAAAGTTCTGTGAGTTTAAGGCATTGGTGGAGAAAGAGTTGGGGAAGCAAGTGAAGGTTCTGAGGAGCGATAATGGTGGAGAATACATCTCTAATGAATTCAAGAACTTCTGCAACAAAGAAGGAATTCGAAGAGAACTCATAGCGCCTCATAACCCACAGCAAAATGGGGTCGCGGAGAGGAAGAACAGAACGATCGTGGGTGCAACACGAGCGATGTTGCATGATCAGGGCCTACCAATGCATTTGTGGGCAGAAGCATGCAACATTGCGGTTTATGTGCAAAACCGTTGTCCTCATAAAGTACTTGGCATGAGTACACCTAAAGAAGCTTTCATTGGTAAGAAACCGGATGTTTCACACACCAAGATTTTTGGCTCATCTGGTTATGTGCATGTGACCAAGGACATCAGGAAGAAGCTGGAGCCGATTGTTGAAGTTGGGATTTTTTTGGGGTACACAGAAACACCCCATAATTATCGTGTGTCTTTTCCAAACAGTCGAATGACTATGGTGCGACAGGATATAAATTTCGATGAGGGGAAAGCCATGCGGTTGTCGCTTGAGAGGGAGATGGACTTGGATGCGGAGGAGGAATTGTTGGTTCCCAAAGATGAGTCTCTAGATGTGGATTAGCCACAGGAGGAGGTTCATGGAGTGGAGTCATCCACTCATGCAGAGCCAACCATCAAAACTAGCAGAAGGCGTACCATAGAAGCTGATAGGCTGAGAGTTGATGGTGCACAGAATGTAGGAGTCCCTACTTCACAGCACAGACAAAGACAATCTCCTGACCGATTTACTGGATACATGGCTCTCATGAGCAAATGTATTGTGATTGAACCATCTTCCTTTCAGGAAGCAGTGCAGGAGCCCACGTGGGTAGATGCAATGGTGGAGGAGTATGACTCCATTGTCAAAAACAATGTTTGGGAAATTGTTCCAAGGGCGGTTGATAAATCAATGGGAGGTTTAAGATGGATCTACAACGTAAAGCAAGCTACTGACGGGAGTGTTGAGAAATACAAGGCTAGATTTGTGGCCTAGGACTTCTCACAGATCGAGGGGATAGATTATGAAGAGACCTTTGCACCTGTTGCAAGTTATTCTTCCACAAGGACAATCCTTGCTCTCTTAGCACATATGAGTTGTCACATTTATCAGATGGATGTGAAGACTGCGTTTCTCAATGGGATCATTGAGGAAGAGGTGTACATAGAGCAACTTGAAGGATTTGAGATCTTCAACAGCGACTCACATGTGTGCCGACTCAAAAGATCGCTGTATGGGCTGAATACACTCGGATAGACAGCTATTTCACCAAATTGGGCTTCACCAAAAGTGAAGCAGATGCAAACCTATACCAAATTGTGGTGGAGGGTAAGCTTTTAATCGTTGTTCTTTATGTTGATGATTTAATATTGACTGGTGATGAGCAGCTGATACACTCATGCAAAGAGGATCTTGCAAAAGAGTTTGATATGAAGGATATGGGCCTCCTTCATTATTTCCTTGGATTGGAAATATGGCAGCGAGATGGTGAACTTTTTGTGTTTCAAGGCAAGTATGCAAGGGAGATACTGGGTAAGTTTCACATGGAGGGCTGCAAACCCATGGATACTCCTCTTCTAGGAAACTGGAGGAAAGAGAATGCTACTTCTGGAGAGGTAGTGGATGCTATTGTATATCGAAAGTTAGTGGGTTCGCTAATGTATCTAGTGAACACGAGACCAGACATTTGCTATGCGGTTAACTAGCTGATTCAAGCTATGGTTAAGCCTACTAAGCTCTTTTGGAAGGCGGGTAAGCATGTCTTGAGATACTTGAGGGGCACATCAGAGTATGGTTTATGGTACAGACAAATGGATGAGGTGAAGTTGCATGGATTCACGGATGTAGATTGGGCGGGCAGCCCATCGGACAGAAAGAGCACATCAGGGGGGATCTTTAGCATTGGATCTACAACTGTATCTTCGTACAACAAGAAGAAGAGATCCGTGGCACTCAGTTCAACAGAAGCGAAATACATGGCAGCGAGTCAAGCTGTATGTGAGGCTATCTGGATGAGAAGATCTTGGTTGGTTTGTTTGGTTCTCATTTAGATCCGACAGTGATTCATCGTGATAGTCAGAGTTGCATTAAACTCTCGATTAATCTCGTGTTTCATGATCGATCTAAGAATATAGATATCCGGTATCATCATCTCAGAGATTGTGTGCAGAGGAAGATCATGTTGCTTCAGTGCATTCCTATGAAAGATCAGGATGCAAACATTCTGACGAAGGCGCTCACCAGGAGCAAATTCAAATACCATAGAGACAGGATCGGGGTGAAGGATAAACCCTTTCTTGTTGAGAGGGATTGTTGAGATTCAACAAGAAGATCCTAGTGAAAATTATGCACCTACACTAGGATGGAGCCTCAGGCTATTTTTAGGTGGATGTCTATCTATAGATGCATGAGCAAATTCTATTTATAGATGAGGTCTATTTATAAATGTATGTGCAAGTTCTATTTATAGATTGTATGTCTATTTATAGATGCATGTCGGCTATTATTATCCCTTAATATTAGTTGGACAATAAACAATACTATTCTCAATGAGCACTTGGAAATAGTTAACTGAAGTGGCAAATCAGTTAGCTATAGGAATTTCGAGTTGAGTGGTTGGTTGGTGGGACATGCAAGTGAACTTAGTTGTAACTGAGTGATTCAAAGTTGTAACAGAGTTGGAAGTGCGATTATGAAAGTTGTAAAGTAGTTTAACTCAGTTGTGCTAGTTGTAACTGAAGATTCACTAGTGAGAGATCAAGTGAATTAATTATTAATTAATTCACAATCAGTGGCCTCACATGCAACTGAAGATTTACTACTATTAACTGTATGCATGTCAGATCCAGTGGAGACCCAGTTGAGTTCTAGGTGAAAGGTAGATAACTATCAGTTGTGACATTATCTGGTTGCACACATGCAACCACACACACATTGGATGTGCCCATGAGGATTGCGCAGTCAAGGCAAGCAAGATTCCATTCATTCAGGGATTTCTATCAGTTGGGATTGCGTAGTGGAGGCAGGATGTCTGGAGACAGTAAATTGGCTAAGGAACTTGCCAATTTTTGTATGACAGTGTGAGACAGTTAGCTATTGTACTGAGAGCTCTTGGATTGGAGCTTTGTATGTAATTGTTTCATGATCCATGATATAATACATAATAGAAGATAGTGGGGTTTTTAGCTATAAGCTTTCCCCGGGTAAATTATCTGTGTTATGTGTGATTGATATTTATTCATGATATTGCGATTGGTGATTGTGTTTCAAATTCTGCAAAGATTTTGTAGAAGGGATTATGTATTTAATAGTAGCATATTATTGTCAGATCAGGAGAATCCAAGAAATACATATCAAGTTTGGGGGTTTTGCACCCATCAATGTTTGGGCCAAAACCATGATGGATTTTCAACATGTGATGGATGAGGATGATAGTGCTCGGCGAGACGATTCCAATGCAACCAGAATCATTCGATTCCGAGTTGTCGTTAGAGAGAAATGAATTTTTGAAGTTGACTAATTAATTATTGGTTGTCAAGTCATGTAGGCTTGATGTAAATAACTCCAATAGAAGGGTCTCTTCATCAATTCGGTGAAACCCTTCTTTAGCTTATAAAAGGAGGGTGAGATGATTCATTTTAGGTATCCATTTGTGTGCAACATCCTTTGAAGATAGCTCTGAAATTTGAAGGAGCCTAGCCGTAGCAAAAGAGTCAAGGACAACGTGATAGGAGGCCGAGGAGCAACGGGGAGGTCTGTGGTTAAGGGCCAAGTGCTGTAGGTGACAGCGGAGCTATTTGAAGGCTGGTTCAAGGGCTCGTATTGCTGGGCTAGTAGACCGAGGAGGAGAGGGACAAAATATCACTGCTTTGGAGCTGTTTGGGTTAGATTTGAGGGAGGCCGAGACCTACAGCTAGCTGTTGTGCTAGGCCAGAGGCCATAGCCAGCAGCTGGAGTTGTTCCAAGGCAACATGTAGGTGGACAATAACTATTTGGGACAACGTGGCATGGGAGGTGCCCTTCCTAGGTGGACCGCAACCCTAGAAGGGTGTGTTTGCTGATAGCGTGAAGGGTTAAGGGCTGCATATTGTGCCCTAACCAGAATTGCAGAACAAGTAAGCAAACAGTGGAGGACAACAACGTTTTGTGGAGGAGTGTTGGATCAAGGGTTGACCATGCTTAGATCGTGATTAGAGAAGCCTATTGGTGCCATGTGGATGATCTTCCAAGGAGGTGAAGGATCTTCCTAGGAGCAAAACCAACAATGTAGTTTTGGGTCAAAGTGTTGACTATTGTGTGGATTAGTTTGATGGGCATCTTTAGGAGGCCTTAAGAGTTGTTTGGAGGAGCCCACATGGATTGTTGGGAGGCCTACCAAGCAGTCAAGGTGACAACAAGCACATTAGATCGGAAGGCAAGAGGACAACAACAAGGTGTGTTGCAGATGGACCCTTGTATGATGGATTGATGGTGTCCTAGGAGAGGACATATTGATGGTGCCTAGATTTTCACAATAGCTCCTCTATTGCAGAGCAAAGGGCGGATTGATGGAGTCTGTGGGCAGCCATGGTAAGGGTCTCCCAGGTGTGGGGATGCCCTAACTAGGAACAGATGCTACGACGTGGATTTGGTCTCTCGTGGATCGTTGGAGGGCAGCGTGAGAGAGGAGCAAGTGTGGACGAGATTGGGCACTAGAGGACAATGTGATAGTGTCCATGTCGGAGCTGAAGTGCAACACTTTGATGGACAAAGGTGATTGCTAGCTTGGGAGTTGTGGAGCTCAAGGGTCTGGCCAACTAGGAGCAAGATTGTGGAAGCCCAAGACTTGTGTGGATAAGGACTTCTACAATAGATGATGGGCAGTCTTCCTAGCCCGTGTTCATTGTGGGAGATGGACATCTTGCAGTGATAGGTGGCAGCCCTCTGTGCCCTATGTTGGTCTTCATTGGTGTAATGCAAGAAGACCATAGTGGGCTGAAGTCCCTAAGTAGCTGAGGAGCAGCAGTGGGCAGGTTGAGAGTTGTTCACAAATGGAGCTGTGAACAACTCAACAGGAGTCTCGATGTGTTGTGCCCTTGATGGACATAGGGAAAACTAGAGAGCATATTAGACAACTGCGATTCAGTGGACAGATGGACTTGGAGCATTGAAGGACCAGGCAGGAGCTGTAGATCGAGAGCCGAAGGACCAGGCAGGTACTGGGTACGACTAAGAGAGGGCTGAGAGATTGCACTACAACCAGATGGTCAAAGTGTCTGTTTGTATCTTGTACTAGTGGATGTATGAGGGCCATTATCCCTAGTACAAGAGTCCTAGACTGTTGTATTATATGTTCTTAATATAACGAAGTTGGGTTGAAAAATTAAAAAGTTGTCTATATTCTTTACATGTGATTTACTGCTTTTTATATTTAGTTGTGCAAAGTATTTCTGCTAAGTTTCTTGGTTTGGTACAGTTAGAGATTTTAAGACTCTATCCTAGACCCAAGGTCGTGAAAATTCAACAAGAGGTATGTATATATTTGGTAATAGATAGATAAAGTCATGTCATCATATGGTTGTGAATAGAATGGTTGAAAGCTCTATCTCATGAGCATGACTAAATAAGAAGGGACTCTTCCTTGTGAATGATACATGAAGGTATGAATACAATGTACCTTGAACTCTTCCTTATGAATGATACATGAAGGTATGAATACAATGTACCTTGAACTCTTCTACATATTGACAAGATGAAATCAACATAAAATGACCTCATGAAGAATATGAGGTGGTTGGCAATCATGGTTCCTATGATGAAGAAACTATGTACAAAAGATCCTAAGGAAGCAATATGTGAAGAAGGTGAAGAAGAGTTCATGAAAGATGTATCCATAGTCATGATAAGTGATCAACATTTGATAACAAGAAGGATTAGCTATGACATCGCTATGAAGAAGGTACGAAGACCCTGATATGTATGTTGGGAAAGAACCTTGGTAATGTATGTCTTGGAGATGGATTCATATAGTGTGCAAAATCATAAAGAGGTAATGTTGATTTAATCTTCATTTTGATTTTTGAAAGCATTTGGTTGGGTTGAAACAGGGCTACCAAAAGAGGGTTGTAGAAAGTCACCTACAACTAGTACTAATGAGATTGGATGGAAGATCCTGAAAGAAACATGACTTGGAAGAGGTAGTTCTATGAAGGATAGCTAGATGTGGACTAGAAGGTCACTTCCCGATGAAGAGAAGGATGCCATGACTATTAGTTCAACACTATGTTTTGTTGAAAGGCAGTGATAGAGAAGATGGCCAATGCCCTACGAAGAAGTTCTAGAAGAAGATGGCTCTGTTATGAAAAAGTTGAAGTTCATTCATGTCAGGAAGCCGAAAGGAGGAGCTCTACAAGTAGTTGATAGTACCATGATCTCCATCGAAGAGCAGATAACTGTCGTTGGTAACAAGTCCCTAGTTGAGAGGGAAGTTGGGTATATTCCTTTTATAAGAATGAATAGATCCTCCCTAGTTGAGAGGGAGAGCTAGACACATCATTCTTGTCTTCATGTTATGAAGAAAGAATGGAGGATTTTGTAAGCCTCTGAATTCCGATACTCTTTGAGGATGAGGTAGGGCATTCGATAAATAAGAGTATTTGAAGAGGAAATTCTTTGAGGATGTGTTAATCCAAGATAGGAATGGTCTTAGAAGGACATGTTGACGACTGGAGTGGCACTTGATGATTATATGAAGATTCCATGCCCAAGGATGAACCAAATGACACTTGAACCATCAAATATCATCAAATTACCAAAGTTTTTAAACTCTTTTTCTACTTCTCATCATTTTCTCTTGTACCCAGATTCCATACCCTGCGGGGAATTGTAATAAGTGATGCTAGTAATGATGAGTTTTGATTCTGTAACAGGTCGAGGTCGCTTGGGACCTTGCCAACAAGTGAGTATTACTTTGGGAGTTTTTTTCACTTGGTTAATTATCATCTCCCTACCAGGGACTTAATTAATTGAGTGTTTCCTCCAAATTTACCCCAAAGCTGGAGTACGGCTTAATGGTGAGGCCTTGGGTGAGTCATAGAGTCTAGAGTCAATGTATAGTACCATACTAGATCACACAAAAAAATTCGTGGAATTTGGTTAGGTCTAGGTAGTCATTTTTTAATTTTTTTGATTTTCTGCAAGGCGAAAATTGCAATAAAAATTGTATATGTAATGTAATAAGTGATGTCTAGAGAAGTTGTATGGGGTACAAGTATTAAAATTTGCACCCCTCACCCTCAAATTTCTACTATGACACACTTTGAGGGGTCAAAAATGTGTTTAGGACCCCCAAAACCCACATTTCCTAAGTTTAGTGGAAAATGTGGCAATAAATTAGGCTAGAAATAAATTAATTAGAGAGAAATAAATTATTCCATGTGACAAAATGACATGGAAATTATCCTAAGTCAAAGAGTTGAGTCAAGGGAAAAGTGGACGATGGCTGAGCACCTTACATCATAAATACACTAATATCTCATAAAATCCAATTTCCTGTAGTTAATGTAGCAGTTGCACATTTGGAAAATCGAATTATTTGGAGGAGCTCATGCACTGAAGGAATATTCGATGGAATATTTGGATTGAGGATTTCCCGGTGACTTCTCTCACTGTTAGCTCTAGTGCTTCTACACTTAGCATTTCACTTTGGAGGATTACAAGTTTCTCTTGGAGGAGATCACACAGTTCCTTGGATCTACGCAGAGCATCTTTAGGATCATCATTTGAAGTGGCAACACTTGGTTCGAGTTTGGATGGTTTGACTGGACTTATCTCATTGCTTTGGTTCACTCATGGGTGTGTTTACTATGCCATATAGAAAATTTGATTTTCCTTTGGTGCAACATATCTAATTCGATTTGCTTTGGTGTCTACCTTTTCTTGGGATTTGCTCCAAGTTCAATTCTCACATGCATTCTTCCTTGGGATTTTCTCCCAACTCTCTATATAATAGAGCCATGGGCTCTCATATGTAGCATGTAATACGAGCTATTGGGCTTGAGGACACAACTGGATTGTACACTCATTTTGCAATATAATACAACAGACCTTGGGGTTACTTGTGATGGTGTTCTTCTCCTTCCATATGGTAAATTCTAGACATGTTATTGTGTTTCTACGTAATTCTTCATGCTATTTTTCGTTCATGCTTGTTTTGAGTTATGTTGATATGTAGCCATCTCATATTAGCATAGGAATTGTTTAATTGCTCTAGGAAAAGAAACATTCTAGTTGATGTCAAATATATCTCTAGGAGTTCTTTCCATTGCATTTATTTAATTTCATGTGGATTTAATGTGTTGCGGTGAAGTTTTGTAGAGGAATCCGTCTTTGGTCAAGCTTTTCAAACGCGAGGGTAAGTTCTTGGAGGAACCAACCCACTTTTGAAAATGTTCAAAGAGAACCCACATGTGTTAAATTCTATAGTCTCATCTATTTTGATTTGTCTTGCAGGCGTTCTTTTAAGTTTTAGGCTCTTATTTATTGCATCAAAATCACATAAATTTTTTTCTTTCTTCATGTATTGCACTTCATTTATTAATATATCGCTATTTCAAAGAGCTAAGTCATGGCTAGTCAAAGAAAAGAGTTTACTCATGCTCTTTGGCCTAGCCTCTTGTAGATTATTTTGTAACATATTTTGTAGTTTTTTTTTTTTGAAACTAATATTTGTTGTGTTGTTGTAGCCATTTCTAACATGTTCTCTTGCAACTTGTAGGATTCATCATAAAAAAAAAACTACTTACAAGTTTGCATGCAGGACCTTGGGGCTCGAATTTAGTGACTACTTCCACTTTTAGGCCAAGTTATTCTTGGACAAGGCTGTGTTCTTCTTGAGGGAGGCCGAGTTCTTTTGGCCATATCTCTCTCTCTCTTAGCCGTGGCCATATAAGAGGCTTAGCCTCTCTTCTCTTTCTTCAAAATCTGAATTTCATTGAGCCATTTTTGGGCCTCAAATTGTAGATATTTTCAGCAAGGAAATGTCTATGGCTTGAAGCTAAATTGTTAAGACTTTCCTTGTATTTTAGAGAAGACTTCATGGTCTTTTCCTTTTTGTAACAACTAATAAAATTTCTGATTTTGGGAGTGTGGGTTTTACCCATTGGTATCCCTATCTCTCCGCCTTTTGGAGAGGATTAGTGGTTTGATTTTTGTTGGTTTATTTATTTCACTTGCATGCATCTCATTTAATTGGGTAATTAACACAACCATGCATCACACTCATTCCGCATGCTCTTTAGTTTGATCTACTGCATATTTTAAGTCTATAACAAGTTCATATTTTTTGCATGCAAGCACTTTTAACTTGATTCTAGTTGGCTTGAACATAGTTCCAAGTTTACTTATGCTTCACCATTAAACACATCTTACATGCATAAATTATTTGGACAAAGTTTCTCCATAAAACAACATTTTATTTCATGTCAAACAAGTACATTTCAAGTTGAAGTTAATTTTTTTTTATTCTCTGGTTAATTTACTTACATGCCCCAAGCATCACTATAATTTACCTCCAACTTAAGTTGGTTGAATAGGCGTTTTAGGAACCCTCTACTTCTATGGACTCTTCACTGTGAGATCCAAATCTTTGGGCGAGGGTGAGGTCTAAGGATTATAGTCCAATTGTAACCTTGCTTTAAAGCTAATTAATAAAATAAACCAAGAGCACTATTTCATCACATTTACCTTACTTGCAAAGTTTCTCAAATTTATTGCTATCTTGATGGCTTAAAGTTTCACATGCAAATCTTATTTCAAGAAGCACTTTTGATGCAAGCATTGTAATCTCTTAATTTTGCAACAAGTTTAATTTTTCTTGTAATTGGAAATTGGCTTACCTTTGTAACTTAATTACATGTTGTCATTTTGATGGTCATGGGTGATTGATTTCACTTCCAAGTACTCTTATCTTGGGTTGAAAACTTAATTGCATGTTGTCATCTTGGTCTAACATTTGAGTTTTTCTATCATCTCATTTACATTCTCATAAGTAGATTACTAATTGTTTCCTTTTGGGCAAGGTAGCTTTACATGCTTTGATTCATAAATTTGTTTATCTCAAAAGCATTTATAATATCTTGTGCTAACAGTTTCTTGTTTCTACTTTTCAAGATTACCTTTGCTTTCCATTTGAAAGCATTTCACTTCATTTAAGCAAATACAATTTCATTTTAAAAGAACAATGCTTTGAAGACACTAGTTTTCATATGCTTTATGTTTATTTTATGTATTGATGGTTATTGTTCATATCACTTTTTGCTTATAAATATTAATAAGTAGTCTATTTAACTCTAACAACTCTCCTAGAAAACTCACATCTTTAACTTAGTTTTCCTTTAGGGACCAGCCCCCATAGCTAACCTAGGGGATAGTTTAAACAGAGAGAGTTGGGAATATATGACAACCCCTTTTTTTAGTTCCTTGCGACCAACCACACCTTGTGGGGTTAAAGGCTTTTCTCACTAACTAGTAGGTAGGTGTAGATGGCAAGCAACAACAAAACATACTGACAAGGTCTTGAGGCATATCATGATCATATTGACAAGGTCTTGAGGCATACATTTACATCAATAATTTGTCCCTTTACAAGTGTAACATCACTTCATATACATGAATCTAAATTATATTTATGACAAGACGACATACTCCTAAAGACATCGAGAAGAAGTCTTTGACCTATAATAAGAACTCCTTGCTCATGAAACCCATGAGTCAAGCATTACAAAATACATTTTATTATCTTGGTCTTCTTCATTACATAAATTCATAATTACAAATCATTATGAAGACTGAACCTAGTTACACTTTTTAACAACTTCATCTTCCACTGCCCTATTTAGGGGGCTATAGACCCTCTCCAGTTTCTTTAGGTACCCTGACTAGAGATGATTGGTTTTATACATTCAAGAGGCCTTTAGACTCCATTCCCATACTCTTTTGCCACCTCCTAGACTAGTCTCCACCTAGATAAGCACTTTTTTTTATGGTGCTCCCATCTGCTAGGGGCAACATGAGATAGACTGATCACGGCCTTGATTCTGACTTCATATCTTTTACAGGCCAAGGGGACTATCCCTATATCCTGGAGACCTCAGGGGCATTTCTTGTTCATTTCCCGTACTAGTAGTTAGATGAGGCCACCTAGGGCCTAGCTGGGGGTGACAACTTACAGGGAATGACACAATTCACAGTCCAAAGCCTCCTCCAGGTCCCCCAAAGAGTCTTCTATCTGGGGTTTTCTCTTCTCGGCCTCTCATGTTAGTGGAGCTAGCTCCAGCGGACCTTGATACACTTGTATTATTTGTACTCTAGATTTTGGGTGCATTTTCATTGTACATCTTTCTCCCAGATCTACTTTCTGCTTTTAGAGTAAGGTTTTCAGTCATTAGCTTAGATCAGTAATCTGCTTTCTGCGTCTTTCTTTTTATAGGAGTCATCTTTGAGCTCCCACTTTGTATTGACACCATTATATTCAGCAGTCACATTGACCTACTTTAGTGGTCATTTGTTGGACATTAATAAAATTATCTTATCTCATAAGCTGCTTCCTAACCAAATCTCTTTTGTTCTCCACACCATCTTATGGATAAAGCAACAGTTCTACAGTGCTCAAAATGACTTGATTTTCTGAGACTTACGTTGGATCTTACAAGTTACATCCGTTCCTAATAGTCATCATTGCTGGTTTCAAGTTTGGACTTCTTCGGTTTTGGAATACCATGCTTTCACTTAAGGCATCCAAAGTTACGATGTTGTTTTTAGTATTATTAACAATATTTGTTGTGATTTACACAATGGCTCAAAGTTGGATTTCTTATTTTTTCTATGCAACATAAATTCGTGATCCTGTTATATCTAATTTACTCATCTTGTAATCAGGCTGCTTCAATATTGCTTATTTATCTGTCCATTTGGAATTCGTTGCAATCAAATTGGGCGGATATTGTTGCTGTGGGGACAATCTTGTAAGTTTGCTCTCTTTACTTGAAAATTTTATTTGATGCTTTATGGTGTACTTTAAGAACTCTTTTGAGCAAAATATTTTTCTTTTGAATTTTTTATTATTTCTTTCAGGTATGTGGTTGCATATTCATTGGGAGTCGGCCCTTTTGCGTCTGTACTTTCTGAGATATTTGATTCAGGATTACGCATTAAGGGTGTTACCTCACTAATGGCATTGCACTGGGTACAGTTTTGTGGTTCAGTAATTTCAATGCACAGTAGTAAAGTGATACTTAATGTTTGTGATGCCATTATTTCAAAGACTGGCCGTTTGATATTAACTTGTTGGTTTTTATTGCAGGTGTTGAACTTTCTCATTGGTGTATATTTTCTTGGTGGGGTTAATAAGATTGCACCCAAATATATTCTGCTAGGTGTCTGTAGTCTGTGCCTTGCCTCTGTCTACTGTCTATGGAATCTTAGGACGAAGGATTTAAGGTTCATCAATGAACCCTCAATGGAGGATTTAAAGTTAAAATTTGGCCACTTTAAGGAGGATATAATACTCAAATATGAGGGCATAGTGAAATACATCAAGAGTTGGATAATAGACATTATTTTGTAAGTTTATTGGCATGTTTATTTATAGACTGACTGTGTAGAGAATTTGATGGTTAAGGTGTCTAGTCCTTTCAACTTTGGGCCCACCTTGCAGTCATGTTCAACATGAATATGATAATGTGACACAGGTTAAAATGCTGGAAAATATTTTATTTCTGTTTTCATCCCTTAGATGATGAGGATAGAAGCTATATGTGATCATCGATGCACTTAATTCCAGTCTAATGCTGAAAACTTGTGAAGAGTCATGGGTTGCATGTTTGCAAAATTGGGAACTCCATTTGTTGAGTCAACAATATGATTTGGACTCCTTTACAACTAAGGCAGAAACTTGTATTAACTGTGGTTTTTCGAAGTTGAAGATTTAATATGTTTCGCATTACAAAATTACGAAGAGTGCAAATTTGGTGTGTGCACTGTGCACAAATGTGATAGAGATGAAATACTCGCATAAGAAGAAAACATACATGAAGGTTGCGACAATTATATGAAAATTATATACACTGTAGAATCTATAATCCATTAGGTAGTTATTGCGAGGGCTCTGTAGATATAGATGGTTAAAGTGTCTAATTTCATGGGCCCACCATCCAATTATGTTCAACATGAATCTAATTTTGTGACAAAGAGGTCCAAATGCTGAAAATTTCTATTTCTGTTTTCATCGCTGAGATGATGAGGATAGGATCTATGTATGTCAATACACTTATTTATTGTCCAATGCAGAAAACATGTGAAGAACCATGGATTGCCTGCTTGGAAATTTGGTTAACTCCATTAGTTTGGTCAGCATGATGACTTGGAATTCCTTTGCAACTAGGTAACCAACCCATGTATAGATTTGGTTTTGTGAATCCAACATTTACTATTTTTTGGCGTTGTCTACGGAGGCCACAATTTTTCCCGGATAGCGAATTTCTTGCCAGAATCCTGCAATTTTTTTTTCAAGAAATCTGACTGTTGCAGTGTTTAAATCGTTTTTTTATGGCAGAAATGGATGCAACACCATCAAGAACCCCTGGGGCATCCAAAATCCTGAAGCTTGACAGCTGTAACCTGGATTTTCAAAAAATTCTGCCAGATTTTCTCAAAATCTTACCGGAATTTCTATCGTTTTCCGGGCGAAATTGTGGCATGTTTAAACTACATGCTATTTTTCCCATCAGAAGGTTAGAAAGTTTGCATCTTTGATGTGCACGAAGATGCCAGCAATAGAACACTTGCAAAAAACGACCAAAGACAAGGAGATTGACACAATACTATATTGTGCACCCAATGATCCATTAGGGACTTTTAAAAGTACGTAGAGTCCAAAATTGGAACGATGGAGCAAGCAATGGAATGATTAGGGGAATGATTGATGGAGTAATCAGTGGGTGATTAATTACTATTTTTACCCTTAACTTAGGAGTTACAAATAGAAATGTACAATATTGATTAAGGTACATTGCTACCGGTCACATACTAACTTTCATCATTTTCTCCATGCTTAATAGGGAAAATACTGCTTGGAGGCATATTGAGACAACCACTTCACGAGTTAGCAAGGTGTGTTTTTAGCAAACTAGGTGTTTCCTTTCTTCTGTTGAATGGTTAAAGTGTCTTCGGTCAAATGGGGTAAAAAATTTGGAATGGTTATTCTTGGATGCATAACTATAACATCTTCCTCCAATTGTGAAGGCTCCTAAAGTTCATAACTATTAACATCTTTCTCCAATTGTGAAGGCTTATAAAGTTTGGATTGGTTGATTAGAGAGTATCTTGTATACCAACTTGAGGTGGGAGACACAATTGAAGGGATAGTATTCATTTGCTGAGTGATGGTATATGGTCCTTACCGAATCAGTTTGAGCTTATGATATTGTATGTCAATGAAGCGAAACACAATTGCTAACTCGAAATTGTGGAGGTACTAGATGCTAGCCAGAAAGTGCTTTGTAAGTTGCTGAAGTTTGTTGGAGTATATGATGTACTTGAGCATGGATTTTGGCCTAGTCCTACATAAAGAAAAAAGGGAGTTTAGGTTTTACTAACATAAGAAATCAACTAGTGGCTCTTGTTGGCAAATGAATAATCCACATAGAAGTGGATTCTCTTTGGTGACTTTTATTTCAACATTGAATCCAATAGGGTCATTAGAACGAAGGCTTCTGCAGTGGTGTCGTGGATATGTTTCAGTGGTGTCGTGGATATGTTTCAGAGGGGTCTGGACTTCAATGCCTCACCATACTGGGTATAGATATCTATGTCTATATGCGATTCAATGGTTCTCTTTTCTTGCCTTTGGAGTAATAATAATGTTTTGTTATAAATTTCTTAATATTTTTAGCAATTTTGGTATTTTTTATATATGTTGTTACTTTTTTATTGTTTTCATTAATTAGTAATAATGATATAGCAGAGTCTAGATATGGTAAGTTTGAACATTTTCTGGTTATAATTTTCAAATCGTGTTTGCCCTAAATCTAGCGAAAATTCAGAAGGTATGTTGGAATTGAAGATACAAGTTCAGATTGCATCTTTTGGGGGCATTAAGGGCTCCTTAGGGTGGTGAATATATTTATTTATTTAAATATACAATTTATTAATTAAAAATTGCAATTTTAGCAACAATTACATGGTAAGATTTCATAGGATGTTTAGATTTCTTCATAATGATATTAAGCATTGGCAATAAAATTTAAATAATGATATCACTAATTGTTAACATTAAATATTAGTAATTGACCTTTATCGTTGAGATATATACGCCGCATTGGGTTTGAAATGGATTTTTCCAATATATGTTTTTATCACATTGAATCATATTCACACCCATTTGCATATTCAAATTTGTTAAATTTAACAATGACTAACATTTAGTATTATCTTTTGAATATTTTAAAGCTTATAATATTAAACATTCAAAGACATGTTTAAGGTTTAATAAAACAAGGTTATGTTTAGCCTTGAGGGTTAGCTTAATTGGTAGAGTTCATGTTGTTAAATCGCCTTTGCTATTGAAAAGTTATATGTTCAATTCTCTTGACACTCTTGGAGTCCGGCTCTGTGGTTGAGCCAACAAGAAGTGATCCCTTCGGGTGGATTTTCTTGGTACAAATATTCTGTGGATGTAGTGGTCATCGATCTCTGGGGTCTTTGAACTACATAGAAAAAAAAGGTTATACCTCTACAGTTCTTAAATAAAATATTTTGAGCTAATGAACAACTTTGGGCAAAAAAAATGGATTGATTTTTGTTCACATTATGAAAATATCTTGATATGACTCTTGAACTTCACTCAACCACTTTAATTATGGAGATTTTGTTATAATGATGCTTGCTGATTCAAAACACACTAAAGCCTTGAATATTTAGACATGACTAACTTGACAATTGAACTAAAGCCATTAAAACACTACTAATGAAATCAAAGGAAACATCATGCAATTGACATGGAATAAACCTACACTAACTAATAATACTAATCAATGATTAATATATTTAAAAATCCAATCAAAATACACATACAATTGGTTAATTCTACTAAACCCCTTGTCATAATCAAATCTCTAATATAAGTTGTCATGTAGCCTACGATCTAGATGCTTTCATGTATTCAATAACTATATAGGTTGAGCATGTTATTATATACAAATTTAGTGTGATTTAATACTATAAAGAAATAAAAAATCCATAGCTCTTGTGTGTTGATTTTTGTTTTTCATCCTTCATCCGTCATCTGAAAGTGCCAACACTACTCAATATCTAGAAAATTATTAGACTAGAAAGTAGTTATTGAAATACATCTAGATTAAGAAACCATTACTAAATCCATCAATTTTCTTAGGCATGTGAAAATAACAACAATTGCTATCACCTCCTTGTGGGAAAGATCATGCTATGAATCACAATCCATCTGTTTTTTTTTTTCTTCTAAGTTGGTTTAATCTATTGATATAAATCATAATATACAATGCGAGACTTTCCTCCGGGGCTGCAAAGCTATCCAACTCCGGAGGGAGTCTTAATAATAATAATAATAATAAAGACCGCCCCTATAGGGGAAACCGACCCATAAGATGCCGCCCATAACTGGGAAACCAACAATTACAAAGTTGCACAAAAAGCAATGTTTACAAAAATAGAAATTATCGCCACAACGATTACAGTCATTGTGTCCTAGAATGCAGCATGTCATAACAAAAGACCAAAAAGAGGTAAGAAGACTTGTCATCAATCTAGCTATCGGTGTGTGAAGGAAGAGCCTCCTCCACAATTGGACAACTGCAGCCATCCTCCACATCTTCATTGCCTTCCTTGGATTGCTAGGCAATGTTTTCAGATGAGGAAGTTAAGCTTTTTCCTTCAGCTGTTTGTCCGAGTGCGCAGAGCTCCCACTGCCATTGCCCTCGCTCCTAGAGGTCTGCGAACTTGATTTGACAGGAGGGCAGCAGATTTTCTGGAGACCTAAGGAGGCCTCACGGAAATTGTTGACTTCCTCCTGCACTTTCTGGAGCCAGAGGTGATATCTCCATGCTGCTCCTCTTGAAACACAACAAAAATGGTGGCGGTAATTCTTGGACTGTCCATGGCACTGTTGAAGTGAAATTGTGCTACATTGCCTGTCGAAGGCTGGGTGTTGCAGACTTCATGGTTAGATAGGGGCGGGCGAGAGCCAACTCCTCTACCATTACCCCGCCTGCACCTCATATGGTGCCTACGCGGCATGTTGGGGTTGAAGGCCGAATAAGTATGCAAAGAGGTTGGATGAGAAGACAAAGAGGCCGACTGAGAAGACAACGAGGTTGAATGAGGAGACAATGAGGGCGAATCAACGGACATATGTGAAAGATAGGAAGGCGAGCACTGCAAATTATCACAACGGCTAGGCTTGGAGGGAGGAGAATGCAGAGGGGAGGCATGAGGCGAGCACGGTGTGGGGTCAGTCTCTGAGGGAGAGTGAATACAGAGATGAGCAAAAGGACGAGTGTCTCGCTGGGCCGAGAGAGGGCTTGCTGCTCTAGTCGACTGGTTGGCGAGATGAAGACAAAGATGGAGCGGAGAGATGGAGCTCAAGAGCCTAGACTAGGTGAAAGACAAAACCAGAGAGTGCTGGGCATAAGTAGCTGTGCTGGAGATGGGACGTGTCTCCATTGAATTAGGCGTCGAGCAAGTTGCAGAGTAATGGCAGAGCGAGTGAGCTATGAATGCCAATCACCGATCCGCAAGGGCCTTTAAAGCCTTGGTACCATGCCCTGCGGCGGGCGGGTGGCTTGGCTGGGTGTCTCGCCTTGGGCCAGCCACCGTATTAATCTCAATGCGCACTCGCATCCGGGAAATCACAATCCATCTGTTACATCATATAAGCATTTCAATTTTAAATCTGGAATAATGGATGATTGAAATAATAGTTATTGAGTTGATGTGAATTGTGATCTCAGTACTAACAATGAGAATAGTTATATCACTACTAAAAATGAGAATAGTTATCGAGTTGAGTGTTGGAAATGTTGTTATTGATGGAAAAGGAGATGACAAAGGAGGAGCACCTGAAACATCAGTCAAGGAGCAGAGGAAGAAAAAAGAGAGGTAGCAGAGGTAGCAAAAAGAGAAGTAAGGAGCAGCATCAGTCAAGGAGTAGAGGATAGCAAAGAAGCAGAGAGTTATTCAAGGTGCAGGGTAGTGAGGACAGAAGGAGGGCCACTGGATTTTGAAAAAGGGGCAGAGTCAAGAGAAGAAGAAGTTTTGCCTGCCAAGACAAGAAGAAGTGTTTGCAGGTGGATTCATTTGTATCTATGGGAGGAATTGTTCAACATTGCATGGGTATGATGAGACTATCTGTGCATTGATGATGATGAGTCAATCAGGGTTTATAAATGGGCATTCACTGTTGTATTATGGTCGAAATTGTTTAGAGTTTATGAACAGATCACAGAGGTGGAGGAAATACCATATAAGGTTGTCGAGAGCTTAATGGTAGTTTAAAGGTATATATACATGTGGGACTTGACTTCTGTATATATACATGTGGGATCTGTTGATAAACTCTGAAATAGGCTATGCATTAAGGGAAGAATAGATACTAATTAAAGTCGATTCTATGTTTGAATTAAATGCAATAGAAGGTGCATATGTTAGAAGGGACACATAGGTCAGAACTGTGAATATCCACATAGTGAAATGGAGAACTGTACTTGAGTTTCAATTCAAGGTTGGCATTGGGCATGTCAGCTTCGGACTGATCGGTGATTCATATCTACAGCAGAAGCACACTTGAGCGGAATACACATTCTCAGGCTCAGATTTGGACGAGGCTTTCAAATCTGTTTGAAATCGTTGGGTCCTATATTTCCTGTGTTAATTTGAACGCCAATTTAATAGATATCAGCATCTACGGAAGGGAAGAACCTTGTCCTTTGAATTCCAACTGATATTTCTGTTTGACAAATTGGGTGAGATCGAATTCTAGGTATTAATTCCCAGTGAGAAGAAAGAATCAAGGCAATCTTCGATGTGCGCTTGAGCGAACTGAGCCCTATGTTCCAATGATGAAGGTCGATTTAGCATCTGACCCATGCCATTAAATCGATTCTGTTTGTATGTTAAAAGTCACGATACAGGGAAACGATGCGTTCAGTCTTTTACGATGGAAGCAAGCGATACCTGCATCGATTTATCAAATATGTTTGAAATTGCATATGAAACTTTGTTTGTCCTATTTGACATTGATTTAGATCAGGGCCACAACATTATAGCGAAGGAGATGGGTTTAGAAAGAGCGTAGGATTGAAGCGGAACTATGAAGAATGAAGGTTTGAAGACAATTGATGAAGAACTTCCGACGAATGCAATGAAGCTGAGTTCAGTGGTGAAGGAATGGTAGCTCACGAGAAGATGGAGTCAGAACCCCGAACATGCCATGGAAGGTCGATATCATAGCAGAATTGAAGTCGATTTGTGGTAATTGAGATGCCGTGAACGTTTTGGGAGTCGATCTGCAACTGGGCAGTTGAATTAACGTGTGGAATGGTTCTACGAGAATGGAGAACATATTCTGAGTTGAATCATGTTCAGAACTCGAGCAAAGATGCTGAGTTTGATGGCGGAATCATGAATTGAAGGCGAAACTATGTAAGGAACAATAAAGGCGGTTTGATGAGCTAAACCAGTAGTATCGCGCTGCCCTTGAGTGGTAAGCTGATTTCGCCTTTTGGAACGCGATATTGGTCTCTGTTAGACGCGTGGCAATCAGTGGGTTTTAAAAACCACATATATCGTGTAGATTCTGAGCGATAGAACCCGTGCATCTAATTAATGCGATATTCGTTCGATTGTTAGCCCTCGAGATCCAACGGTGGTCAAATTGTGCGATGTCTGAAAGTTAATAAGGCAAGAAACCTGTGGACCCAACGGGTTTTAATTATTTGCTGGGTCTTCAATCCAAAGTCGAAGACTTCATTCTAATTGAACGGAGGGCGCATTATATGTTGTGGTTGAAGTGAGATGACAAAACCGTAGATATATACCTTTGATGAGAGCGAGCATTGGTAATGCGAACTATAAAGGCCGTGGGTCTTTATTAAGTTGAATTTTAATCCAAAACTTTGGGTCTAATGAAAAATAGAAAAGCTAAACTTCCACAAAGAGTGTGTGGCGAGATGTATGGTTTTATATCCATGTTATTTTATAATAAGGCTTTCATATGAAGATAACAAGAGTTGGAGCTTCCACAAAAGAAATTTGAATATGGGTTGATTAGTTTGGGTTTATAACCATTATTTAATTCATCGCATCGGCGAATAGAAAAGGTTCGATATTGTAGGCCCGAATACATTGAGTCTTGTTCCAAAGTTTTGATTGTTGATTTGAATCTTTGTGAGGTGGATGTTAGCATATGGTTCTTAACCATAAAGTTGTAAACCCCAGGTCTGAAGCAAAAATTAAAGCTTGCGCATAATGTTAGAGTTTGCTAGATTTAAATTTATCTGGGTAAAACTGGAAGCGCATTATTTTCAGATGCATAGAAATTAAAAAGTAGTGAGTTGCCCAGATTGGAATAAAATTGGGCATGAATTAGAAAGTGGATTTCATATGCACTGTCAGAAGAATATGTGGGTAAGCAGGGACCCCGCCATCAAGGTCAAAAGTGGATTCCAATACTCATAAGTGTATTGACTGAGGTTTAAAATTTGGATTAATAAAGCTGTGGAGAGCATAAATGAAAGTATTGGCTGAAGTATGATTATTCCAAAGACAGATAGACAATTATAGTGAACAGGTGAATATGCACAGGAATGAAATTGTGGGTTTGACAGGTGTACATGAACAGAAAGCTGGAGAGTGTGCAAAAACTAAAAAAGGCAGTGAACAGTAGAGGTATGCAAAACAGTTACATGACAACAGCAGAAAAGACAAAACCAACAAGCCAAGTGCTGGAAAGAGGACTGAGTGAAATTTATATATGTAACTGAAAATGTGAATGTAAATGTCTTAATTGTTTTTATATTGTTTGTGATGCATTGGCAAGTCTCTGGAGGAAAACAAAAATCCCACTGTAATATTGAAATTTGTACATATTGTCATATTTTTTCTAAATGAGTTGGACAAAGGAATGAGAAGGCAGAAGCCAAAGAGTCATGGTTGTTCACTCCAAATTCCCTGTGGAATACAAACAGTCATGTGATGAATTCTATATATGATATCACATTGATATACATGAGAGGTTAGAGAATGCAAAATTGAAGTAGAGAAAATAAAAAGAAGGTGGAGATGCTGTGAAGAGTTAGAGATGATATAAGACAGATATGAAGACTGGAGGACAACAGTAAAGAAGGTACAGAACAAAGCTGATATCCAAGGTAAATCAGCAAGTGTTTTCTTTTGATAGATTGAGGAAGTTGGAGCTTCCCTATCAAGTTGTAGCTTGATAGATGTCAGTTGTAGCTGATTGAGGTTGGAGCCTCCTGTAGGTTGGTGCCTACAGAAAATTGATGGGAGTCGGAGCTTCCTTGCAAGTTGTAGCTGCACTGAGGTAGAGCTCCTACAGTTATTGCCTATGTAACCGCGCTGGTGAGGGAGTTGAGTCATCTCATCGCACAATAAGATGTGGTTTTCTCCCTTTATGGGTTTCCACTTATATCTGGTGTCTCTGCGCATGATATTTATGTGTTGATATGGTTTATCTCGTCTGCTTAGTACTTTCTGCTTTCATATTAAAACTACTGTTACATTATATTAATACTTGCTGCTCACATTCTAAGATTACTCACATATTAAGTTGAAATGAAGGTGTAAATAAGTTTTAATGAAAAAGAATTAAAAGTCCATGAATGTGTTAAATTGATTCACCACCCCCCCTCTCAGTTTAACTAAGGGTTCAACATTGAGGTGAATTGTGATCTCACTACTAACAATTTTTCTTTCTCTTTTTTGGGGGGGGGGAGGGGGAGGGGGAGGGGCGCGGAGGGGGGGAGGTGATGGTTTGAGATTAAAATCACAACCTTGGGTAACCATGACTCTAAAAAGTTTGTAATTTTACAAATAGAAACTTTAAAATCAACCCCAAAGTCAAAAAGCTCTGATATCATTGGTATACTTCTTTTTTGAGAGGAGACAAAGTGTTAAAATTACAACTTATTTGAAAGTATGGTCTTAACAACTAGTACTGATGACAAACAAAATATTAAAATAAGCTCCAAATCGAAAAGTATTGTTGCTAATATCTTTTTTGGAATTAAAATTGCAACATTTTTGAAATCATGGTCTAAAAATTGTTGTAAATAAATTCATAAAATAAACCTTTTTGATATACTATAACCAATATTTTTACATATTTTTTAATACCTTTTCAACAAACATTTTTCAACTTTAGCATAACTGCAAACTCTATGATATGTACATGAGGGCATTATGTTCAACTGGTGAGGAGGAAATCATGACTTTGATCAAAGTCGATATGACTGTTCAAAATGGTGTCGATTTAGACGAAGAGATCATGTGCTTAGTGTCATTATTTTTCTTTTCTTTTCCTGGGGCTGTTTTTTTGAAATTTTTAATGTCGATGTATAAATATTTTTGTAGGGGGTTTATCAATGTGCTTTTTGTCATTTTTGAGTAATGGCATTATTGGTATTACCATTTTTATCTAGAAACCATTTTATTTTTTTGGGTTTACTGACTAATATCTTTTTTCTCCCTTTTTGTTTTGGTTTGTTTTGTTTTTCTTCCTTCGAGGGTTTTTTCTGTTGGAGAATCTAGTAGGGAAGCTATTTAAAACCATACTCCTTAGCCTTAATAACTGCTTGTGAACTTCAGTTATCTTATAATGATTCTTTATTAGATCTTTTCATCAAACAATTATACAGAGCAAAAACAAGAAAAACAATGCACATAAGAAGTAAGCTCCAAGCTAGGACAAAACCCCTCCAAGGGGAAAACCTAGAAAGAGTCTCTTCTTTTCTTATAGAATTTTCTTCAAATGAAAAAACCCAGACCCAAAATCCTAGACCAAGTCCTCCAAGGACCAAGTCAACCCTCAAAGAAGCTCTTCCAAGTAGGTCAAATATCAGCCAAGTTAATAAGGGCAGATTCTCTTTCAACCTTTTTCAAATCTCAACTTCAACTTCTAACTCAGATCTGCAATCTCAACCCGACAACTCTCGACCTTGCAATAGTGTTAATTTTGGGAAACTAGATCCAAACTCCATGTTGCACTGCTCATATGACGATGGTCATATTTTTGTTGGATTCCTCTTTTAGAGAGGTGCAAGATTGATCTAAAGATCATCTTGATCGGATGAGCAGAACATTGATTTTGAATTTATTTTCCACATGTGCAAGGTCGACCAGATTTATCCCACATGCGTAAGAGATGTGTCACACACCCTCATTGATGGACATAAATTGGAGAGACTTGGAGGTCATTTTCTCATCAACTCATAACACATTATCTCATTGTGATCTGATTCGTTTGATAGCCTTTGGAGGCCTTTTTCCCTCACACGACGGAGCGAAGCTTTATGTTTTATGTGTTGATCTATTTAGGGCTTTCTGTTTTCCGTGCTAATCTGTTTAGGGCTTTTCTACTGCAACGTTGACCAGCATTGACCGTGGTCAACCCTTGGTCGTTTGACCTCAATCTTATACATAAATTTCAATTTTAGGAGGCTGTACAACTAGGCACTAAAATCGAGGAATTTCGGGCTGTTTGACTAATGCCCTAGTTTTCTACGTTGACTTGTGATGAGTTGTCTTTGAGGGTTGTGGGTGTGACATATGAAAGTGCTGGCTGACCGAGAAAGACTTTGTTGGTTGAAGCATCCTGCTGATTGCCGTAATGTCACAATATCTCATATCTTTGTAGGACAAAAGGAATTGTAAATTTGATCTATATTTGGCTTGTCTTCAATTGATCTATTATTGTGTTCTATTAGCGTTTTACTTTCAAGTTTATGTGATTGTTATTTTGTATTGGGCTTAAGAAATATTGAAGTAAAAGTGCATCAAGCATAGAACACCATGGTTATCTAAATTTAATATGGTATTAGAGCGCGGGTGAGGAAAATCCCAAGGAAGGAAGAATGTAATACAATTGAGAAGCATTCTGATGTGAAGGAATGAACCATTAGGTATGTAGCTGGAATGAGAAATAACGTAGAAGATGTTTTTTCTCTAGACGATCTTGTATAAGTTAAGATTGCATATAAGAATCTTGCAATTCCGAATAAAAACTTCTATCCTTTGGCCTGGTGGAGTAAAGGCATCTCATCATGATCTGAGTTCATCAGTGTTGTTGAAGACTAGCCTAATCAATCAAGAGGCATAGCGTTGATTTGATTTGAAAATAAGTAAGAAGTATTGATGTATTGCTATAAAAATGAAATACCACAATCCTGAAACAATCTTTCAGCATTCTATTGTCTGAGCTCTGGAGAGGTCATCTAGTCATGATAAACAGTAATGGTTAGTGAAGTCTGTCACCTAGATCAAGATTCGTCAAATAGGGCTGTGGATTTGTGGCTACAAGGCTTCCAACGTGGGTTTGAGGAGAAGATTGTCTTCTCTTAAATATGGAGGTCTAGCGAAGGAAGGCAACCTATATTTGGGTCAGCGTTGATGAGTTTTAATCACTGTTTCATAATCATTAGGGGAATTTTGAGGTAAAAAATGGGCCTCCTAAGGAAAATGTACAATCAAAATTAACTTTATGAGAATTAATCACATTTTAGGGGATAACATCATCCCCCATGGTTGAGGTGGCATTGCTTGAGTTAAATGCATTTACTTGTCACATTCTCAATGGTGGATAAAAACTCATGGTTAACCATGATAGTATTCTAAGTACTTTTAAAGTCACAAAGTAAAATACTCATAATAAATGTCATTTCACATTTTTTGAATAAAATATTATTATTGTCATTTCATATTTTTTGAAAGAAACAATGCATATCCCCATACAATCTTCATGTCTTTACACACTTTTCATATATCATATTAATTTTTATAGTATATATTATTTCTTTTTATGCTATAAATAAAATCAATTCAATATGTAATATAAAATTAATACATAAAATAATATATTACATTTATTTTATTATATTATTTGATTTTTATATAGTATATTAATTACATTTTATTATATAATTTAAATAAGATAAGTTTTGATTAATTGTATGTTGTACAACCGAGAATTTATGAATTTATATTTATAATCTATTTTAAGTTATTTAAGTACAAAGTACAAATGCATTAGTTGTTTAATGATAATGACTTTTTCTTGAAAGTTCATTTTTATTTATAGTCACATCAATACAACTTTTTATATTAATTTTATTCTGGAACAAAGTTTCAATTGAATTTAACCATGGTTACATGGATTTTGACGCAAAAAGTGAATTGTAAATTCATAAATATTATTTTATTGGTTTAGCTATATTTTTATTATTTCCTTAGGAGGCCCATTATAGACCTCAAAATTCCCGTAATGGATTAAGGCTGTAGATCTTTGGGCACTTCAGGATGCTCTAACAGAGGTAATTTGGGTGTGCCTTTTATAGTCTATCATCTCAGATCAATGGGCCGCAGGGCCGAGTTGCTATAGCATCGTAATCGAGGGTTATTTTGAGTATCCAATAATCCTGTTTTGGGTCATTTATCCTTGCCGCAGTCAACCCTCAGCCAACCGCATATAACCTAAGGGTAGCAAGGCTGAATCTAAGGTATTCTATGCATGTCACACTCCATTCTACATCAGATCTATTCATTAAGATTTGTGATGATGCTAGAAGGTAGCATTGGAAGGTTATCAGAGTGGGAAACATTGTAAAACTGGACTGCATTATCAGTTTGGGCAACATTGTAAGGCTGGATTGCATTATCAGTTTGGGCAGCATTATAAAGCTGGACTGCATTATCAGTTTGGGCAGTGTTGTAAGGACGAGTTGCATTGAAAGGGTACTAACAATCTCTATGTCTTGGAGCTATATAAGGTTCACTATGACACCCTAACTCTATCTCAGAAGTGTGCTAAAAACCCTTATCAACAACAATTCATGACAACAACTTCAGAAGACATTTTGTGTCTTGAATTGCAGGCCATCCACTTTCTTAAAGTCAAAATTTTATCAAGTCAAGTTTTACTTTGATTGATGTACTGGTTATAAAGAAGCCCCTTTCTGATTTGGTTGAGAAGGATACTTATCTGGAAGAAGAACTTCAAGGAAGCTCTAGAGTTATGGCACCATAGGTTTGCACACCTTCATTACAAATCCCTTCCCGAAGCAAAGAAGGTGGTGACAAGGATGCCCAAATTGAGAGATGATCATGAAGGTATATGTCAGGGTTGTGCTGAAGGGAAGCATACAAGGGGACCATTCCCCTCAAGTGTCACAAAGACAATTGATATCTTGCAATTGATACATTCTAAACTATCTGGTATGTTGCCTGTGACATCCTTGGGAGGATGTTCCTATTACATGAATTTTACAGATGACTTCTCCCGCAAGACCTGGATATAGTTTTTGAAGAAGAAGGACGAAGCATTCAAATGGTTCCATACCTTCAAAGCCTTGGTGGAAAATCAAACCGAGAAGAGAATCAAAATTTTGAGGACCGAAAATGGGACCGAGTATGAGTCAAATTAATTCAATGATTTTGCAGGGAAGCTAACATTAAGAGGGACACCATAATTGTGTATACTCCTAAGAAAAACGGTGTTATTGAAAGAAAGAACACGATCATCATGGAAGCTGCCCATGCCATGCTATATGACCAAGGTCTTTCGAAGTTTCTATGGGGAGAAGCTACGAACACTGTTGTGTTTGTTCAAAATATATGTTTGCATTCTGCATTGGACTCCAAGACTCCCGAAGAAGTCTTCTCTGTTAAGAAACCTGATGTTTCTTATTTTAGAGTTTTTCGTTGTCTTGTTTACTTTCATGTGCCAAAAGAAAAGAGAAGCAAGCTGGATTCTTCCGGAAAGAAGGGAATGTTTGTGGGCTACAGTGAAAATTCGAAGGCATATAGAATCTATGTGTCTGGTCAAAGAGAAGTGGAGATATGCCACGATGTCACCTTCGATGAAGATGTTGCCCTCAAGAAAGTAGGAAATCTTCCTAGCTCTAAGGAAGACAAAGAAGATGAAGAAGTAGGGAAGTTGGAAGAGCCGAAGGATGACTTGATGCCCGATGTTGAAGGACCTATGGATCCCATTGATGCACTTCCTTCAAATAAGAGAAGACCCTCATGGCTTAGGGATACTCTCCAATATGCCGAGGGACATATTGCTCCAAGGGGGACATTTCGTGAAAGAAGCCGAAGAGATACCAAGGGTATCTAGCAGCGATGAGTGCAATAGTACAATCTGAGCCTGGAACATTTGAAGAAGCCGTAAAGCATCAAGTTTGGAAGGATGCTATGCACGAAGAATATGACTCCATTATGAAGAATGATGTCTGGGAAGTGGTCCCAAGACTGGAGGACAAATCTGCTGTCACCTCAAAATGTCTCTTCAAGATCAAGCATGGAGTTGATGGTAGTGCTGGAAATTACAAGGCAAGATTTGTTGCTCGAGGCTTCTCTAAAAAAGAAGGCATAGATTATGATGATATATCTGCACCTGTCACTCGCTATACCACCATACGATCTATCATTGCCCTTGATGCAATGCAAGAATGGAGTCTCCATCAGATGGATGTGAAGACTGCCTTTCTGCATGGTTCAATAAAGGAAGAGGTATATGTGGAGCAACATCTAGGGTTTGAAGTCCGAGATAGAGACACCTATGTATGCAGGTTGAATAAAACCATCTATTGGTTGAAGAAAGCCCCCAGGGATTGGTATGAGAGGATAGATAGCTACTTGATGAAGCTGGGCTTCACTCGAAGTAATGCTGATTCAAACCTTTATTTTAGCTTGATAGAGAAAGGCCTCTCATTCTAGTTCTTTATGTGGAAAATCTCTTCATAACAGGTGTTGAACCTCTCATTCATCAATGTAGGAGGGAGCTAGCTTCTTATTTTGAGATGAAATACCTAGGATTGGTGCACTACTTCCTAGGCTTGGGAGTCTGCCAGAGGCCATGCAAGATTTTCCTTTCTCAAGGAAAATATGTCGTGAAGCTGCTGGAGAGATTTGGTATGGTGGACTGTAAGTTTGTGTTGACATCGATGGAACTCAACTTTAAGAAGTTGAGTGGAAACGTTGTTGGGCCTGTGATAGAAAATCCTACAGAGTATCGACAGCTTGTCAGGGCCTTGATGTTCTTAGTGAACTCCCATTCAGACGTATGTTTTGTAGTGAACACTTTGAGTGAACGTATGGTTGAACCTCATCACATTCACTGGATTGGTGCCAAGAATATGTTGAGATATCTTTGGGGCACAATTAACCATGGGTTGAGATACACTGCCGAGAGTTTGAGACTCCATGGATATACTGATGCTAATTGGTTTTGCAGCGTGGTGGATCGCAAGAGCACATCTGGATGTTGCTTCACCTTGGGTTATCCTTCGATATATTGGATGAGAAGGAAGCAGAAGTCAATGGCTTTGAGCACAGCGGAGGCTGAGTACATTGTAACGAGTATGGCCTGTTGTGAAGCCGTTTGGTTGCAAAAGCTCTTCAGTGAGTTGTTCATGCATGTGTTAGATACCACCGTTATCCTTTGTGATAACCAGATTGGGATTTGTCTTTCTAAGAATCCCATGTTCCAAGCATATTGATATCAGGTACCACTTTATCCAGGATATGGTACAACAAGGCACTATAAGGCTCGATCATATAGAAACTGATGAGAAAGTCGCGGATATTCTCACAAAACCCCAGGGGAAGGTCAAGTTCCTAACCTTCCGTTAGAAGCTTAGAATCATGGAAAGACCCTATTATGAGGGTATGAGCTCTAGGAGCTCCAGGGGGCTTGGGGATAGCTTCTTGGATCTATAAACACTCACGGGGCTAGGCTTGCTGAACCTTGTGGTGATTTTGCCTTATCGTTATGATATTGAGTTGGTTCACCTCTCTCTGATCTGTGCCCCGCATGCATCCTACCCATGGAGTTTCAGACTCATGGGAAGTAATTCTCATTTGGAAAATGAGGTGGGAAATGTGGATAGAGACCATAGCAAGAACGATGGATGCATCAAATATTGTCGTACTCTCTATGTCTAGGATGGCACGTGTCCAACACCTTGATATGGGATCAAGTATGATGAGGTTTTATCCTCTAAATTGACTTTGGGTTAGTAAACTAACTTTGGGTTAGTATGAGACTCTTCTGAGTCCGAGAGAGTTTTTACCTCTAAAATGACTTCAGGTTAGTAATCTAACTTCGGGTTAGTATGAGTCTCTTTTGAGTCCGAGAGAGCTTTTTACCTCTAAGCTGACTTCAGGTCAACTGTGGGTGATGTCTTTGTGACTCACCTTTTGTTATGAAAAAAAGAGCCAACGAAGAAAGTTACGGCGGGATGACGCACGATGTTTGGTTTGGTACATGATAGATGGCACTTGTGGATAGATGGAGTTCTCCCTAGTTGAGAGGGAGTGTTAATTTTGGGCAACTAGGTCCAAAATCCATGCTGCACTGCTCATATGACGATGGTCATATTTTTGTCATATTCCTCTTTCGGAGAGGTGCGAGATTGATCTAAAGATCATCTTGAGCAGATGAGTAGAACGTTGATTTTGAATTTATTTTCAAGATGTGCAAGGTCAGCCAGGATTATCCCACATGTCTAAGAGATGTGTCACACACCCTCATTGATGGACATAAATTGGAGAGACTTGGAGGTCATTTTCTCATCAACTCATCACACATTCTCTCATTGTGATCTGATTCGTTCAATAGCCTTTGGAGGCCTTTTTCCCTCACACGGTGAAGCGAAGCTTTTTGTTTTTTTGTGCTGATTTGTTTAGGGCTTTATGTTTTCTGCATTGATCTGTTTAGGGCATTTCTGCTGCAGCGTTGACCAGAGTTGACCTTGGTCAACCCTTGGTCGTTTGACCTCAATCTTCTATAGAAATTTCAATTTTAAGAGGTCGTATAGTTGGGCACTAAAATCGAGGAATTTCGTGTTGTTTGACTGAAACCCTAGTTTTTTGCATTGACTTGTGATGAGCTGTCTTTGAGGGTTGTGGGTGTGACACATGAAAGTGCTAGCTGACCGAGAAAGACTTTGCTGGTTGAAGCGTCTTGCTGACCGCCGTAACGCCACAATATCTCATATCTATGCTAGACAAAAGGAATTGTAAATCTGATCTATATTTGGCTTGTCTTCAATTGATCTATTATTGTGTTCTATAAGTGTTTTACTTTCAAGTTTATGTGATTGCTTTTTTGTATTGGGCTTAAGAAAGATTGAAGTAAAAGTGCATCAATCATAGAACACCATGGTTATCTAAATTTAACAAATAGCTATAGAAACCCTAATTCATTTGCACGTATGACAAAATAAAGCTGAAAATTAGGTCTTTCTTCCTCTTCTTGATTTCTTCTTGCTTCCTTTGCTTCTTGCTTCAAATCAAAATTTTCCCTTGTGTAGATTGAATGTCTGTGAAATGAGGTCGAAGTTGCTTATATATAATGCCTTTCATGAGGTTGAATAAGCCTTTCTAGGCCAACTTCTCATTGGTAGGGCTGAATTGTGTTTGGAGGCTTATTTTGACATTTTAGATTGAAAATAAATTGTTTTACAAGTTACAACTTGCCCCATAGGGTCTTATACAAATGATATTGGTTCTCTTGGCTCATAACAATAATTCCTATGACATGTCAAACGCTGGAAACATGAAGAACAACTTAACCTTGAAATAATAAATTTTCTTTCTTCTTTTGGTTGTTACATAAGATTAACACATGGCATGAATACAATGGCGATTATGAAGACATAAACTAGTTACATTTTCTAGTAATCCCTCTTAACTAGGGAGGTATTCATAATTGTACAACTAGTACAAGGATATTCTCAAGCTAACGAGTTCTCATAAGAATAGTCAGATTGGTAAGTCATCTTTAAACATTAACATCATAACCAACATTGTCAACATAATAAGGCCTTAATTGATAAGCTCTTCTCATATCAGAGCATAATGTTGGGAGGATTTACGTGAGATACGACACTACTTCTCAAGGTATATACCCCATTCATATGTTCACTAGATATGTCCTTTAGGACTATTCTTATCTTGGATTCCAAATCCTCAAAGAATATATGTCCTCTTCCATCACTCTTGTCTTGGATACATGACCAATCCTTAAAGAGTGTCGGTCAAAAATAATACTTCCTATCTTGGATTCTTTATCTTCAAGGAGTATTAATATTAGATGCTTATCCAATCCTCCATTCTCCTTCTGTTAACGTTGCCAGAAATTCGTCAACCAAAGGGGTCTCCCCAATGTGAAGTCCCAATTAGCCCTCACACAGTTTGGAGTAGGAGCCCCATCCAGAATATTGGCCCGATTTCCATGTATTCTTAAAGATATGCATTGGCTTTAATTGTCAGCAAGAGAGGAGTGAAAATGCGCTTTCGAAAAGCAAGGGGTGTGTGCTTGGTGAGTGTTCGATTGTATGTGTGTCAAATTCCTTCTAATGGGGGGGAGAGAAAAAGGTGAGTATCTAAGAGAGGTAATAGTAGCACCCAAGAAGAGACACACAAACAATAGTCGTCTAACATCCAACGGAATAGTACACAAGGGGTGTGACAGTCATACAACCAATGAATGAGAAAGGTTTGTCTAATATCCAACAGAATAGTCGATAAGGATGCGACAACAATAACAACCATTACAACACATTTTGAATAAAATAAGCGGTAAAATAATTGAAATAGTTCAACTACATTAACACATGTGAAAGAAAACATGAAATACAAATATCCGTAGAGTAGTCATACAAATATCCATAATCCATGCATGAAGAATGTGCTGACCCATAGGGCTTCTGATATTAAGTAAAATTTCCAAGACACGTGTATAAAATGAACATCAATTTCTCCAATAGTGGAGCATTAGAGCCACTCCTTTCTCCACAAAAAAACTAGCTTATCTCTATTGCTTTGTGGGGGAGCCAATGTGAAAAAGTCCCTTGCTCATACAATGAGGGGGTATATATAACCAATGGGGTGATGCTTCATCCTCCTTGACTCTTTGACTAGGCCCATGACTATTTGACTTCCTATGACTTTTCAACTTACATGACTCTTCATATTCCTTGTGCGTCCTTTGGACTTCCACTTTACAATACATTTTGAATACAATTTACATGATCCATAATAACGAGGTGGCATATGATGACTTGTGACAGGATAAGGCATGACAATGATGACATGGACTACATGATGATGTGACAGTGCCAAGTTGTCTTGCTTTCTGCTTCTTTCTTTGTGTCTTCTTAAACATATGGTATATGTTCTTGAGTATTCCTCCTCCTTATGACTCGAAGATGAGGATTATTCTATGAGATCTTGATCTTGATAATTTGTTTGAGTTCGATGTTCCTTTGTCTTCTCGTCTGTTCATCATCTTATCTCTTCAACTCCATATGTATCTTATGGAATTTCCTTCTCCACCTCCTTCTTCGTCATCTTTCCATCGCATGATAATGTTCCCGCATCTACAATTCACTCATGACAAGACGACATCATTCCGATAAAACCCTAATCTAAGATGGTGCAAATTTATCCACTGACTGAGCCGAAACCTTGTGACAGGTTGGGAAAGAGGCTCTGTAATTGTGCAGTGCCACAACTCAAGCAGTCAGGGGTGAAGCTTGAGCCTTGAAACTGTACAATGCACAGTTTAGGTTGGGATAAGGAAGAAGATTGTGCAGTTTTAGAGCTCAGGGTGACAGGTTGAGGGATTTTGCACCGCTTTAGCCAATTCCATAGTTTTAGAGGGAAGATGAGCCTAGGTGATTGCACAATTGCGTAGTTCAAGAGATCAGGGATGAGGCTTGAGCCTTGAGACTGCACAATGTGTAGTTTAGACATGACTAGGGAGTCAAAATTCATAGTTTCTGGGCTTAGTGAGTTTAGTTGCGGGGTTTTGCATTGCTTGGGAAAAATGCACATTTCTTGGAGGCATAGGAGGCTGGGTTATTGCACATTTGTGCAAGTCAGGAGCTCAAGGGACGAGCTTGGGGCAGGAGATTGCGCAATGTGCAGTTGAGGCCACGCTGGGAAGATGAAGTGAATAGTTCTAGGAGGCAAGAACGGGCCCCAGTACTGGAAAGTAGGAACTACTCATTGCATAGTGTCAAGGGAAAAGGATGCACCTTGAGGGTTGGAACTGCACAATGCGCAGATGAGGAAGGTCGGATGAGGCTAGGTTGTTGGGGAACTTTTGAAGATTGGCTAAGTGTGGGACCGAAGGGATTGATGTGAACAATGATATGACTTGACTGTGATCACACACTTGAAACACTTTGATGACAAAACAACATAAATCATCCGGACACGTTGACAACATATTTCCCTCAATGCAAACACCTTATGATGACTTCACGACAAGTGTGTCACTAAAGATACACTTTGTGATGACCGTGAAAACACATGTGTGACGATGCTTAAAATTTTGGGAATGGGTGTGAATGATGTTTACATGGTTAGACCAACTCATTCACACAAATATAACCCCTTGAAACCACCATAACAAGCATGCATACATTGTGCGGAAACTAACATGTGAAAAGACACTAATTTCTAAAGTGTGAACAAATCTTGCGATATGTGGACGATAGTGGAAGTAACACATGCGAGAGCAAAGATAACATGAAAATGACAATAATTAGAGTAAAGGAAAGCAAAAGCAACAACCAAAAACATGAAAATGAAACTCACAAAAACATAGGCACGTGAAAGCGATAGTTTGCAAAACTCACCAAAATGGAAGTACGAACACAAATAGAATGTGAGAAACTATTGTTGTCAGTGCACACTAATTGTCAACATGGATTGGACATCGCACAGGCACAATCCTGATGGAATGTGCTATGCCTGTCAAACTTGCATAGAATAATGCATAGATGAACTTATTACCGACTTAGGATGTGTGTGCAAATGATTTCAACACTTCCAATCCAAGAGGGAGCTCAAAAAACATTAGTTAACCAAGAAATGACTATGGAATGACTGATCACAAGATCCACGGTGGGCTCCAAAATTCGAGTATGAGAAAAATTTTGGAGGGTGTTTGTCGTAGCGAAAACATTGGCGACACACTGGTAGAACTCCGGCTTCTCTGCCTTGGTTAATTATTTTGTGTAGGGTCTAGTTATTCAGGAAGTATTGATTCATCGTTTAAATTACTATGGATTCCCCACTTACCCCGTGCATAAACATGGTCCCCTTCATTTCTTTACTCCGTTAAACAGAAACATAAGATCAACGATCACACAATGTTTGGAATCAAGGTAGGGTAATGAAGTTTGCGAGCTTTATATTTTCAGAGTATATTCTTTCATCTTTGGTGTTGCTCTGTTTCCAGTAGGCTTGGACAGTACCCCGACGGAGTCACTTCAGGGACACAAACATTGCTCCAATTCGACATCACCTCTATGTGCAGGAAGTATTTCTCTTATTTTTCCTTTAATTATTTATTTATCTAGGACTATGCTTCGACACTTATTTATTTCATGGGCGAGGGATCCCCACTTATTGAGAGTAGGAGAGGTTGTCTCTTTAGAGAAGAATATGAAAGACCTATGATATTAGTTTTCTCATTTATATTTTCCCCTTGTCCTTTTCTACTTGATTGGATTAGATTGAAAACACTGAAACATAAAAACCCGAGTGTAGGAATGAGGTTTCCAAAATAAAGAGGGAGGTCATAGTTCAACATAAGGATTTCTTAATGCAAGGATTGTATTTTGCATCGGAACATCATCGACCAAAAGATATAACCTAAACAAGAAATAAGGACAGAGAGTTAGCCAAATGTTGCATTGTTACAATGTCCTTTTTTATTTTTCCACATTCCCTTTCGGGCCAATAGAGCATATCCATGCAATTCTTTACCGATAGAACAAAAATAAAAGATAAAATACAAGAAGAAAGAAAAACTAAAGCACAAAACTAGAAAATGGCTAAGGCAAACATGATGTGAAATCAAAACTAGAAAACACAAGACAAACTACAAGAAACGAATGCAGGTAAAGTACAATGCAACTAGACCTACTCCTAATCTAACCAACTATATGGTTGGGGTCACGTATGTTGATTTTTGTAGCATCAACAAGTGATCTAAGTCTCAAATTTGGTGAGGAGGCTTGGACACTAGCATTCTAAATAACCCAAAAACTTTTTTTGGAAATTCCACTATGTTCATGTTTTATTAAAATGATTAATTATTTTAACGGGGGCCCTAAGTCTAAACTTAGGGAAATTAAATAATTAATGGCTATTGATAAAGCATAGAGTGAATATTCTAGAGAAAGAAGATCAAGTCAAGATTTAATCTTAGCCATTGATTATGCTTCTAATCCGGGCCGTTGATTTGTCATTGAGAAGATTATAAAAGAAGGCTTGAGGGTCATTTGGAAAGTATGTCGGGAAAATACTCAGTAACCCGAGAGAAGTCGATTCTTAGAGCATAGAATTTGATTTTAGAGAAAGGGCGAAGGAAGCAGAGTGCTTCATCAGTAGTCAAAACTCGAGGAAGAAGGGAGCAAAAGAGCAGAGAGGCATCACAAAGGGACAACGCAGAGGGACAATGCAATAGTGATGCAGTCCCACATAGTCTCTGTGTAGAGGACACAGGGAGATAGGGTGTCCCTTGGGTGTCAGAAGTTCTCTAGAGATCAGGAGAAAAATGATCTCATGTGTCTTCCTATAGTTTCTTAGTTATTCCGCCAATTATTCCTTGTAAATAAGTTGTTGTTGAAGATTAATATATAAATCCTCATCTATTGCACCAGTTTTCCCACATTGGATTTTTTCGGGGAAAATTGTCCAAAAATAACTGTGTTGATGTGATTTGTTCTTGTGCTTGTATTCTATTGTTCTTTTCTTTATATGTATAAATGTGATAGCTGTTGAGAATTTGGAGGGATGGAGGTTAATACAAATTATCTTCTTGATAATTACTTGTGACCTTACTTGTGATAATTATGTCTTCTTCTCCTTTTATTTTAGTTAATCTTTCATCAAGTCAATTATCAAAATGCACAAGACACAAAATTTAGGCTCCTAGAGATAGGGCAAAACCTCTCCCTCTTGGAGAGGAAAAACCGCAAAGAATTCTTCTTATAAATCTTCAAATGAAAAGTACCATGACCCAGAATTAGACCCTTGACTTAGATATGCTTCCAAGACCTTGATCTTCACCTTGCATAAGCTTGTAGTTGAATTGCTTAAACAGTAGGAAAGTAAATCATAGATTTAAATTCCTCACAATTACTGCCTCTTCTCCTTATGGCCATTTTCTCAACCTATGCTAATTCTATCTTGTTATCATAACCCTTAACAATGTATATCAACAACTTATTCTTATATTAATATTCTTAAGTCCTCTCCTTAAAATTCAGAGATATTTGCACTGTACCTTGTGACCCTTGACTATCCACAAACTGTCCTTGACTTATCCACACTGTAATCTTTCCTTCTATCTGCACTGCCTCCTGGTATATATCCACAATGTATTCTTGTAGACGTCCACTGTAGGTTCATATACATCCACACTTATATACTCAGATTGATCTGCAGTGTTCCTGAGATTTTAGCCGCAAGTCTTCCTGAGATTCTACCCGCAAATCTTCCTGAGATTGATTCGCACGAGGTTGAGTGCTATTCGCAAACCTTACACCACCAAATGATCCGCAGTCTAGGTTCATATATAGTGAACTTTTATCATCCTTTTAGTCCGACCATCCAAATGTAATTAGGCTGACTTTACCACAATATGTAGGTCGACATGACTTTTAATTTCTTCAACATTTCAAGAGGTGTTTCTTCAGTAGTGTTGAAGGTTGTCTTCACTATATTATGGAGCTTGTTTTCAACATTATATGATGGATGTTGAGAGCTTATTCACAAGGTCTTTGTAGCACAAACATCTAAACTAAATCCTTCATGAATATGGCACCTTATATATTCCTAGAAGACATAAACCTAATCATACATCAAGAAGAAGTCTATCTACATAATAAAATCTTGCTCATCAAACCCATGAAGCAAGTACACCAAAAATACATTTTATTATCTTTGACATCTTCTTTACATAAATACGTAATTACATAGTCAACATGAAGACCGACCTAGTTACACTTTTCAACACTCCCTCTTAACTAGGGAGGTATTCATACAAGTACATGGTTACTTTCAAACTGAAGAATCTCATAAGAAGAATCGGATTGGTAATCACATCTGTATAACATAATATCAACCATCATTGTCATAGTGAAAGGCCTTGACTAACAACCCCATATCTTAACGACACAATGGGCTACAATGCTGGCAAGACACATGAATAATAGACACCATAGTCATTGTATCTCCAAGGTACATACACCACCCAGGTGTTCCTAGAGTATGACCTTCTTGGAATATTCTTCTCTTGGGTAGCCAACTCTCAAAGAATATCGGTCCATGACTACCCTTATCTTGAATTCCCTATCTAATTCTCAAAGAGTATAAAATGCCATATGATTACCCAATCCTCCATTCTGTCTTCCAAGTGAAGACCAAAATTATGTGTCTATCCATTCTCTTCACATGGCCTTCATTAAGACTTACGACTGTTAGTCCTAGTCTAGTGCATGAAACATGTAATAGAGAATAACATACATCACTCCCTCTTAACACAGGAAGGACATACTTCAACTTTCTTCCAAGCAATAAACTTACCACCAGGCTCCCTATCAACCAAGATCATGCAGTAGCAATCCAGCTACTCATCAAGAATTCCTCCCCTCGACGTCATGGTTTTTCGATATTGAGTAATCTTCAACTTTTTGGCTTCATAGGGCACATATCATCCATCACTTTCAGTCACAAGTCATGTCCACTATCAGAAAGTGATTCATCAGTCTTACTTATTTGGTCCACCGTTATGACATGATGCTTTCATTAGAATCATCTCCAAGGATCATACATCCTTTCTAATGATTAACAACCCTGCACAAATTCATCTAGATATACATATGAACCTTTAAAACAAAAGTTACCTCAGTGATGATCTTTCACCATGAAATCTTCTTGTAGGCATCGAAATCCTTCATACAAATTGACACATCTCCTAATGATAATTTTTTGCTTAGGGTATTCTTCTTTACCAGACTTCCGTCGGATTCTACATATCTTCCTAGGAGATCTCCTAGTCACATATTCTTGGTCTCTGGATGATAATTGCCTCTTGACATGGTTGTATTTCATGATCTCTTCCTCTCTGCGCAATCTTCATTCCCAGGATCTTACAAATTTTCTAATTTCTTGTTTATGTACAACCACCTCATATTCTATGAGGACATATTATGTTGATTTCATCTGTTAGTGCACCGAGATATTCTTCTTCATATATCATACTTCTAAATATGGAAGTCTATTACCTGAAACCATATGACATGACTTCACAACATCCAATATCAACATATATTTCTACATACCACATATCTATTTCCCTGAGTCATCCTGTAGCAATTTATCTAGAATTATGAGATTCATTCCTTTGGCCTGCTACATCAATATGTCATCACATCCCAAAATTATGTCATGATAACCCTTGATCTGATGAATTCTTTATTAGATAGGTTTTCCAATAGCTGTTTCACTGAGAGAAACTTCCATGCTTCTATCGAGATGCTTCTTATTGTACATTGCTTTCTATCATACAATTTTACAACTAATCAGAGATCACTTAAAGAGAAATATGATCTCAATCATAATAAAGATCTCTCTCTTCCTCATTCTTAGATATTTTAGCATCAGGTTCTTCTATTTCATTCATGACATGGTCTTCTTCCTTTTTCCTCTTTTCCTTTCTAGATTTAGGAAAGTCTCTTTTATAATGCCTAAGCTCAATACATCCAAAGCATCGTACATTGTCCATATCTCTTCTTCTATTCTGAGGGAAATTTTTTTTGAATCTTCCTTTCTTCCTATATGAGTTTGCAAAGGCATGATTCTCTTCACTTGGTCCTGTATCAGCTTTTGCCTTTAGTCGTGTTTCCTCTATTTTACATAGAGACCATAAATCATGGAATGGAGTCGCTTCTTTCTTCCCATATATACTAGAAGTGAATTTTCCCCATGCCTATGGTAGAGCATTCAAAACCACTGTAGTCATCTCAGTATCATACATTACTTCTCCTAGTTCTTGCAGTTGATCTCTTATTTCAGAAATCCTCATAAAGTATGGAGTGATTCCTTCTTCCGTTGATAATTTCATTTTGTATAGTTCTTGTCTCAGAGATATTGATTCTCCTACAATACTCAGAGAATAGCTCCACCAATTTATCATATATTTGTTTTGCAGGTTTTAGCTTTGATACATAGGGAATGAGAGTGTCTTTGATGGATTCTATGAGAATCCTCTGGGCTCTAATTTCTCCCTTCATGTACCTAGCATGGGCTGGAGCATCTTATTTTTGGGGTTGAACAATAGATCTATAGTCCATTACTTCGTCTTCAATTAAATTCGAGTCTGTCCTTTTCTTCCATGCACTAAAGTTTGATGACCCAACCAGCTTGTTGCGTTCTTTACAAGAAGGCATCCTAACAGATAGGGTCATGAATACTTACTTGAGTGGATTGTCTTGTGGCTTCCTTGATGATGATTAAGAATGAAGTTAAGGGTTTCACTTCTTCAATGTTGGTGTACTTGAATCGTTGATTATAAATAATATCTTTAGAATTTGAGGTTCTCTTCAAACAATGTCTCGAGTGCAAATCTTTGATGGCAAAGATAATTTTATTGAATGATTTGATCTTTTGAATGAGATAGGAGATCTCACTTGTAGTATCTAGATAGTCTTCCTTGCAAACCGATTTGAATTTCCAACCCAAACTTTGACCTTCACTTCTTTGAGTGTCTTTGTTGACAAACAACCCTTGTGTTCAACACCTTAGCTTTGATGCCATGTTGAAAATTTGGAGGGCTGGAGGTTAATACAAATTCTCTTCTTGATAATTACTTGTGATACTTATTTCTTATTCTTCTTTTAGTTTATTTAATCTTTCATCAAGTCAATTATCAAAATGCATAAGACACAAAAGTTAGGCTCCTAGAGCTAGGGCAAAACCACTCCCTCTTGGAGATGAAAACCAACAAAGAATTCTTCTTATAAATCTTCAAATGACAAGTACCATGACCCAGACTTGGACCCTTGACCTAGATATGCTTCCAAGACCTTGATCTTCACCTTGCATAAGCTTGTAGTTGAATTTCTTGAAAAGAAGGAAGGTAAATCATAGATTTACCTTCCTCACAATTACTGCCTCTTCTCGTTATGATCACTGTCTCAACCTCTGCTAATTCTATCTTGTTATCGCAACCCTTAACAATGTATATCAACAACTTATTCTTATATTAATGTTCTTAAGTCTGCTCCTTAAACTTCAGAGATATTTGCACTGTACCTTGTTATATTTGACTATCTGCAAAATTTCCTTGACTTATCCGCACTGTAATCTTTCCTTCTATCTGCACTATCTCCTGGTATATATCTGCACTGTCTGCTTGTAGATTTCCACTGTAGGTTCATATACATCTGCACTTATATACTCAAATTGATCCGCAATATTATTGAGATTTTATCTGCAAGTATTCCTGAGATTCTATCCGCATATCTTCCTGAGATTGATCCACATGAGGTTGAGTGCTATCCACAAAACTTACACCACCAAATGACCTGCAGTTTAGGTTCATATATAGTGAACTATTCTCATCCTTTTAGGCTGACCATCCAAATTTAATTTAGGCCGACTTTACCACAGCATGTAGGCCGACATGACTTGTAATTTCTTCAACATTTCAAGAGGTGTTTCTTCACCAACGTTGAAGGTTGTCTTCACTATATTATGGAGCTTGTCTTCAAAATTATATGAGGGTTGTTGAGAGCTTCTTCACAAGGTATTTGGAGCACAAAAATATACACTAAATCCTTCATGAATATGACACCTAATTATATTTATTCCTAGAAGACATAAACCTAATGGACATCAAGAAGAAGTTTATCTACATAATAAAATCTTGCTTATGAAACCCATGAAGCAAGTACACCAAAAATAAATTTTATTATCTTTGACATCTTCTTTACATAAATACATAATTACATAAACAACATGAAGACTGACCTAGTTACACTTTTCGACACTCCCTCTTAACTAGGGAGGTATTCATACAGGTACATGGTTACTTTCAATATGAAGAATCTCATAAGAAGAATCAGATTGTTAATCGCATCTTTATAACATCATATCAACCAATATTTTCATAATGCAAGGCATTGACTAACAGCCCCATCTCTTAATGAGACAATGGGCTACAATGCTGGCGAGCAACATGACTAATAGACACCATAGTCATTGTCTCTCCAAGGTACATACCCCACCTAGGTGTTCCAAGAGTACGCCCTTCTTGGATTATTCTTCTCTTGGGTACCCAACCCTTAAAGAAATTCGGTCCATGACTACTCTTATCTTGAATTTCCTATCTCATTATCAAAGACTATTGAATGCCAGATGATTACCCAATCCCCCATTCTGTCTTCTAGGTGAAGACCATAATGATGTGTCTATCCATTCTCTTCACATGGCCTTCACTAAGACTTAAGGCTATTAGTCCTAGTCTAGTGCATGAAACATGTAATAGAGAATCACATGCATCACTCCCTCTTAACATAGGAAGGGCATAATTCAAGTTTCTTCCAAGCAAGAAACTTACCACCAGGTTCCCTATCAACTAGGATCCTGCAGCAGCAATCCAACTACTCATGAAGAATTCCTCCCCTTGATGTCATGGTTTTTTGATATTGAGGACTCTTCAAATTTTTGGCTTCATAGGGCACATATCATCCATCATTTTCTGTCACGAGTCATGTCCACTATCAGAAAGTGATTCATTAGTCTTTCTTATCTGGTCCACCATTATGACATGCTGCTTTCCTTAGAATCATCTCCAAGGATCATACATCCTTTCTCGTGATTAACATATCTGCACAAATTAATTCAGATATAAACAAAAGTTACCTCACTGATGATATTTCACCATGACATCCTCCTGTAGGCATCAACATCCTTCATACAGATTGACACATCTCCTAATGATATATTTTTTCCAAGGGTCTTCTTCTTTACCAGACTTCCGTCAGAGTCTACATATCTTCCCAGGAGATCTCCTAGTCACATTTTCTTGGTCTTTGGATGATAACTGCCTCTTGACATGGTTGTATTTCATGACCTCTTCCTCTCTGCACAATATTATTTCCCAGGATCTTACAAATTTTCCAATTTCCTGTTTATGTACAACCACCTCATATTCTACGAGGACATATTATGTTGATTTCATCTGTTAGTGCACCGAGAGATTCTCCTTCATAGATCATACTTATAAATATGGAAGCATATTACCTGCAACCATATGACATGACTTCACAGTATTCAATATCATCATATATGTCTACATACCTCATATATATTTCCCTTAGTCACCCTGTATCAATTTATCTAGAATGAAGAGCTTCATTCCTTTGGCCTGATCCATCAATATGTCATCACATCTCAGAATTCTGTCATGATAATCCTTGATCTGATGACTGCTTTACTTTAGTAGAGAGGTTTTCCAGAATATGTTTCATCGAGAGCTCCTTCCCTCATTCTATAGAGATGCTTCTTAATGTACATTGCTTTCTATCATACAATTTTACAGCCAATTAGAGATCAGTTAAAGAGAAATATGATCTCAATCATAATAGAAATCTCTTGCTTCCTCCTTCTTAGATATTTTAGCATTAGGTTCTTCTCTTCCATTACTTTCATGGGCTTCTTCCTTTTTCCTCTTGTCCTTTCTAGATTTAGGACAATATCTTTTATAATTCCCAAGCTCATTACATCTAAAGTATCGTACGTTGTCCATATCTCTTCTTTTATTATGAGGGCCAAATTTTCCAAATATTCATTTCTTCCTATATGAGGCTGCAAAGGCATGATTCTCTTCATTTGGTTTTGTATCAGCTTTGAACTTTAGTCTTGTTTCCTCTATTTTATATAGAGACCATAAATCATGGAATGGAGTGGCTTCTTTCTTCCCATATAGACTAGAAGTGAAGTTTCCCCATTCCTCTGGTAGAGAACTCAAAAACACTGTAGTCATCTCAGTATCAGACATTACTTCTCCTAGTTCTTGCAGTTGATCTCTTATTTTAGAAATCCTCATAAAGTATGGAGTGATTCCTTCGTCCCTTGATAATTTCATTTTGTATAGTTCTTGTCTTAGAGATATTGATTCTCCTGTAGTACTCATAGAGAATAGCTCCACTAATTTCTCATATATTTGTTTTGCAATTTTTAGCTTTGATACATAGGGAATGAGAGTGTCTTTGATGGATTCTATGAGAATCCTCTGGGGTCTAATTTCTCCCTTCATGTACTTGGCATGGGCTAGAGCATCTTATTTTTGGGGTTGAACAATAGATCCTTCGATATAGTCCATTAATACGTCTTCAATTAAATTCAAGTCTGTCCTTTTATTCCATGCACTAAAGTTTTATGACCCAACCATCTTGTTGCTTTCTTTACAATAAGGCATCTTGACAGATATGGTCATGAATAATTACTTGAGTGGATTGGCTTGCAAATTCCTTGATGATGATTGAGAATGAAGTCAAGGGTTTCCTTTCTTCAATGTTGGTGTACTTGAACCCTTGATTATAAAGAATATATTAAGAAGTCGAGGTTCTCTTGAAACAATGTCTTGAGTGCAAATATTTGATGTAAAATTTAATTTTCTTGAATGAGTTGATATTTTGAATGAGATACGAGATCTCACTTGTAGTAGCTAGATAGTATTCGTTGAAAATTGATTTGAATTTCCAACCCAAACTTTGATCTTCGCTTCTTTGTTGACAAGCAACCCTTCTGTTCAACACCTTAGCTCTGATACCATGTTGATAATTTGGAGGGCTGGAGGTTAATACAAATTCTCTTCTTGATAATTACTTGTGACCTTACTTGTGATACTTATGTCTTCTTATTCTTTTAGTTTAGTTAATCTTTCATCAATTCAATTATCAAAATGCACAAGACACAAAAGTTAGGCTCCTAGAGCCAGGGAAAAACCTCTCCCTCTTGGAGAGGAAAACCCGCAAAGAATTCTTCTTATAAATATTAAAATGACAAGAACCATGACCCAGAATTATACCCTTGACCTAGATATGCTTCCAAGACCTTGATCTTCACCTTTCATAAGCTTGTAGTTGAATTTCTTGAACAGTAGGAAGGTAAATCATAGATTTACCTTCCTCACAATTACTTCCTCTTATCCTTATGATCACTGTCTCAACCTCTGCTAATTATATCTTGTTATCTCATCCCTTAACAATGTATATCAACAACTTATTCTTATATTAATGTTCTTAAGTCTGCTCCTTAAACTTCAAAGATATCTGCAATGTACCTTGTTATCCTTGACTATTCGCAAACTGTCCTTGACTTATCCACACTATAATCTTTCCTTCTATCCGCACTGTCTCCTGGTATATATCCGCATTGTTTCCTTGTATATGTCCACTATAGGTCCATATACATCCGCACTTATATACTCAGATTGATTTGCAGTGTTCCTGAGATTTTATCTGCAAGTCTTCCTGAGATTCTATCCGCAAATCTTCCTGAGATTGTTCCGCATGAGGTTGAGTGCTATCCGCAAACCTTACACCACCAAATGATCCACAATCTAGGTTCATATATAGTGAATTTTTCTCATCCCTTTAGGCTGACCATCCAAATGTAATTTATGCTGACTTTACCACAACATGTAGGCCAACATGACTTGTAATTTCTTCAATATTTCAAGAGGTGTTTCTTCAGCAGCATTGAAGGTTGTCTTCACTATATTATGGAGCTTGTCCTCAAAATTATATGAGGGATATTGAGAGCTTCTTCACAAGGTCTTTGGAGCACAAACATCTAAAATAAATCCTTCATGAATATGTCACCTAATTATATTTATTCCTAGAAGAAATAAACCTAATGGACATCAAGAAGAAGTCTATCTACATAATAAAATCTTTCTCATGAAACCCATGAAGCAAGTACACCAAAAATACATTTTATTATCTTTGAAATATTCTTTACATAAATACATAATTACATAGTCTACATGAGGACCGACTTAGTTACACTTTTCAACAATAGCTGTAGTAGAATCTATTTCGAAATTTACTAAAGGGTTTTCATAGATAATTTGAAATAAATCAGTAACTACAGTAAAATTTCAGAGTTGAAATTTTGACATGGTATCAGAGAAAGGTTCAGGGAACAAGATTGGATATTCTGAAATGGAATGAAGTCTATATGCCGCTGTAGAAACAACTCGGAAGTGTTCACGCAGTTCTCTAGAGAAAAAGGAAATCACGAAAGAAAGGATGGAACACGACGTATCTGTATTGGCTTCCAAATTGGAAGAAAAATTCACTTGCGTATTAAGATTTTCTTCCTCATAGGTTTGTGTTGGAACAGGGTTCCCTAACCTGTGTTTTTGGTGCAATTTTATAATAGTTGGTCCTGCATAGGGGTGTTGGGGTGGGTTAAAGCCCCTAATGTTTTGTAATGGGTCAAAGGGTAGCTCTAGGGTCCGCAAACCACAGTTTTTAGACTATAGAATATTGAAGGCTACGATATTATAAATAGATAGATAGTTAGGTATAGTAAGTAAGTAAGTTGATATATTGATGCTACATGTGAACTGTTAAGATCTATTTGGGTTGTTTTGGGTAAGGACTCTTGATGGCTGTTTGCGCAGAGATCCTCAGTCCTGCTGTGTGTGGACCCCGCTAGGCTGTGTGCATGGGCTGTGGTTGGGTTTTAAGTGGATCTTGATATTAATGAATGTGAAGTATAGTTAAAGTATCTGTGTGTTATCTAAATTGGTTGTATTTACTGCTGAAGCGCATCTGTGATATTTATTTAAGCTGCGAATATATCTGTGTTTTGGAATTGGCATGAGTATACCTGTGATTTGATATTGGCTGCAATTATATTGCTCTGTGATGGTATTTGGTAATGCGCACGTGGATGTGAATGTACTGATTATATATGATAGCTTTGTTATGGTTATATACTGACTATTAAAAGAGCTGCGAATAGACTAATTCTATGTGATCCTAATAATTTACGACCTAGATGTGCTTCGAATTACCTTCTCTCCCTTAGGGTGCAGAAACATGGTTCCAACACCCTCCCATATTACTTCGGGTGAGACCTTAGCCTGTGCAAGTAGGTCATTTCTGAAAGGGCCAATAGTATAAGGGTTTGTTGGAAAACCTTCACCTGCGAACCTGGGTCAGGACCCGTCAAGCCAACAAATGGTTTCGTTTCCAGGATCGGAAGCATTTTGAGAGAGAGATCGGGTAATGCCACGAGGTCATTGGAGACCTGAGAGGGTGGAAATTGAAGAGTGGTTTAAAAGACAAATTTAGGAATTTTCTATAAAGGATAATCACAGCACGAAGCTGACAACTGAGAAGTGGAAGAAAAAGTACATCTTCACCGAAGTGTATGAAATTTTATTTGTAACCTTTGCGCACGAGCTTTAGGATTGGTTGGCAAGGCTCGTGGAATTCCAGATGTGTTGGAAGGACGATCAGGTTACATAGTGGACACCATAATTGATTCAAAAATTGGAGAGGACTGACAATACAATCACCTGTACAGTAGATCACTGGGTGGATAGCGTGTTGGGAGGATTTGTGACAGAATTCACAGTCGATCAGTTCCTATCCTATTCTGAAGCAGAGCTGAGGTTTTTCAAAGGTTTCTAGGGTATGTTCTTAAAAACACTGTCATTGTTAATTAAAATATTACTGTGTGAAAATGGCGTTTTGTGTAGCCACACTAAGTGAAAAACCTCTGATCTTACCGAGAGTACAACATGAAGTGGTAAGTACTACCGAACTGATCAAGAAGGAGATAGATTCATCTACAGTCCATTAATAGAATCAGTTGCGCACGAAAGAAATATTCCTCCAGCTACACTACCTTCAATTCAGCATAACGGTAAGAACTCACCCACACCTCCGCCACCACTAGAAGAAGATATGGCCACATACATGAAGATACCCACCTTCAAGGGTGTAGGAGATGAAGATATGGACCGATTTTGGTTTGTGGCAAAATCAGTATGGACTGTGCAGAATGTGGCTACCGATGCTGTAAAGAGAGTGTAGCTATCCCTCGCCTTTGAAGGAAGGGCCTCAGATGGTATATGGGATACGTAGGAAAACATGCGGATCCATCTATTCAGGAGATTAAGAAAGATTTAAAAACATAGTTCTGAAAGCCTAAGTCCTACTCGCAGCTAGTAACTGACCTAAAAGACTTTAGACAAGGACCCTCTGAGTCTGTATGGGAAGTTGATCAATGGTTAAAGAAGGTTATTAGGGATGGATAATTTCGGTATGATGATAGAAAACACAAGGAATGGTTTATTTCTATGTTTCTACCTCACCTGTGGGGACCTATGGGTCAGCAGGCGATTGAGATGCAAGAGAAATCCTTAGAGATTTCTATGAAACTAGAGGCTGTGCCAAGAGATGATGCCCAGTTTGGGGTACAACAGATCTAGGGACAACTGGAGGCAATGCACCTAGAAATATAGAACCTGCAAAAAGAACGAGGGAAAGAGGCTAGCCCAGACATATGGTGCATAAGATGTAGGGTGTCCAACCATACCAAGGATTGGTGTCCTCTGCTGACATATTACACGCAGGTTGGGGGACCTAACACATTGTGCCCTAAAAAGGCTGCAGGGCCAAGTGGATCGATGTTATGGTGTGCTGATTGTTGTGTTGCCGGGCTACACGATACTAACCACTACCCTCATATTGGTGCTTATGTTCCAGAGTTGAAGCAACAATGGTGTCGATTCTGCTCCTCTGTGGGACATGACGAGCATAACTGTCGGACCTATGACTTGATGATAGATCGAGGAAACCTATACAGGATACAGGCTGACCCTTCTGCACCACTATCTCCCTCAAGCAAGGGAGGCTCCCTAGCAAGGGGTAGGGAAGGGGGAAGGGGTGGAGGTGTAGGTCGGGGAGGAGGACAATTGATCTGTTACAATTGTGGAGAAATAGGGCACTTTGCGAGGGACTGTTTGAACCCTACACGAAAATCTTTCTGATATTGTCGACAGTTGTAACATGTGATTGAAGATTGTCCAGTCCTGATAGCAAAAATGTAGGAGAAACAGTAGACACATACTCAGAATGTGCAGAGGGTTAAGGCAGAACCGCGTGATGAAAGACCAAGTATTAATGTCATAACACACAGCGACACGGCTACCGAAGAAGTTGAGGAGAAAGCTGTGGTTGAACCTCTTATCCAGAAAGCAGCTGTCAAATAGGAAATCTTGGACCTACAGAAGGAAAGGGAAACCTTCGTCGTAGATCGAAAAGACTTTACTAAGGATGAGGCATCTACTTCTAAGGCTCCAAAAAAATTAGGAACATATGATGACGTTAGCCGTTTCTACAAGCATGTATGAATCTACTACGCAACCAGAAGGCAGTGGAAAATATTCAAGCACTAATAGATAGCTGCGCATAAAGAACTAAATCCCCCATGGAAGTTAAGGATGTGCACCAACTTTACAAGCATAAGAAACACACTGGTCAGGAAATGCGGCTAACAACGCAGATTGGTGACTATGAAATGGATCAGGTTATTTTGGACCTAGGATCAGATGCAAACGTACTGCCCAAGAAAACTTGGTAGCGAATGGGAGAGCCTAAGATGGAATGGTATACTATACAGCTGTGCATGGAAAACCAACAGAAGATCATACCATTGGGGAGGTTGTCAAATATTATGGTTGATATCGCAGGAGTTAAGGTATGCGCTGACTTTGAGGTAATTCAGATTGTGGAAGACGTGGATCCCTATGCTGCGCTCCTAGGACTGGATTGGGTAATAAACATGGGAGGCATTATCAACCTAAAGAAAAGGAGCATGGTGTTTGAGAATGAGGGCACGAGGGTGATAGTCCCACTGGACCCTGCGAAAGGAGGGCGGTATACAGAACTAGTGCACGAAGAAGAGGATGTGGATCAAATCTATAAATTAACCGCTCGAGATGATGATTGGATCAATCCTATGGATGATGGTGTGCTTTGCTGGGAGAAGGACAATAAATGCTTCTATGACTTCGATGGGGAGATAGAAAATTGGCAGAATCTGTTACATGATGTATCTGCACTGCGATGTCTTAGAATCACAAAGAACTTCGTGTATCTCCTCTAAGGTAAGAGAACTGCCCTACTTTGATGGTTCTGGTAGTATTAGGGAGTTTTTGTGAACATTTGAGGCTAATGTCCCATGGGAGCGAAGGATGTGGGCCCTTAATCTAGCCATGCGTGCAACCCCTGCGAGGTGGTGGGACAGGCATAAGGGAACATTCCAGGATTGGGAAGAGTGTTGTGAAATGATGGTCCTAGAGTTTTAACCCTCAGTTCACCTGTGCGTAAAGACTTTCCTTGGCCCAGGGGACCCGCATGAGCACTTCTCTGCATGGATGGAGGAATGGTGTGAAAGAACTACGGAGGAATGGGTCCACCTAATCATTCATGCCTTGGGGCCAATCCCCACTACATGGTATTTAGATGTAGAATTACACTAGTGCACCCGCCACTAGGAAACCTTGAAGGACGAGTTTGTAGGGACATTTGGTTTGGTAGGGGAACGAAGGCACTCGAAGAAACTTTGCAGGATATAGATGCCTTAGTAGTTGATGATTCATGCCCTTGTACAGCACATGGGGCACCAATGTGGGAGACGCAGATGCAGGATATTGTCAACTGCCCCAACCTGTCAATGGAGGAATATTATGAAGACCCGCGAAATATCTCTATCCTGGAGTCAGAGGGAGAGCGCGCAGTTGCTGGACCCCCACTATAGACCGTCAATGTCACTAAGCCTCTTAAGCTGCGAGAATTCAACATTGGGATGAAGGAGCAACCTAAGCTAGCTAAAATAGGGGATTACTGGGATGATGATACTGTTGGAAGAGTCATGGAACTCCTCATCAAATACCAGGACCTATTTTTGATGAAATTCTCGGAACTCAAAAGGATTACATGGTACCTAAGGGTCATGCGCATCACTTTAAAACCAGATGCACGCCCTGTGAAGCAGCACCCTTATTGATTAAATCCAAAATATAAGCAGAAAGTCAGGGAAGAACTTGACAAAATTATAGTCGCAGGTATCATCGAACGAGTCAAATAGTCAGATTGGGTAAGTCCTATGGTGGTCCAGGAGAAAATGACTAAGGGAGAAATATGGATCTGTGTTGACCTACGCAAACTGAATGATGCTTGCGTACATGATCCATTTCCTACACCATTCTCAGATGAAACCCTTGATAGCGTGGGAGGGAAAGAAGCATACTAGTTCATGGGCGGGTTCTTAGGCTACCATTAGATTAGGATGATACTTGAAGATCGCAGTAAAACTACATTCGCCACTGAATGGGGATCTTTCCAGTACACTGTCATGCTATTTGGGCTCAAGAATTCCCTTGCCATATTTTCGCGGGTGGTTGTTGCCATATTCAAGGAGTTCATCCAAAAGTTTTTGGAGTTATATTTTGATGACTAGACCGTCTTCGGGTTGGTAAAGAAGCATGTCTCAAAGTTGCGCATGATGTTGGATGCCTGTAGAAAGAACTAGATTTCTTTGAATATCAAGAAGTGCATATTTTGTGTACCCTTTGGGATCTTGCTAGGTCACATAGTCTGCCGACAAGGATTGATGGTTGAACCTGAAAAAATAGCAGTTATCATCAACCTCGCAGTACCTACAATTAAGAAACGGCCGCGCTCTATCCTCGAACATACAAGTTACTACAGGAAGTTAATTCAAGGGTACGCGCTGATCACAACACTTATGGAAAAGTTCCTAAAGAAGGATGTTTCATTTTTTTGGGACGAAGAGTGTCAGAAGAGCTTTGAACTACTCAAGGAGAAGATGGTCTCTGCACCTATCCTCATATTTCCTGACTGGGTGAAGGATTTCCATGTTCACGTAGATGCATCAGGGATTGCCCTGGGAGCTGTCCTTATGTAGCCAGGAGACGGAGACATTGACCATCCAGTTGCGTTTGATAGTAGGAAACTTTCTGTTGCAGAGTGCAACTACTCCACTACTGAACATGAGGGGCTGGCCATGGTATACGCCCTTCAAAAATACCGACATTATCTGTTAGGAGGGCACTTCAAGATTTTTTCAGATCACTGGGCTTTGAAGTACCTAGTGAATAAGCCTGTGTTAGGGGGGAAAATCTACCGATGGCTACTACTATTTCAAGAATATGAATTTGAGATCATTGTGAAGCCAGGGAATTTGAATGCTGGGCTGGACCACTTATCCCGAATCAAGAGCAGTGAGGAACCAACTAACCTAGAATAAGGACTGCCCGATGCGCAACTGTTCACGATTAAGGTGGTTGATGCACACTTCGCCGACATCATTCACTTCTTAACTATGGGGATGGCACCTACGAAATATACAATACAACAAAAGAAGGAGTTGATAACCCGAGCTGCGGATTTTACCATCATAGTGTGCCATCTGTATAAATTGGGAGCTGATGAAGTGCTGCGAAGATACGTTTTGGAGCATGAACGACAAACCATCTTAGCATAAGCTCACGGGGGCGTAGTAGGAGGTTACTATGTAGGGAAAGCAACGGCACATAAGATTTTAAGAGTTGGACTATGGTGGACGACACTACATAGCGACTCTCACGACTATTGAAAAGCCTGCGATACGTGCCAAAGGATAAGAAGGCCATCGCATAGAGATGAAATGCCCTTGAATCCGCAAATGGCCCTACAAGTGTTTGAGAAATGGTTCATCGAATTCGTTGGGCCCATAAACCCACAAGGAAAGAAGACATGTGCGCGCTACATCATCACTACAACTGATTATGTAACCAAATGGGCCGAAGCACAAGCTGTGAAGGATTTCACTGCAGATAACACTGCACACTTCATTTTTGAACATATTTTGACCAGGTTTGGTTGTCCGAAGATCTTAATGAGTGATAGAGGTACGCATTTTGTTAATGAAACAATACAGGCCTTGACTGAATAATTTCAGATCCACCATGCGAAAAGCACCCCACGTCATCCATAGGAAAATGGAGTTGTAGAAGCTTTTAATAAAATCTTGGAGCAGGCACTAACCAAGGTCTGTAATACCGATCCTAGTGTCTGGGACGTGCGCATCCCGTCTGTCCTTTGGGCCTATCGAACCAGCTGCAAGAATCTGACTAGGAAAAAACCATTTCAGATGGTTTATGGCAAGGAGGCCATTATTCCCATGGAGTATATTGTTCCTGGCCTGCGCATCACAACCTTTACGAACATGGCGGAGCCTGATATCATGGAGGAGTGATTAGCGTAGCTTGTAGCCTTGGAGGAAGATCGTTTCATTGCTAATTTCCATTAGCAAGTTCAAAAGGCCGGGGATGAGGCATGGCATGATCGACATATTCGGAAAAAGACATTTGCAGAGGGAGAACTGGTCATGCTATACGATATCCAGTTTGTGAAACACCCAGGGAAGTTTTGTCAGTACTAGCTAGGTCCCTATATGGTAAAGGAGATTACTGACGGAGGAGCGGTCCGGTTAGCCACCCTGCGCGGCGATATGGTACCAGGATATGTCAATGGCAGTCGGCTCAAACCATACCGGATCAAATGACTATATGGCCGGAGTAGTTGTATGGGGTGAAATGTGTGTAGGCAGGAGGAAAAATGTAGGCATGACCGTGGTATGCGCAAGAATCAATCATAGGTCTGGAAGCATGGATAGGTGCATTGGGAGCATAGGGGTATGCTCAGAGCGCAGGAGGTGCGCTGGAAGCGCAAGGGTAATCTACAGCTACGAAAACTAGCCGTTGGAATAGTAAAACTGGGTAAAAAGCAAATTTTACCATTGAAAGGAGTGGGAAGCTGGCAATTAATGAGGCGATTTCCGAAGATTTTTTACTGTTTACTTGATGGTAAGTTTCTGATAAGCCTCACCTAACCATTGGTTGATCTCCAAGGCTAGAAAAGCAGAAGGATAGCTAAGAAGAGGGTTCAGTGTACTTGAACAATTTGTGCTTTGTGAGATTCTATGACTATTATGCTTTGTTCATGTCTGAGCATGTTTCCCCATCTGATAGTAGCCACCCTGAGTTCATTTTTCGCGCAAGAATTACTGCGACTAATCTCGTTGAATCTTCCCAAACTGTGGCCTCAATGGAGAAAGAATCTGAGGAAGTACTAGAAGTCACCCCTGAAGTTGGGGAGGTTATGTCCACACCAAACAAGGGAAAGCAGAAGGGGAAGGGAAAAGGCCAGGAGCAAGGGTCGGGGAAGCTTGTGAAGTTGGCTGGGGTGAAGCTATGTACTTCCCCTCGAAATGTGAAATACCCATGAATGGTGCCACAAGCACGTTCACCCAACCCATTAAAGAGACCTCTGTCTTCTTAGGAAGAGGCCCAGATCAATGAACCAATAAGCTAGCTGCCACCCTATGTGCGGCCTCGCAGGCCCTCAGTGCACATGCTTAAGAATCTCGATGGGATGCGCACCTATCTACAGATGCCCTTGATTCCAGGTGAGGTCCCCATCATTGGAGAGTCCTTTGGAAAACTCCACACGGTTAAGTTCGATGATCATGACCTAGAAAACCTGGAGGCCTTCCCCGAGCTGGCACCAGAATTGTATCTGGAGAGGGTATTGGAGGATGATGTACTAAAGGTAGTCCCTATGCCGTGGGCAAGTGGATTGGCTGGGTCTGGATTATTAAAATTGCTACGGATGCCTAATTTTGGCCACTAAAATATCACTGATAGGATTGTGTGACAGTTGCTCACCCTGGTCCATGACGGTTTCTTATGGATTCGGGACCGCATTCCCATAGATGCAACGCTCATTCACTGTATCACTAGTCTGCACATGAATGGGCTAAATCCCATGGAATGTGTCGGGAAGAAATATGAACAACATATTGCTGATAAGGTGCGTGAGGATTATCATTTTGAATGAAACACTAGGGGGTTCATGATCAACACTATCAGCGACCCCGGTGTGTGCATGGGCACCTTGTTGTTAGCATGAAAGATGATGTGCAAGTTCCAGGTTGCCACAATCCCCGCATATGTGATCTAGTTGGCCGGCTGCTGTGAAAAGGGGGTTTGCTTCAACTAGTTCCAGTTCCTATGCACTGAAATTCTAGAGAACGTGCGTGAAGCCCAGGATCATGGAAGGGCCTTCTGTTACTCCTGGTTGCTGCTCCTCATCGCATTGGTCACATGGGAAACCCTAGAAGATTCGTTCCTCCTCGAGCTAGAGTCAGATATGTGCGAAGGGGAACGGTATGCGAATCTGTGAGATTCGGAGGATGAAAAGCGAATTGATGATAATAAGGTCTTCTGGGTCCTATTTTAGAGCGGGTTCGCAGCTTCCATTCACTCCCAGTCGCGCTTGTCACCAGAAATTTATGACAAGTACAAGAGCATCACAACATTTCAAGTAAAAATGCACAATCTACAGATCAGGGGCCGCAAAGATCCTGCATGGGTATCACTCCTGTATATGGTCGCTGACGAGGAGGTGGATCGCCTTATTGCTACTTGCCAGCCGCATTGGAAATTAGGCTTCAAATCAGGTATGCAGGACACTGCGGGTACGAGCACCACAAAGGTCACCCCACCCACCACCACCAAAGAGATCGGAGGACAGGGCAAGAGTACTAAGAAGGGAGTGGACCCGGAATCACATAAGGATTTGCATCAGGATCTGGGCACAGAGGGTCTATATGCGGGAGGTGCTAACTCCCCTCGAGGCACAAAACAGACTGGTGACCTTGTTAAAGGACCATGGAAGAACCAACGAGCTCAACGGTTAGAAGGAGACATAGGAGTTACTCTGACAGAAGAGGAGCTAGAGCAGATTGCAGACGCAGTCACCCTCGCCGCAGAAGATAAATGGCTGGCTTTGGAAGAGCAGCAGAAGGCTACAGTTGATACACTCCAAGCTGAGATCCGGACTCTGCAACTCAAGACAGACACCCTGCAAACGAGTATGATTCAAACAAGGCCAGCCCTAGCAACAAGCGGCATTTTCCCTCTACCAGGCGCAACCCTCATGCTGAGCCCACCCGACTTAGGGGTGCAAGTCCAGGCCTGCGCAGAGGTACACTTGGATATAACCTGGATGCCAGAAGAACCATTGCAGGTCCTCCACGCATCCCTTTTCGAAGAAATTCAACACAAAGACTGCCGAGTGCACCAGCAGCTTAGTATAGCTGAGTAGACGATTTTGGAGAAGACTGATGAAGTGTCCCAGGCACAGGCTGCATGCACCCTCGTTTTCGCGCAGCAAACAGAGTTGGAACACTTAATTAGTAGGCTCTACGTAGATGTCACTGAGGATATCCCAGTTTCTGCCATCACCTAGACCAATATTGAAGGGCTTGTTGCAGCGCTATGGGCTTCGAGGATTGAAATTGAGATGGTCAAGACATGAACAACAGATTGCTTCCTTATAGGCCAAGTTGCAGCCATAAATACCCCCTGAGGTAATAGCCCAACGAGCTGCTGGTCACAGAGGCCACCAATACTATTACATCTCAAATTTCTCAGGGCGCAGGACTGTTGGAGACAGCTATGCAGCTGTGGTCTCAGGTGCAATGTGAATCTCTCCTGCGTGAGTTTACAAACAAGCTGCGCCAGAAGAAAGAAGAGTTTGAACAGCTCGAAGCTACTATGCCCACTTTGGTTCCAGCTTAGCGCCTGGCACAACTGCGTACCAACGATGCACTTTGGGATGGCATTGGAGAGCTCCATCACAAAATGAAGGTTCCTAGTGACCATCTTAAGCCTTAGGTTAATGAAGCCCTCAAGATCGCACAGAAAGTAGATGTTGTGGTCAAACAACTGAACCAGACATTGGAGAGTGTCACGGCGGCTACAGAAGGTCCAACTTCACAAAAGTTGGTGGATATTGCTCAAAATTTTTCTGCGCAGAGTGAAGGAGTGCTGCCCCTGTTGGTTGATGCAATCAAGTAGCTATAGGCAAAGATGCAAACCCCACGACCGCAGTGACTCGGGACGAGTCACAAGATTGTGTTAGGGGCCTGTTGGAACGGGGTTCCCTAACTTGCATTTTTGGTACAATTTTGTAATAGTCAGTCTTGCGTAGGGGTTTTGGGGTGGGTCAAAGCCCCTAATGTTTTGTAATGGGTCAAAGGGTAGATATAGGGTCTGAAAACCACGGTTTGTGAACCATAGAATAGAGAAGGCTATGATATTATAAATATATATAGTTGGGTCTAGTAAGTAAGTCGATAGATTGATGCTACGTGTGAACTGTTAAGATCTGTTTGGGTTGTTTTGGGTAAGGACTCCTGCTGGCTATGTGCATGGAGATCCTTAGTCCTGCTATGTGTGGACCCCTCTACGCCGTGTGCACGGGACGTGGTTGGGTTGTAAGTGGATCTTGATATTAATGAATGCGAAGTATAGTTGAAGTATATGTGTGTTATCTGAATTGGTTGTATTTACTGCTGAAGCGCATCTGTGATATTTATTTAAGCTGTGAATATATCTGTGTTTTGGAATTGGCATGAGTATACCTGTGATCTGATATTGGCTGCGATTATATTTCTCTGTGATGGTATTTGGTAATGCACACGTGGATGTGAATGTAATGATTAGATCTGATAGCTTTGTTATGGTTATATACTGATTACACTATTAAAAGAGCTGTGAATAAACTGAGTTTGTGTGATCCTAATAAGTTGCGACCTAGATCTACTTTGAATTACCTTCTCTCCCTCATGGTGCGGAAACTTGGTTCCAACACCCTCCCATACTACTTCAGGTGAGACCTTGGCCTACGCAAGTAGGTCATTTCCGAAAGGGCCAACAATATAGGGGTTTGTTGGCAAACCTTCACCTTCGAACTTGGGTCAGGACCCCTCAAGCCAATAGTTTGGTCTATTGATAGTGGAGCTTCTGCACATATGGTGGGGATACGAGAATGTTTCTCGAGCTATCAAGAAGAAAAAATAAACTTCAATATCACCATGGTAAATAAGGCGAAATGTACCCCTGTTGGAAAAGGTACCATATTTTTTTAAACTGAAGCTGGGAATAAGCTTCAAGCTACTTATGTGCTACATGTGCCTGGGTTGGGGATAAACTTAGTCTCTGTTTCTCAACTACAAAAAAAAGTGCTATGATGTATACTTCATTGGAAAACGAGTATATGTCAAACACTCGAGTTGGAAGAAGAAGGCACAAATCAGAGTCAGGAGCAAAAAACTGTATAAGTTGCAGCTCGAATCTCCAATGGAACTGATAGGTAGAAGTAGTGAAAATTATTTGAATGATCTATGGCATAGAAGGATGGGGCACTTACACCATGGGGCTCTAATAATTATTAAAGAGATCGTCATAGGAGTTCCAAAACTAAGCACCAAGAGTGATGATTTACGCAGAGAATGTGTACAAGGTAAGTAAACCAAGGCAACTTATCCCAGTAGCAATGATAGGGATAAGAGTGTGTTGGGATTAATACACTTGGACATCCGGGACCTATGTCCCACATATCTCTTAGTGGTGCTAAGTAATTCGTCACCTTCATTGATGAACATTCTAGGAAAACTGGGATCTACTTTCTAAAGACCAAGGATAAGGTCTTTTATCAATTCAAAGAGTTCAAGGCTATGGTTAAGAATTCGACAGGAAAGAAGATAAAAATATTGTGGTCAGATAATGGTGGAGAATATATTGATAAAGACTTCAATGAGTTATATGCAAGGGAAGGCATCAAAAGAGAGTGGACCACTCCATATAATCCAGAGCAGAATGGTGTAACAGAAAGGAAGAATATAACCATGGTTGAAGCAACAAGGGAAATGCTGTATGATCAAGATATGCCCAAATTTACATTGGGCAGAGGCATGCAGTACAACTGTTTATGTTTAGAACAAGATTCCTCACAAGGCACTAGATATTATTAAACTAGAGAGTGTCTTCACTGGTAGGAAGCTAGAGGTAAGCCATTTTAGGATATTTCGTAGTTTGGCATAATGCCATGTTCCAGAAGAAAAGAGAAAGAAATTAGATCAGACTGCATAAAAGGGATATCTAGTGGGATATAGAGAGAATGTTAAGGCATATAGAATTTAAATTCCTAGAAATAGGAAATTTGTAGTACGACGATATGTAAAGTTCATGGAGGACAGAGCTTTCAAGAAATCCCAGGAGATGCCTTCTGAAACGCAGTCAGAGGATGATCCATTGGTCCAGCCTCTTCGACCTGTCGAAACTAGCACCAATGCTTCTCAAGGGCACAATGATCCAAGAGTTTTATCTTAGTAAGATTCACAAGTTGAGGAGAAGGAAGATCTACCCTCTACTAGCGGTAGGATGAGCTGGGAATTACAACAGATTCTGAGGGGTGCAGAAGAGTTTGTCAGAGCTCCTAGAAAAGAGAAGAGGTAGTGCAAGAAAACTAAAAGGTACCAAGCCTTGGTGTTCAGGTTGGGGAACCCTCTAGTTTCCAAGAGGCAGCTCAGCATAAGGTATGGGTAGATGCAATGGTGGAAGAATACACCTCCATCATGACTAATGATGTCTGGGAATTGGTTCCTAGGCCTCGGGATAAATCAGTTGTAGGATCGAGATGGATCTACAAGATCAAATATGTTGCAGATGGCAGCGTAGAAAAATACAAAGCCAGGTTCGTGGCGAAGGGGTATGCTCAAAAAGAAGGGATAGAATATGAAGAAATCTTCACCCTAGTAGCTAGATATACTTCTATCAGATCCATGATATCCCTTGCAGCGCATTTGGGGTGGGAGATTCACCACATGGATGTAGAGACTACATTCTTGAATGGGGTGATATAAGAAGAAGTATGTATCGAACAAAAAGAGGGCGTTGAGACACATGAGCATAAGACTCATGTATGTAGGCTTAATATAGCCTTGTATGGACTTAAACAAGCGCCTATGGCTTGGTACGATTGGATTGATGGGTGCTTGCAAAATATGGGATTCATCAAGAGTGATGCAGATCCTATTCTCTACAATTTGAAAGTAGGGAATGCACCTCTAATACTGGTGCTATATGTGGATGGAATATTCCTGACAATATGATGCAGGGTCAGCAAGCTAACCCCACTTATTACCCACTTTAGCCTTTTTGGAGCACATACTTCTCCATTAACCTCCAATCGGATGGGTTTTCCTCTAATATCTCTTTGAGTTTACAATTGAACCCTTTATTTCATACACCCACTTTACACTTCATACATTATCCTTTAATACCCTTAGGGAAGCTTATTTTAAAAGTGGTTCTTTGGTTCAAAAACTCATACATACACTTTTACCCTTTATGAATTAATCTTACCTTTTTCCTATTTTCCGCTCATCCGTGACTATTCACCTTACCTGAAGAATCTCTAAATACATGGCATCACATATCCTTCCTTTTGGCATCGTGGATCCCATATCACATGTATCCTTCAACATATTATGATTCCATAGCGCATACACTGTAGCGCAATACCCGAACTATAGCACAGTTTTGCAATTTACCGATTTCGCACATCGACAAACATAAGACTTTGCATATCGACGATTTTAATATATCACAATTCAGAACCCATAGCTTATCAAATGTCATGGAATTTAACCTATCGGCTCTTCGGCTTGTTGCACATATAACCTCGTCGGCACTTCACGAGTTTATACTTATTTCACTTCGCCACTTTTATAGTTACACAGTTCACCGCTCCCCCATATCACATAATCTATGCGATATGTGCAGGAATCATGTGCTGACACGTGTCCTCGTCGCAACTTTCCCAACTTGTCTTGCGAAGAAATCTGGGTCGTTGATCTTCGCTTTGGACTTTGCAAATTAATCTGCACCATTCATGGTTCTCCTTCCAGAAATATTCTTAAGGGCTTGGGGAAGACTTAACATTTGCTGTCTTAGTCAACCGTCACCTTACTTTAACTTCATCTCTGTATCCACGCTTTAACTCACTCTTGATATTTCTTCTTGTTATTGGATCCTATCCAGAAGTATCACGCTCGCTACAATGCCTTGCAAATTGTTTCCAAGCCAATCCTTCACAGGATCGCTTCAAATCACTGCCCGCGACCTCAAGTATCTTATTCATTTCACTTCCAACCTGCACAAAGGTTATTTTCACTCATTCACTCCCATTATATTCACTCTCAGCCAATTTCTCCAGAACTGGAATCACACAGTGATTCTACCCAAATTATTCTACAATAAGTCCTTTTTCACACAATAAAATACTTATACACCCATCAAAATTCATGCAACAATAATTTATTACATATAAATAAGGTTTTCTCAATTACAGATCACTCAGCTCGTAAGAGAGACAAAAACATATTCGCAATGAACTCAATTTATCATTAATCAAATAAATTGTGAATATACAATAAAACCCTGTTTACATTGTGTCTTTGGCTTGGTGCACCTTTACATGGCCCTTTTTCTCTTCAACAAAAGCCTCTCTATTCTCGACTCTCTCCTCTTTACTCTACTTTTTCTACTTCCTACTCTATCTATGCCTGTAGGCTTACAATCAAATCTCCTCTATTACTTGTCTAAGAATATGGTCCTTTAATGCATCGAGGCTTACAAATATATAAAAAAGTTTATGAAACCAATTTTGGTTCAGATCCTCAATCTTCTCAACTAAATCCTAAGAATCCTCTAAATCCACAAAAGCATCACCTAATTCCTAAGTCTAGGATTCACAATCCCTATGAAATCTCAACTAGCCTAAATCTCTCATGTTCTCCTACATTCGAGAACATTTACAAATATGCCTCACAATATTTAATTAAATCCTATTCTAAAAGTATCACATAAAATCACTCAAAACATTGAAAATTAAAATACTTTAGGGAACCAACTCCCTTGAAAATATAAGACCCCCTAGATTCTACTAAATGTATAAAATTTTGAACCATGATACTCCTGCATGAGACTCCCAAGGTAGAAATTAATCATGATCTCCAGATCATGTGTCTTCAATTCTGTTGGAATTCCTCCTGGATCCCATACCTTAGTTTTTAATTTGTCTTTGGATGCCTCTCTTCCCTTCTGTTGGTTTGTTGCTGCTGTTGTTGTTTTCTATTGTTCTCTAGGTCTCCATACTTTATGTTTCATTTCCCCACTGGCTATGCGCTCACAATCTTCTGCTGTATTTTCCTTGCTAATGCTGCTTTCCTTTCCTTTTGCTGTCTTCTTCTGAGACACCTTCATCATCAACCTTCTTATTCTTTCAATCTCCATGTCCAGTTTATCTTTTGATTGGTACTCACTCTGCCAATTGTTGTTGCACTCTATCCATTCATCTTCAAACTATTGTTTTTTACCTTCACTTTGGAGTTTTTGGATTATTACTACCACCCTTACATCCTTACCCTCTTGTTACTTCTAAACTTTGATCTCATCTCCAAACAACCTTCGTTCAATATCTCTGGCAAAAACACCATACTCAGATGCTTCCAACAATCAGTTCAAAAATTTACTTTCTACCTGATTCCTTTCAAACAACTCATCACTATGTCGCTTAGCAATTCCAACATAACTCTCCTCCTTTTCCTTAACAACATCCCATAACTGTCCTTCAGCTCCTTTACTAACCCTCATAGTCAATTCAATCTCCTTCAGTTCTAAGAATGTTCTTCTTTAGCATGAGACATATCTGCCCCTATTCCTCTTCATTACTATTCTTCTCTTTGTCACTGTTATGTGACACTTCCATCTGTCCTTCTAGGCTAAATGAATCTTCCTAATTCACATATATACTTATGCATCCCTCAAGAAATATCATTTATTCATTAATATTACTATAACTTAAATCATTTACCTGAGGTTTCAATCCATGACTTGACTCAGAATCCCTTAACAGATTTTCTAACAATAAAATCTCCCTGTTAGCTTCCTTAAGCATTAAATTTTTATGCTTGATATCTTCCTCCAACTGTGTATGATATTCCTCACGAGACCTAGCTGTATCATCCTTCTTCTTTAAAATAGAATTCAAATTTTGTCTCTCTGCTTCATCTTCTCTGACAATACCCAAAAATTGTCCATAATTATATATTTCACCTGCAAACATACACAAATTATCAATTTTAAAAACATAATACCTTGTGGTCTCACTTGATGCTTCAACCATTAGGTCTTCTTGCTGCTATGAATCTTTCATATGATTCAGATCCTCTGTAAGATTTTCCTCTATCTCTTCATTACTTTCAGAAATCAATGGGACATTCTATGGTTCACATACCAAAACTTTCTCCACATACTCACTTACTCTGAGTAACTCTTCCTTCAATTGAGCATTCACTCTATGGTCCCACTTCAATCGCAATCTATTCCATTTGAATTTCATTTTCATAATACAACCATACCTTTGGTATCCCTTATTCATCTGTAACATTTCCATCAATAACCCAAGACATAAATTTATCTCAGCTTTCTCTCTATCAATCTCTTCTTGACTCATCATCTCTATGCCTTTTACCATGACATGTTTCCTTTTGCTGTGGCTTTCCTTTAAACCTCTACAATGAACTTCAGTGATCATCAACTTCCCCTCCTTTGTGAAATCCATCTTGTTTTACTGTGGACTGCACTAAGCCTCTCTTTCTCGGCAAATCTCCATACCTGCTGCAAGTACCTCACCATGCCTTCTCTTCTTTGAGCTCGGCCTTTTGGTAACAATGGTTCTCTATCTCTGGAACCTATATTGAGAAACTCATTTACTCATTGGCTTCTGCAATTCCACTTTCTTCTGAGAGCACTCTTGTCCTCTTTTTCCAACCTTCAGTTGGATTCTATAGGTTCACTGCTACTTTCCTTTAGAGTATCTAATTTACTTTGCCTTTAAGAACACAACTGCTTCTTCTCTTACAATTCCTCTTGTTGTTCTTTTGATGAGATATTCCTCCTTCAGTTTGCAATCTGAAATCTGCAAACACAATCCTCAAACCCATAATTAATATAAAAACATACCATATTACCTTTAGATATTCTGTGACACTTTATCTCTATGCGTTGCTGCCCGTGAGACTTAAAATCTGATTCTTTCTTCCTTTACACGCAGACCCATCTTCTACTCTGATACCAAATATCTTCTGCATAGTTCAGCTCTAAAATATTCATTTATAACAATTTTTTATTTATTCACTCTGATACAAAGTATGATGCAGGGTCAGCAAGCTAACCCCACTTATTACCCACTTTAGCCATTTTGGAGCACATAATTCTCCATTAACCCCCAATTGGATGGGTTTTCCTCTAATATCTCTTTGAGTTTACAATTGAACCCTTTATTTCATACACCCACTTTACACTTTATACATTATCCTTTAATACCCTTGCGGAAGCTTATTTTAAAAATGGTTCTTTGGTTCAAAAAATCATACATAAGCTTTTACCCTTTATGAATTAATCTTACCTTTTTCCTATTTTTTTCTCATCTATGACTATTCACCTTACCCGACGAATCTCTCGATATGTGACATTGCATATCCTTCCTTTTGGCATCACGGATCCCATATCTCATGTATCTTTCAGCGTATTCTAATTCCATAGCGCATATAATGTAGCACAATACTCGAACTATAGCACAATTTTGCAACTTTACTGATTTCGCACATCTGCAAACATAAGACTTTGCATATTGGCAATTTTAATATATCGCAATTCACAACCCATAGCTTATCACATGTTGCAAAATTTAACCCATCCGCTCTTCAGCTTGTCACACATATAACCTCGTCGACACTTCACGAGTTTATACTTATTGCACTTCACCAATTTTATAGTTACATAGTTTTTTGCTCCCCCATATCACATGATCTATGCGATATGTGCAGGAATCACGTGCTCACACTTGTCCTCGTCGCAACTTTCCCAACTTATCTTGCGAAGAAATCTGGGTCATCAATATTCGCTTTGGACTTTGTGAATTAATTTGCACCGTCTACGATTATCCTTTCGGAAATATTCTTAAGGTCTTGGGGAAAAAATAATATTTTCTGTCTTAGTCGATTGCCGCCTTACTATAACTTCATCTATGTATCCACGCATTAACTCCCTCCTAATATTTCTTCTTGTTATTGGATCTTATCTAGAATTATCACACTTGCTGCAACACCTTGCACACTGTTTCCAAACCAATCCTGCATAGGCTCGCTTTGAATCACTTCCTGCGACTTCAAGTATATTATTTGTTTCAATTCTTACTTGCACAAAGGTTATTTTCACTCGTTCACTCCCATTAGCTTCACTCAGAGAATTTCTCCAGAACTGGAATCACATAGTTATTCTACCTAACTTCTTCTACAGTAAGTCCTTTTTCACATAGTAAAAGACTTATACACCCATAAGAATTCATGCAACAATAATTTATTATACATAAATCATATTTTCTCAATTACGGATCACTCAGCTCGTAAGAGATACAAAAACATAGTCGCAATGAACTCAATTTCTCATTAATCAAATAAATTATGCATATACAATAAAACCTTTTTTAAATTCTATCTTTGGCTTGATGCACCTTTACATGGCCCTTTTTCTCTTCAACATAACCCTCTCTGTTCTCGACTCTCTTCTCTTTACTCTACTTTTTCTACTTCCTACTCTATCTATGCCCGTAGGCTTACAATCAAATATCCTCTACTACCTGTCTAAGAATATGGTCCTTTAGTGCCTTCAAGGCTTAAAAATATATATAAAAGGTTCTCCAACCAATTCTAATTCAGATCCTCAATGTTCCCAACTAAATCCTAAGAATCCTCTAAATTTACAATATCATAAACTAATTCCTAAGTCTAGGATTCACAATCCCTATGAAATCTCAAGTAGCCTAAATCTCTCATGTTCTCCTAAATTTGAGAACATTTATAAATACGCCTCACAATATTTAATTAAATCCTATTTTAAATGTCTCACATATAATCACTCAAAACATTGAAAATTAAAATACATTAGGGAACCAACTCCCTTGAAAATATAAGACCCCCTATATTCTACTAAATGTACAAAAATTTGAACGATGATGCTCCTGCATCACAAGATCATGTAGGCTCATCAAGGATTGCAAGGAGCACCTAGCTATAGAATTCAACATGAAGGATTTGGGACTGATGCATTATTTTCTGGGGTTGGAAGTTTGGTAGCAAAAGGGTGAAATTTTCCTTGGTCAAGGAAGATATGCTACAAAAATTCTGAAGAGGTTCAAGATGTAGGATTGTAGACCCATGGCTACTCTAATGATCATCAACTGGAAGAAGATTTATGTATCGGAAGATGATAAGGCTAATCCTACCTTGTACAAACAACTCATAGGGTCTCTGATGTATCTGGTCAACACAAGGTCAGACATTTGTTACACTATCAACACGCTCAGTTAATTCAGGGTGGAAACAAGGAAGGCACATTGGGAAACATCCAATAATTTTCTCAGATACATACGAGAAATAGTCGAGCATGGATTAAGATACACCCAAGGCAATGACATTAGACTGAGTGGGTTCACTGATGCATATTGGGTTGGAAGTTCGATAGATCGGAAAAGTACCAGTTGGTACTATTTCAACATTAGATCAGGAATGACTTCCTCGTGCAGTAGGAAACATAAGACCATATGTTGAGTTCAGCTGAGGCGGAATATATGGCAGCAATCACAACTTTGTGTGAAGCCATATGGCTTAGGAAGCTACTTGTGAATCTACTCAAGAAGAAGATGGATGTGACCAATATTCTATGTGATAATCAGAGTTGCATTAAGCTCTTTGAGAATCCTGTGTTTCATGATCGGCGAAGCACATTGACATTAGGTGTCATTTTATTAGAGACTGTGTTCAGCAGGGAGTTGTATAGTTGCAGTACACTCCAGCATGAGAACAAGTGGCATGCATTCTTACTAAGGCTCTGGGAAGAACAAAGGTTGTTTATTTCAGAGTATGGGGATGATCAAGAATCCATTTCAATAGTAGAAATGGACAAGTGCAGAACTTGAGAGGGAGATGCAGTACATATGAGGTAGTGAAAATGATTTTGTCATGGGTAGTATTACAGAAGGAAACATTGCAACAAATGAGGGGCAATAGTTGAGCATTAGTAGCACAAAGGATGCTTAAGGGTCATAGCAGTATGTAGCAAGAAAATTTCTACAACAATTTCCTTGCTAAGAGGGAGTGTTGATTTTTGTAGCATTAGAAAGTGATCTAAGTCTCAAATTTGGTGAGTAGGCTTGAACAACATCATTCCAAAGAACCCAAAAACCATTTTTGGAATTCCACTCTATTCATGTTTTATTAAAATAATTAATTATTTAATGGGGCCCCTAAGTTTAAACTTAGGGAAAATTAAATAATTAATGGGTATTAATAAAGAAGAGTGTGAATCTGCTAGAGAATGAAGATAAAGTCAAGAAGGTAAAGATTATAAAATAAGGCTTGAGGATCATTCAGAAGGTAAGCCGGGAAAACACTCAGTAACCCGAGGGAAGTCGATTCTCATAGCATAGAATTCAATTTTAGAGGGAGAGTTGCAAGGGTAGGGGAAGCAAAGGGCTTAAAAAATAGTCATAACTAGAGTAAGGAGGGAGAAAAAGAGCAGAGAGGTAACACAGAGGGACAACGCAACTATGACACAATCCCACGTAGTCTCCGTGCAGAGAAGAACGCAGAGGTGATGCAGAGAGAGATATGGTGTCTCTTGGGTGTTAGAATTTATCTAGATATTACGAGAAAAATTATCTCAGGTGTCTTCTTGCATTTTTTCATTTATTCTACTAATCATTCCTTGTAAAGAAATTGTTGCTGAAGATTAATATATAAACCCTCATCTGCTGCACTGGTTTTCCCACATTGGGTGTTTTTGGGGACAATTGTCCAAAAATGACTATGTTGATGTGATTGGTTCTTGTGCTTGTATTCTATTGTTATTTTATTTATATGTATAAATGTGATATTTGAAGGTAGACTTTATTTCTAAATTTACTGAATGGTTTTCATAAATAACTTATTGTGAAAATAAGTAGGAGAAATAAATCAGTAACCGTGGTAAAATTTTAGAGTTGAAAACTTCATAATGTATAATGGAATTTCCAATGTAGCCATCATAGTTTCTCCCGAATGACATCCACAAAGATACAAACAATTAAAATAGATATAAATCAATGTGCAGTAGAGAAGATAAAAACTTGAAAAAATTTGCACATAAATTTGAAGGTATTTCTTGTGGGCAGAAAGATGTGTCACAACCACTACTTTCATCCAATTTACATTCTTACCTCTCTGATGGACAACATAATTAGACAAACCTCGAAAGATTTCCGCGGATGACTCTCTATATGCATTGAAATTTTTAGCAAGCGTGAGGAAAGAATGATTTTTTTTTTTTGTGTGAAAGAGTTTTCTAGGTAAGGTTGTTCCAATCATTCAACGATTGGATCATATGATTCCCGAAAATCCTATTGAAAACCCAGAAATATTTGAAAATATGAATTTTCAATTAGAAAATATATCTGATCATATTCTGTAGTCATTTCGAGACATAAAAGACCTGGCATAACCATTAGCAGAGGCTGAAGTGCCTCAACTGCTCGACAAAAATCCGAATGGTGAGAAGTTAGACCATGAATATTGAAGGATGTAAAACCAATATCATTGGATATACTAATGGGAAAATGATAAAATGAATGACATTCATCAAGGACATAATAATGATCAGATGGGCTGATTAAAGTATGAGATTCCCAGTTTGTAATAAATGAAGATAAATCAATTTGAAAAATTTCACAAATTATTTGTATAATTGAATCATCTTCACGCGATGAATGTGATAGTCTATTTCTTTGTAACTGGTAACACACTACACTAGCATCGTAATCATTGGAAGAAGTGGAAAGGAATGCGAGTACGTCAGACACATGACACCGACCAAGAAGCAATGTAAGAAAAAGAATTGGATTCACACAATTACTCATGCAGTCATTCACACTCAAGAGGATTTCAGGTGCGATGAAGAACAAGATTCGTGATGCAATATTCACAAGGAAATCCAAGAGATACTCATCATGGAAAAAATATGATAGATATGATTTCTTCAGGAAAAGATGGTCTTTAAGATGATAGAATTCGCGATTCCATGATTCTATGAGAGATACACATTCCAAACCTGAGTTTGATGCAATATATTTGCATGAAGATGAATGAACTGAAAAATATTCTTAAATCCAGTCAAAATTAAATCTCGAAAGTTTGAAATATTACACCAGAAATACTAAACAAGTTTCAGGAAGAGATTTTGATTGAGTGAAATCATGAAAAAAGATGGATTATGTGAGAGAAACCATATCTAACTTTTTTTTGGGGGCTTACCAGAATCATGAGATCTTGACATAACCATAAACGAAAGTTGAAGTGGCTTGAATCCCTCGCAGGTCCCAAAACAATGCAGTATTGTAAAATTTCATTTTGAAGCTTTAACCAGATCGTTTGAGGATAGTTGTCACCATTGGTTTCAATAAGAAAATGCTTGCCGGATGGAATCCAACTCTGTTACTGATTTTACCAAAATTTTCAACTTGAATAGCCAGATTTCTCAAGTAAAAAGATTCTTCTGATTACAAATTCAAAGATAAATGGATCGAGGAATTTCTGTGAGCAAGATGATTTGAATATTTGTATTCATGCAAGAGAAGAGACGATGAGGGATGGGAAGTGTACTCTATAGTTTGACTGAAGTTAATTTCAACATGGAAAATATCACTGCCTTGTGTCAATCTAGAAGATAACTCATCAGGTGAAGAACCTGAAGAGCATGGAGTATGCCCATCGCAAGTAGATGCATCGCAAACTATAGAACAAAAGGGATTCTGGATCTAAAGTAAAATATTCATGAGAAACTAAAAGATTAGCTGATATGCCTAGGAATTCATGATTTCATACATCAATAGAGTCATCATAATTGGAATGATTGTTTCCCAAGGCTACATATTGATCAAATGACTTGACTACATTCGATTCACTACTGAGATTAGTAGATTGAAAATCATCCAATAATGGAGGCGCATCATCTTCACATGGAGGATTTTTGAAAATATAAGAAATATTGAAATCCTATTCATCTTCCTTCTCCTCTACTTGTGTAATGTGGCTGACTTGTATCCGATCGCAATTTGAACCAGTAGCACGAAAATCAAGAGAGTGTGAAAAACTAGCTAGTGGAACAAATTGATCAAGCGGATCATGGTACAAATATTCATGTCCTGTAGATGATAGAGGATGATAGAAATGATATTCAAGACTAGAATTATGAAAAATAACATCATCTTGTGGAATGGATTAGTTAGTCTTCACAATGGGCTTCATGAGGCATTCTAGAATTTCCTCCATTGAATCTTAGTCATGAAAAGAGGAAGAAGAATGAGAAGGCGGATTAGGAATTTGATTAGTATATCTCTCAACATTATTATCATCACAAGGAGGCATGCTCATTGGAATTGGAAAAGGAGGACAAGGAACAAAAGGAATAGTAGGTTCCTCCTATGAAATTAGAGGTGTTGTATGATTCATAAGAGCTAGGGGAGTAGGAAAATCAACATTTTCAGGTTCACCATGTAAAGAGATAAGAACCAAGTACTCAAACTCTTGTTTCAAGAAATCCCAATTCATATCTTCTTTCGAAATTTCATAGCAAAGGTGGAGGAATTGATCGAAAAATTCCTCTACTGATTCATTAGGCTTCATTCTTAAGAGCTTGATTATTCTATAAACATTTAGATGATTATACCTATGAAAGGCTTGATGAAACTCCCCAAGGAAATGACAAATAGAACGAATGGAAGCAGGTGGCAAGGTATGGAACCATCGATTAACATGACCTTAAAGGGTGAGGAAGAAAAGCACGAAATCAAATTCGTCATCATCGATTTTTTAATATTTGCAAAATTTAAGAAAATCAGAAATGTGCTTGGTTATGGATGTTTTTTGCTCACCATCAAACTTTATCTGAGACAAGTGATAGAGAGGCTCATCGGGGATTGAAAATTTATAAGGGGAAAAAATAGAGAAACACCCTGGGAGAATATTTGAGGATGATCCATTTTAGATAAGAGGTTCAAACTAGATTCAACAGGCTTAGCTCATCATCTGTCCCTCCTTCTTGCGCCATTGTTGATGGTGTTGGAAATCTGTCAATTAAGGGGGTATCCCCGATGTGAAGTCCCAATTATCCTTCACACCATTTGGAGTAGGATCCCCATCCAGAATATCAACACGGTTGCCATGTATTCTTAATGATATTCCTTGGCTCTAACTGCCAGAAATAGAGAGGAGTGAAAATGTGCCTTCGAAAAGAAAGGGGGGTGTGATTGGTAAGTGTTAGATCGTATGTGTGTCAAATCCCCTCTACTACGAGGGAGAGAAAAAGGTGAGTCTTTAAGAGGGAGGTAATAGTACCACCCAAGAAGAGATACACAAAAATTAAGATCCGTCTAACATCTAGCAGAATATTCCACAAGGGGTGCGAGGATCATTACAACTAATGAATGAGAAATTTTTGTCTAATATCTAGAGGAATAGTTCACAAGGATGTGACAACAATAACAACCATTACAACACATTCTCAATAAGATAAGTACTAAAATAACCGAAATAGTTCAACTACCTTAGCACATGTGAAAGCAAACATAAAATACAAATATCCGCAGAGCAGTCTTACAAATATCCATAATCCATGCATGAAGAACATGCTGGCCCATATGGCTTTTGATATTAAGTAAAATTTCCAAGGCAAACGTATACAATGAAAATAACTAGCTCCAATAGTGGAGCGTTGGAGCCACTCTTTTCTCCACAAAATAACTAGCTTATCTCTATAATGCTTTGTGGGGGAGCCAAGTTGAAAAATTACCTTGCTCATACAATGAGGGTTTATATATAACCAAAGGGTGATGCTTCACCCTCCTTGACTCTTTTACTACCCTCATGACTATTTTATTTCCTATGAATTTTCAACTTACACAACTCTTCATTTTCCATGTGTGTGCTTTGGACTTCCACTTTACAATACATTTTGAATATAATTTACATGATTCACAATAATTATGTGGCATATGATGACTTGTGACAAGACAATATATGACACTGATGAAATGGAATGCATGATGATGTGATAGTGCGAGGCTGTTGTGCTTGTCGCTTATTTCTTTGTTTCTTCTTCAACAAGTGATACATGTTATTCTTCTTCCTCCTCCTTATGACTTGAAGGTGAGGAGTCTTTCGTGTGATCTCAATCTTGATATTTTGTTTGAGTTCGATGTTCCTTTTCCTTATCGCCTGTAGATCATCTTATCTCTATAAACATGTGTATTCTAGCATGTCCTCCTTCCTCATCATCTTTCCATAGCATGATAGAGTTCCTACATCTGCAATTCACTTATGAAAAGACGAAATCAATCTGATAAAACTCTAATATGAGATGATGCACATTGATCCACTGACTAAGCTGGAATCGGGTGACAAGCTGGGAAAGAGGCTCAGTAACTATGCAGTTCCATAACTCAGGTAGTTAGGGGTGAAGTTTGAGCCTTACAACTGCACAATGCACAGTTTAGGTTGGGACGAGGAAGAAGATTGTGCAGTTTTAGAGCTCAAGGTGACAGGCTGAGGGATTTTGCACTACTTCAACGAATTGCGGTTTTATGGAGGGAAGATGAGCCCAAGTGATTACACAATTGTGAAATTCAAGAGCTCAGGGATGAGACTTTAGCCTTGAGACTGCATAGTGAGCAGTTCAGGGAAGACCAGGGAGACAAACTGCTCAGTTTCTGGGCTTCGTGAGCTCAACTGTGAGGTTTTTCATTGCTTGGGAAAATTGCACAATTATGGGAGGTAGAGGATGCTAGGCCATTGAGCAGTTGTGCAGCTCATGAGCTCAAGGGATGAGCTTGAGGATAGATATTTCACAATGCGTAGTTGAGGCTAGGCTAAGAAGATGAATTGTGTAGTTCTGGGAGGCAAGATCGTGCTTGAGCACTGAAATTGCAAAGTGCGCAGTACTGGAAATAAAGAAATGTGCATTATGTAGTGTCAAGGGAAAAGGATGTAGCTTGAGGGTTGGAACTGCACAATGTGAAATTGAGGAAGTTCGAATGAGGATAGGTTTTTGGGTAAGTTCTGAAAATTGGCTAAGTGTGGGACCGAAGAGACTGATTTGAATGGTGATATGACTTGACTGTGATAACACACTTGAAACAATTTTATGACACAACAACGTAGATCATCTAGACACGTTGACAACATATTTCCCTTAATGCGACAACCTTGTGATGAATTCACGACAAGTGCGACACTAAAGATAGACTTTGTGATGACTGTGACGACACTTGTGCGATCATGCTTAAAACTTTGGGATTGGGTTTGAGTGTTGTTTACATGGTTTGAACAACTCATTCACACAAAGATAACCCTTTGAAACCACTAGAACAAATGTGAATACATTGTGCGATAGCTAACATGCGAAAAGACACTAATTGCTAAAGTGTGAACGACTCTTGAGATATGTGTATGATAGTGAAAGTAACACATGCCACAGAAAATATAACATGAAAATGGTACTAATTAGAGTAAAGAAGAGTGAAAGTGACAACTGAAAACATGAAAACGACACTCACAAAAACATAGGTACTCGAAAGCGCCAGTCTAAAAAACTCACCGAAATGGAAGTACAAACACAACTAGAATGTGAGAATTGCCGTTGTTAGTACGCACTGACTATCGACATGGATTGGACATCCCATATGCATAATCCTAATGGAACAAGCTATGCTTGTCCAAGCTTGCATAGAATAATATGCTCATGAATTTATTGCAGTCTGAGGATGTTTGCGCAAGTGATTTCAACACTTCCAATCCAAGAGGGAGCTCAAAAAGCATTAAATGATTAATAACTGACTATGGACCGACCAATCACAAATTGCAAGGTAGGCTCCAAATCCTGAGTATGACAAAAATTTTGGAGGATTTTTGTTGCAATGACAACAGCTTCCTGGTGCCTTCACTAAGACTTACGATCGTTAGTTCTGGTCTAGTGCATGACACATGGATAATATGATGTGTCAATATCAATCCATCTCAACTAGAGAGGAGATCCTCATTCCATCTTTATTAAGGAATTGATCCTTGTTCCTTTTCAATTATCCAAGGAGAGTTCTTACTTCCTCTCAAATGTAGAGGAAATTCCTTGCTTCCTTTTAATTGGGAAGTCATAACCACAACCTCTTTAGTTTGTCTTCATAAATGTATCAACGACTAGTTCTTCATGGAGAACTTCAAGTAGTAGCTTCATGGCTCCTCCTTTCTTTTACATCTCACCATATTGAGCTTCTACCTTCTTGGAAATTATGGAGCCATCTTGTTACTTTAATCTAGTGGCAAGTTTCAAACCATCAATCTTACATATCACTTTCATCTAGTTATCATTAATGGAGGCATTATATTGAGCCTATCATAGCTCCCTCTAAACATTAAAGTGATCTTCATTGTTATAGGAACATGAACATCAGGTCATCTTCTAGTACTGCTACATTTCATTTCCAAGATGATGTACACATCTTGACCATATAATCCTTTAAGGGATTATCCAATCCATCCACTCAATTCATAAGATTGAGTTCAAAGCAAACAATTGTAAAATCATTTGTCTCAATTGCCATTACGTACTTGTGCAACGTTTTCCCAAGAAGAAAAAACTATATACCAACCAAATAACCAATACCAAAATATTAATATCAGACTTACCTTATCTTGATGGCCATTTCATCAAAGTATTTGCTTGAATCCCTTGAGATCAACATATTTTTTCATGATATGTATCAATATTGTAGAAGAATCCTTCTCCATGCATTCACTTTTAATCAAGGTGCTCATGGATTGAACTTGATTATCAAGCTAAAATATCTTCCTTGGAGTTGTAATTATTAACTCCCTTTATTTATTTTAGATACCATGCTTGATGTTTATTAATATAATTATATTTATGCCATGCTATCTTGTGTGAGATTTTTTTATCTTATCCATGTCGAAACATACTAAACTTATTATTTCAAGCATTGAGTAACTACAAGGAAGACTTACCAAGCACATTATTATAACCAATTCTTTCTACAAAATTATTGTAGATATGAACTCCACCTTCTAGAGAAGGGTTACTTAAAACATCCATACCTTTGCTTCCATACAACCATTTAGCCATCCTTTCCTTGAACGAGCTTATTTCCATTCTTATCAAAGATCGTGTTAGTTCCCTATATCACTAGTATAGTCCCTTATTATTGTTAGTGTAACCCCCTTATTGTTATTATTGTACCCTTGTAACCCCCATTTTGTTATTATTGTGCCCTTAAATTATTATTGTTAGGTCGGCTAGGATTACATTATGGCCCCATGGACTCCTATATATAGAAAGGAGGTTTTGTAAATTGCATCATCCAAGAATTGTTCATTTATGTAATGTATTGGAGGTTTCCTCCTCGAAGTGGCTTATTTCTAAGGCGTTGATGTCTCTTTTCTTCTATTTTTGAAGCTGGTTACACAACATTTGGTATCAAAGCTTTGGATTCTAGGGTTTCACTGCTCCAAACAGGTCATTGTGGAATTTTAGCTATAAATTTTTTTTTTACGAAGTTTCAGAGGCTAAAATTTTTAGGGTGCGAAGCAGAAATCCTGAGGAAGATTTTCTAAAAATTTTAGAGATTGGTTCGAAATATTTTCGGAGATATGATATGTGGAAGTTAGATATTTGTTCATGCTCCTAAACAGGTCATCATGGAATTTGCGCTATAAATTTTTTTCTACGAAGGTTCAGAATCTGAAATTCATATGGTACGAAGCTGAAATCCTGATAAAATTCGTCAAAAAATTTCAGAGCTTGGTTCGCAATATTTTTGGAGAAATGATCTGTGGAAGGTAGTGCTTTTTTAGGCTCCAGAATTGCATCTCAAAGAGGTGATCGTGGGAAAATTTCAATAACTCTCTCTCTGGGCATCGGATTGGAGTTTTGTAAAAAGTGGTCGCAAGTACACATATTTTAGTTTCTTCTCTATCAATTTCAGAGACAAAGGATGAAACAATGATACGTGGAAAGTCATACAAGTTCTCTCTACTGAACCAGTCCATAATTAGGTCATTGTGGGAGATCGGACACAACTTTGTCTTGGAGAATCCAAATCAGGTCAGACCTGTGGCATTCGAAAGATAATTCAGAGGGCTACATTGGTACCTAAATTCAGATATTTAAGTGCTGCAATCACAGAGATAATCCAATTTCAATATCGAGCTCCTCAAAAGCAAGAAAAATGTGTGTATTTTTTTCCGAATTGCATAAGTCTTGTTTGAAGAATCAATTTTAATTGATTCCAAAGGCATATTGTAGAATAGATATCAGTATTGGGTTCTAAAATATGCCCTGTAAAAATAATTCAACACCCATTAAGCCTTCAGAAGGCTCTACTATGACTCATGAAGATGAAGAATTGCAACATGATCTATCAAAATTACAAGAGTAAGTGCAACAATTTTTACTCTCGCAAAGAGCAAAAAAAAAATGTAATGGAAGTTTTGAAGAAAGGTGTGGAAGTGAAAATGGATGGCATGGAAGCTGGCATGGAAGCTAAGATGGAAAACATGAAGAATGATCTAAAAACAGACATCGAAGGTTTGACAAAGTTGATACAAGAAATGTTTCCTAATGGTGAAAAGATAGTAGAAGAACCTCATGATGAGGACAAAATAAATGTTAATCGTGATTTCATAAACTCTAATGTTGGAGGGAAGAACCACCATATTCCAAAAATGGATATGAGGAAGTTTGATGGAAAGGATCCTGTAACATGGATACTACGGATGGAGCAATATTTTGATCTCCATAATGTGCAAAACACACAAAAGGTACGCATTGCAACTTTACATTTAGAACAAAATACATTTGTATGGTATCGATGGCTTTGCTCCCGTAAAAAAATTGTCACTTGGTCAATTTTTACGGAGGAAATGATAGCACATTATGAGGATACGAAGAGCAACACCTTCTTTAGCCAATTGATAAATCTCAAACAAAAGGGTTTAGTGGGGCAAAACATTGAGGACTTCCAAAAATTGAATATAAAGGTAACTGATATTCCAGAGGAACATAGGATTGATCTCTTCATAGGCACTTTAAAGGATTACATCCAACATGAAGTTCGTGTTTTGGAACCGGATTCATTGGAGAAGGCATTCAGGTTGGCAAGAAAAGTTGAATGTAAAATAATGGTGACAAGGAAGCCTACCACTCAATTCTATAAAGAAGGAAGTGTTGCTACGTCTAGATTTCCACAACCTACAAGGTTGACACCACAACAATTGGAAGAAAAAAGAGCAAAAGGGCTTTGCTATAGTTGTGATAGCAAATACACTAAAGGTCATAAGTGTGCTGAGAAGAAATTATTTTACATAGATTGTGAAGAAGAAGAAGACAATGAACAAGAAGAGGATATACACCAGGAACCACCCCTAGAAGAGGAAGAAATGAATCCGACCATATCGTGTAATGCACTGGCAGGAATTACCACTCCTCAAACTCTCAAGATAGAAGGACATATAAAGAAGAAAAGGGTAATAGTGTTGATTGATTGAGGTAGCACCCATAATTTTATTCATTATAAGGTAGCCAAGGAATTAAATTGTTTCCTATACCCAGCACCAGAATGTCAAGTGATGGTTGCAAATGGAGGAACTATAAATTGCTCTGGAAAATGCCATAATATCAAGCTAACCATGGGGAATATGTATTGACTAGTCCAATGCTTTCCATTCCTATGGGAGGTGCTGATGTTGTACTAGGAGTACAATGGTTACAATCTTTGGGGACGGTAGCTTTTAATTTTCAAGAACTTTCTTGAAATTTTTTTCAGAAGGAAAGGAAGTCGAATTACGGGGTATTGAAGGGAAGCCAGGAAGGATAATAAGCTCTAATGTCATGACAAAGCTTCTAAAGAAAGAAAAACGAGGCATAATTGCACAATTATGCTCACTAGAAGTTCCGACATCAAAATCATCTATTTCTGCAGATCTCCAACAAGTCTTGGACAATCATTCCAAGGTGTTTGAAACTCCCAAAGGACTCCCACCTATTCGTGATCATGATCATGCTATTCATTTGATTCCAGGAAGTGTTCCTCCAAACATCCGGCCTTATAGATGTCCTTACTTCCAAAAGAGCGAAATTGAACGCATGATTGCAGAAATGTTAGAGGCGGGTATAATTCAACCTAGTCAAAGTTCTTTCTCTGCTCCTGTAGTATTGGTACACAAGAAAGATGGATCATGGCGAATGTGTCCGGATTATAGGGAGCTCAATAAGCTCACCATTAAAGATAAATTTCCCATTCCTGTGATTGATGAATTATTGGATGAATTACATGGAGCAACTTATTTTACCAAGTTGGATCTTCGTTCGGGATATCATCAAATTAGAATGAAGACTGAAGATATTCCAAAAACAGCATTTCGAACTCATGAGGGTCATTATGAATTTTTGGTCATGCCTTTTGGCCTTACCAATGCACCTTCTACATTTCAAGGGTTGATGAATTCCATTTCAAACCCTTCCTTAGAAAATTTGTGCTAGTATTTTTTGATGATATACTAATCTACAACAGGTCTTGGAAGGATCATGTTGAACATGTTGACAGGGTGCTCAAACTATTGCAGGAGAAACAATTATATGCAAAAAAAATCAAATGTTTCTTTGGAGTACAAGAGGTGGAATATCTGGGTCATATTGTATCTCACGAGGGTGTTAAAGTAGACCCTAACAAAATTAAAGCCATTAAGGAATGTAAAGTCCCCACAACCATAAAGCAGTTGCGAGGATTTCTTGGGTTAACGGGGTATTATCGCAAGTTTGTTAAGAATTATGGGAGAATAGCAGCACCTCTAACAACATTATTGAAGAAATATGCATTTTCATGGACTCCTGAAGCAACTAAGGCCTTTGAACATCTTAAAGAGGCAATGTGCCTAGCACCAGTCTTAGCTACGCCGGACTTCACAAAAACCTTTATTGTGGAATGTGATGCCTCAGGAAATGGAATTGGTGTTGTTTTAATGCAAGAAGGAAGACCCATTGCTTTTGAAAGTCGTCCAATCAAAGGAAAGTATTTACAGAAACCCATTTATGAGAAGGAAATGTTAGCAATACTGCATGCACTAAAGAAATGGAGAACTTACCTAATGGGAAGACACTTCAAGGTAAAAGCTGATCATGATAGTCTTAAACACTTTTTGGAACAAAGACTATCTTCAGAAGAGCAGCAAAAATGGGTCACAAAGATGTTGGGTTATGACTTTGAAATAATCTACAAAAAAGGAAAGCTTAATGTTGTTGCAGATGCACTCTCAAGAAATAATGAAGAGGTGGAAGCATTGCTTTGTGCCATTTCTATTATCCAACCAGATTGGATAACTGAAGCAAGAGATGAATGGAAGAAGGACAAAGAAGTATGGACACTCATTCAAAAGTTGCAACAAGATCCTAGTGCATTTGATACATTTAGTTGGAAAAATGATTCCTTATGGTACAAAGATCGCTTATATCTTTGTAAGAATTCCCAACTAAAACAAAAGATTCTTCTGGAATTGCACACTTCTCCTTTAGGAGGACACTCAGGATTTTTAAAAACTTACCACGGGGTGAAGAAAGAATTTTTTGGGATGGCCTTAAATCTGATATTCAAAAGTTTGTGGCGGAATGTTTGGTTTGCCAGCAGAATAAAGTTGAGACAATTAAGACCCCGGGACTTCTACAACCTTTATCCATTCCAAGTCAACGTTGGAGGAGATTTCAATGGATTTTATCACAGGTTTACCTAAGTCCGAAGGAAAGAGTGTCATCATGGTGGTAGTTGATAGACTTACCAAGTATGCACACTTTTGTGCATTATCTCATCCATTTAAAGCAAGTACAGTTGCTACTACATCTATGGATAGAATTCAAAAGCTACATGGAAGCCCAAGGGTTATTGTGAGCGACAGAGATCCCATTTTTACTGGAAATTTTTGGACGGAGTTATTTTCTTGTTTGGGTACTCGATTAGCTCATAGCTCATCTTATCATCCTCAATCTGATGGTCAAACTGAGATAGTAAATAAATGTTTGGAAGGATATCTTCGTTGTTTTGTATCTGATAAACAAACACAATGGGTCAAGTGGTTACCTCTCTTTGAATGGTGGTATAACACTTCCTTCCATACTGCAGCAAAAATGACCCCATTTATGGCACTTTATGGATATCATCCACCATCCATCACATCATCTTTAGGAGAAAATTCGAAGGTTCAAGCAGTGGAAGATCACATCGAGCATCAGCAAGAAGTTCTCCAACTCTTAAAGGATAACCTGAATTTGGCACAAAATCGAATGAAACAACAGGCAGATCAACATCGCGGCGAGAGAAGTTTTGATGTAGGAGATTGGGTATTTTTACGGCTACAACCATACAAACAAATGTCCCTCAAGCAAGCTAAGAAGGATAATAAATTATCACCAAAGTACTATGGTCCTTACAAGGTGTTGCAAGAGATTGGTACTATGGCATACAAATTGGAGCTTCCTGCTTCTTCGCGAGTACATCCAGTTTTCCATGTTTCATGCTTAAAGAAGGTTATAGGTGAAAATCTTCCAGTTCAAACAATATTTCCAGAACTTGATGAGGAAGGAAAAATCATATTGCAACCTGAAGCGGTCATGGAAACAAGAACTCGACAGCTACGGAATCGATCAATTTCAGAGTATCTCATCAAGTGGAAGAACTTACCCACTGAAGATTCTACATGGGAGGATGAGAATTTTATACGAAAGCACCTAGAGCTACTCAAGCATTGAGGACAACACTTTTTTGAAGGAGAGGGGCATGTTAGGTCCCTATATTACTAGTATAGTCCCTTATTTTTGTTAGTGTAACCCCTTTATTGTTATTATTGTACCCTTGTAACCCCCATTTTGTTATTATTGTGCCCTTAAATTATTATTGTTAGGTCGGCTAGGATTACATTGTGGCCCACTAGGATTACATTATGGCCCCATGGACTCCTATATAGAAAGGAGGTTTTGTAAATTGTATCATCCAAGAATTTTTCATTTATGTAATGTATTGGAGGTTGCCCCCTCGAAGTGGCTTATTTCTAAGGCGTTGATATCTCTTTTCTTCTATTTTTGAAGCTGGTTACACAACAGATAGGGTTTTCTTTCTTATGAGTAGAAAGACTTCAATTTTGTCTTTCAAACCGACATGTGACCATATTCATGCCTTCATCCTTCAAGATTATTGATTCCATATTAGATGGAATATTGACTAGTCATAATGCTTCGTCCAAGAACCTTCCTAAATGGTGTTTCTTATTGGATCTTGAATATCCCTCTTTGTGAGATGAATACCTCTAACATTATGTTAGAAAATGCTTAGCAATAATATAATATGAAATAAGGTCTCAATCTTCTCATTATTTTAAGCTAGATGATTCCTTTCAAAACAACTTGATTATGGAACTCTTATTCCTATACTATCATATGATTCTTTCTATGATTCTATGATTTTATAGAAACCAAGAATATTCTAGAAAATGCAACAATGCATGCTAATATACTTTCTAATAAAATAAATACAAATTTCATATTGAACCAGATATATATGGAGCTTTCTTCAATAGTAAATATCCTTAGGATCTTCTCCTTTCAGCTTATTCTCGGGTTCTCCCTTTTCCTCTGCTATGTGAGCTTCACTCCTTTCCTTCCTTTTTTTGTACTTATTTTTTAGAGAATCCCTCTTAAAATGTCCATACTCATTACATCCAAAGCATTGAATCTTGGATATATATGTTTTTCCTTTGGACTTTCCAATCTTCCCTTTCTTCTTCTTATTGGATTTTAAAATAAAATATTTAGACTTCTCATGTCATCCTTTTCATTTATCCTAGTTTCTTCCAAGATACATTGATCGCATAATTAATCAAAAGGAGTATTATCCTTTCTTGAGTAGACACTAATTACAAAAATTCTCCAATCAGGTGGCAAGGCATTTAGTACACAAGTAGTCATTTATGAATCAGAAACAACTTCCCCAAACCCTTGCAAATGGTCACTTATTTGCGAGATCTTCACAAGATAAGCAACCATGTATTCATCTATTTGATTCCTCAAGGAAATATGCTGACCCGATATACTTATAGAGTACAATTTAACCAACTTATCATACATAGTTTTGGATGTCTTCAAATAAAAAACAAAGGGAACAAGATGATCATTTATGGATTCAATAATAATCCTTTGTAATCTCACTTCTCCCTTCTTGTATTTTGCTAACTCTCCAGTCTTCTCTTTGCCTAGTACAACAAATTAACCAATAAAATATTCCATGACTTCATTTTCTATTAGCACCAAATCAATCCTCTTCTTCCATGCTAGGTAGTTTTTTGATCCAACAAGCTTGTTTCTTTCCTTGCAAAATGTAGTGATTTGATTTGTAGGTTGAGACATAGAAGACAATATGATACTTACTAGTCAAATAAGAGTCCTCCTTTTTAAAAATGTCTCCAACTATCTTGATGCTTTTAAGAGTTTCAAATATACTTCAAAGATGCCCTAGAATAATTAATTCTAGGATACCTTCAACAACAGTGTCTTCAAACAACTTCAAAGAGTGGATGATGATCCCAAGATTCTTACATGCTTCCTTTTCTTCAAGATGATAGAGTGCACTAGAGAGACTTCAACAAGAGTTTATCCTTCATTCCTTTAATGAGAGCTTGATCCTTCTTAAGATGATAAGGTATTTTTTGGAATTTGGGTAAACATGGGCAATATTTTTGTTAAGGAAGAAAATATAAGTTTTAATAATTATTTTTCCTCCTAAAAGTGTTAAGTCGGCTCCAACAATTGACAGGTTGACTGGGCCACTTTGTGGCACCATTCCAACCCTCTAATGATGTGTATATATATATAGGATAAATGTGCACCTCATTTGGGCATACAAATTTCTCATGGCAGAGCTCTGATTTAGCCATAGGAAAAGAAGGATAAGGAGGGACGAAAATTCAGGAGCCCAAATTTCTAGGAGGGCAGAAATTTCAAGGAAGTGATTTTTCGGCGTGTTGTTTCTCTTATTTCTCTCTCTGTTTTTGGATTTATGAAATGATCTGAATTTTATCTCTTAAGGAAGGATTTTTTTTTTGTTGTTTTTGTTTTCTTTGTTGTTTTTTTTGTTTTGTTTTGTTTTTTTTGTTTTGTTGTTTTTTGTTTTTGTTTTTGTTTTTGTTTTTGTATTTTTTAATGTTTTGTTATTTTTGTTTATTTGTTTGTTTGTTTGTTTGTTTTGTTTTGTTTTGTTTTTTTGTTTTGTTTTTCTAGGTTTTCCCTTGTTGGGGTTTTGCCCTGGCCATAAGCCTAAATTTTGTGTCTCGTCTCTAATTGTTGCACTATTGTTGCTACTATTTTGATAATTTAATGTATAAATGTGAATTGATGATAAATAATCCTAATTCTAAATTTGTTTTCGTAAATATAACTACTGTGAATATAATCTTCTCTTAAAATTTCCTTTAAATTTCAACATGGTATCAGAGCTAGGGCTTTGAACAAAGGGCATATTGAATATCAACTTGGTGTTATAGCATCTCAAGGAAATCAAATACCATAGAACGAATTTGTGGAGGCAAATAGATCAAAGTTCTGGACATAATTACTAGCTAATTGTAGAGGTAAGGCCGCAAACAATATAAGGATAGCGAGAACATTTTGAGGAAATTTCAACCCTATTCAAGGAGACCTAACACCTAATACAATAGTCTTATCTAAGCCGAATATTTTTATGGAAAAATTAATGTCAAAAGAGGCCTCCCAAGGTATGCTAAAATCCTAATTTTCCCAAGCTACAGTTGTTTGGAGAATGGAACCGAACCTCCTTTGTGAGCATAAAAGTGCTGTAGGAATTTACAGGGTAAGTTCCGTAGATCAAGAATCAAAGGTCACCACTCACAAACAGATCACAAATCAGTACACTGGTATAATCACATGGTTAAAACCCTCAAAGAGGGAAACAATCCATGCCCTGAGCCAACGCGGCCACTTCAGGGAATTTATTAAAATAAAAGAAAAGTTACATATGTTTCTATCATAAACGGTTACCGAACAAATGACCCTCCATGCTCTTTAAATAGAGATCATGGACCAGTCAGGTGTTAAGCCATGGATCAAGCACCGTTAACACCAAGGTGAGAGATAACCGTCAGATCACTACAAACCGTGACCGTTAGATTATAAGTTACAAATGTACATGGTAAAGAAACACACTTTACCTAACTCTACACTAGACTAAGTTATTCTTAACTATTTCCTATGTGTCGGAATATCATAACATCCCCCCTTAAGAACAACTTGGGATAGGATTGAAGGATTTACAAAGGTGACACAAAAGGAGCCTATTTCCTATGTGTCGAAATATCCTAACATCCCCCCTTAAGAACAAATTGGGAAAGGATTGAAGGATTTACAAAAGTGACACAACAGGAGAATAAAGGAGGCATTAGAGCCTATCCCCCCTTAATGACAACTTTCCTAAACTCCAAGCATGGATCGAAGTTTGGTAAAATTCGCTTCTGTGAGAGCCTTCGTAAAGATATCGGCTACTTGATCATTGGTTGGACAATACTGCACTTCAAGAACACGATCATGAATGAGATTTATGATGAAGTGTATGTGGAGTTCAATGTGTTTCATATGCTGATGCTGAACTAGAACTTTACATAGCTGAATGGCACTCTGATTATCACACCAAAGTGTAGTTGGATGCTTCTGATGAAGACCAAATTCAGACAGGATCTGACGAAGCCACATGGCTTCCTTGCTGGCTTCAATTGCACCATGATACTCTGCTTCTGTTGAAGAAAAGGAGATGGCACTTTTTTTCTTACAAGACCAAGTAATAGGTCCTAAACCAAGAGTGAATACATATCCTGCAGTGGACTTCCGATCATCATGGTCACCAGCCCAACAGAATTAGTGAAACCAATCAACAAGGGAGATGCTCCGACACTGTAATGAATCTCGAACTGAACTGTACCTCGAATATATCGAAGTATTATTTTAGCTACTTTCCAGTGACTTTCATGAGGTTGGTGCATAAACCGAGAGAAAAGACCAATGACAAAGGAAAGGTCAGGATGGGTATGGGTTAGGTACAAAAGTTTACCAACAAGTTGACGGTATAAGGTAGCATCAACTTCAGGGGTAGTACAATTGACTGAAAGTTTGACTCTAGACTGAAAGGGAGAAGGGGCAAGCTTACAGTCTTCCATGTGAAAGTTGTGTAAAATATCACAGGCATACTTGGACTAAGAGAGGGTAATGCCTTCCTTGGATTGCAAGACTTGAAGACCAAGGAAATAATGCAAGTGTCTTAAGTCTATCATTTCAAAATTATTTTTGAGGCTAGACTTCACATGGTTTATATGGTTTGGATCACTACCAGTAAGGATAAGATCATCAACATAAAGAACAAGGATGGTGAAGGAATTACCCACCTTCTTGGTGTAGACAGTGTTGTCAGAATGACACCTAGAAAAGCCATTATCTAAGAGAAATCTATCATTTTTGGCATACCAAGCCCGAGGAGCTTGTTTGAGACCATAAAGAGACTTCCTAAGGCGAAAAAAAAGGCTGGAGTCTTTTTGGATAAAGCCAGGGGGTTGTTCCATGTAGATTTCTTCATGCAAATATCCATGTAAGAAGGCGGATTTAACATCCATCTAATGGACTTCCCATTTAAAGGAGGTAGTAAGGGAAAGAACAAGGCTGATAGAATTCATTTTGGAAACAGGGGAGAAGGTTTCACTATAGTCAATGCCTTCAACTTGTGAAAAAAAATTAGCGACAAGACAAGCTTTATGTCTATCCAATTTTCCATCTAGTCCAAACTTTGTTTTGTAAACCCATCTGCATCTGACAAGTTTTCTTCCTTTTGGAAGAGGAACAATATCCCAAGTATTGTTTTCTAATAAGGAACGATACTCTTCTTTCATAGCTTCATCCCAATCTGGATGACTGGAGGCTTCTTCAAAGGTTTCTGGATCAAGTTTTCTGGAACTTGAGCCAATAAGAAAGAGGCTCTTTTGAACTGAGAACGTGTACGTCATCGATCGATAGGGTCGCCTGCAAGAGAACCTGCTGCATCTCGAGTAGAGCAGACCCATCTTGGAAGTGGTGGAGTATAAGGAACAATCTCAAGAGTTCGAGGAGGATTTTCATCCTCGCTATCATCATCTGAACTAGAAGGTATGCTATTAAAAATAGAAGAGAGAGAGAGAGGTGGCACATATGCCAAATTAGGCTCGCAAGCCAAAGGTGGCACACCCGCCGAATTAGGCTCGCAGGCCGATATATTTTCATTAAACTTTACATCTCTTTTAATGATTATATTTTTGGATTTGGGTTGAAGAATTCTATATCCTTTGACATCTTTAGAATATCCAACAAAAATACATTTTTCACTCTTAGGTTCTAAGGCTTTATGTTTCGCATCTAGAATATGGGCCCAAACATCACTTCCAAAAACATGAAAGTGACTTACATCTGGTTTGATTGAGCTCCAAGCTTCTTCTGTTGTTATATTCTTTAAAACCTTAGTAGGAGTGCGATTTACTATGTAATTTGCACAGTTAATGGCTTCTACCCAAAAATTGAGACCAAGTCCTTTAGATTGAAGCATACAATTAGCCATTTCTTTTAAGGTGAGATTCTTCCTTTCAGCTACACCATTTTTTTGTGGAGTATATGGAACAGTATGTTGCAATTGAATGCCATGATCAGTGCAGAAGTTGATAAATTTGTTGTTAACATATTCTCCGCCATTGTCTGATCTTAACTTAAGAATTTGATGTCTAGATTTTTTCTCAACAAAGGCCTTAAAGGACAAGAAAATGTCAAAAACTTCACTCTTGAGTTTTAAGAAATATACCCAAGTGCGTCTGGAAAAATCATCAATGAAGGTTAAGAAGTACTTGCAACCAGAGAAAGAAACAACAGGAAGTGGACCACATAAATCACTGTGCACAAGATGTAAAGGGGCTGAAGTCTGCCAAGAGGCACGTTTGTCAAAAATATCTCGATGATGTTTTTCGAGTACACATCTGAAGCAAACACCATTCCGGCAAGATACCATAGGAAGGCTCGTCACAATATTTTCCTTACACAGAGTTTGAAGAGAGCGATAGTTTAAGTGACCAAATTGCTCATGCCAAAGTTTGCTCACATCATCATTATGAGCAACAAAAATAGAGGGAAGAGATAATGAACCAAAGTTGTCAAACTTATACAACCTTGCGGAATCATCAGCAATGCCATTAGCTAAAATATGTTTAGGATCTTTGAGGTCCTTGATTACAACATCATGAGGTGAGAATTCTACTATTTTCCCTTCACTTGAATGAGTTATCTGATAAACAAATAGAAGGTTGCATGACAAGGTAGGAACACATAGTACATCATTAAACTGACCATTCTCTAGATGAATGGTTCTAGATCCTACAACACTTAGAGATCTATCATCACCAACATAAATATGTTTGGTGTTACAATCATTTAAAGAAGAAAATATGGATTTATTTTTAGCCATGTGGTAAGAAGCTCCAGAATCAATGAGCCACTCATGAGAAGGAGAAGAAGAAGATACATTTAATGCATAACCAGATCTTGATGCTTGACAACCACAAGTAGAAAGTGTCGCGCCTGAAGATGAAGGTGAAGAGTGCTCCAAATTGATGTTGTGCTTCTTCATTGCTGCTTCTAAGTCTTCCATCTTCTTAAAACATTTGGACTCTAAATGGCCATCACGATTGCAAAAGTTGCAATTTCTATCTTTCTTCTTTCCTTTGTTTTTATATGCCTTGTCATTTTGGTGAGTTACTTTTTCAGTTTGTGGCTGAAATTGCTTAGGACCCTTGTTTGGTTTCGGACCATAATTTTTAGGATACTGCTTCTTGGGATTCTTTTGATATGATTGATGTTGGGCTGCTAAGGATTTCTTAGAAGCATTTCCGGCAGTGATAAGACCAAGGTGTAAAATTTTTTCTTGTTCTCTTATCAAAGAATCATAAAAGACATCAAAAGAGGGATTCTTGTATGATGGTTTCTCTAGTGGAATGGAAGGCGGAAAAAAAATATAGAGTATGTAGAGCCAAGCTTAGTAAGAATGCAATAGATGACGCTACCATCTTCCTTTTTGACCTTACAACCTTCTAAAAGAACTCTGAGGGTCTTGAATTTGGAAAAAAAATCTTCAATAGAGGAGAAATTATTGGGGTCCAAAGTAAGAAACTCATTTTCAAGATGATGGGCCTTGATTTGATTTTGAATGCCAAATACATTATTTGTGTTGTCTAGGGCTTCATGAGGGGTGTCAATGTCAAGGATATGATATCTTGAGCTATGGACATTCCTATCAACCCTCATGCTTGATCTTGTTTATTTTCCCATTTAGCAACTTTATCATCATCAGAAGGTTTAGTTTCTAGCCCTGTGGCTATTCTATAAAGCCCTTTAATTCTAAGTATATCTACCATGTGAGGTAGCCATTGGAAATAATTGGTACTGTTAAGAATAACTGGGCGTGCACTTTCCATTAAAAAAAAAAAAAAAAAACTAAATCTGAGAAAAGATGAAACTAACTGCTCCAATGGAAAGATCTCGAAAAATTAGGCCGTTTAAAAAAAAACGGCTTGAAAAATGGCTTCCGGATGAAGAATTTATGCCTTTTGAAAAAAACTGAGTTGTAGATGTCGAATAGTTACGGGAACGGGATGAAGTGCGGCTCTTTAAAAAAATTCTGCCCCTTTGAATTTTTTTTTTTTACAAAAGAAGCTTGAGAAGGAGACTTGAACCCAAGACCTCTATTCTCATAAACTAATCCCCCCTTCCTCCTTTCTAAAATAACATAATCCTTTTACTATCTCACTTGGTGAGGGGATACCATGTAGGAATTTATATGGTAAGTTCAGTAGATCAAGAACCAAAGGTCACCGCTCACAAACAGATCACAAATCAGTACACCAGTATAATCACGTGGTTAAAACTCTCAAAGAGGGAAACAATCCATGCCCTGAGCCAACACAACCCTCAAAATAGCTCTGATACCATGTAGGAATTTACAGGGTAAGTTCCGTAGATCAAGAACCAAAGGTCACCGCTCACAAACAGATCAAAAATCAGTACACCAATATAATCATGTGGTTAAAACCCTCAAAGAGGGAAACAATCCATGCCCTGAGCCAACGTGGCCACTTCAGGGAATTTATTAATATAAAAGAAAAGTTACATATGTTTCTCTCATAAACGGTTACTAGACAAATGACCCTCCATGCTCTTTAAATATAGATCATGGACCAATCTGGTGCTAAGCCACAAATCAAGTGCCGTTAATACCGAAGTGAGTGATAACTGTCAGATCACTACAAATCGTGACCGTTGGATTATAAGTTACAAATGTACATGGTAAAGAAACACACATTACCTAACTCTACACTAGATTAAGTTATTCTTAACTATTTCCTATGTGTTGGAATATCCTAACAAGTGCAATCACAGTTACCCTATAAGATGGTTGATACCTTTGGAAAAGGGAGTGAGATTTTGGACACTGATTAAAAGGCCTGTTTTCACCATCTCAAGAAATCAATCCAAAGTTCTGGCATTTTCGTGGGCCTATTGAGAATGCGTGCAACATTAAAGGTTTAATACTCAATCTTAGAAAACTCAGTGAAGGATCCGAGTAGTACTGGGCATATTAATGTTATGAAAATTTAAAACTATTCATCTTAAAGAATTATGAGATCCATCTACATATTTGCAAAACTAGAGCAATTTTGAAGGCACTATAGAAGGTTGGATCTCTCCTATAGTCAAAGAAAATATTGTAATCATATATCATTGTGACATAGTTGCCCTATACTCTTTGCAATATCGATTTTGTGAAAAAAAGAACATTGTGGCACAGGAATGAAGTCTCCAAACACATATATATTTGTTTTCTGATGCTTGAACAGTCAAAAGAGTCGACCTACAATTTATGGGTATACCATTAAGAAGTCTATTCAGAACATTCTTCACTACTTGTCATGAAGTCAGGTTGAAATTTGTGTTCTAGAAGGAAATAGTAACGCTTTGTGTTGAAGAAATAATTTATGGGCACACATATATATAGATACTATTCAATTTCACCCCAACTCAGTAAGCCAACCTATGTTAACATTAACCAAGTCCAATATGATCTGTCACAAAATTTGAAGAGACAGTAATCTATGTTTTTAAAGGTGGATACAAAGGAGAAACAATCTATTAACATATATGAAAAATTTCAGTCCAAGAGACTATTGTAGGATCACCATTTTGTGAAAGAAAGGAAATTTAGTCCATCATGGGAATGGTATATCGTTGCAGACAACTCTCTGAAATTTTGGCATCACTGATGAAGGAGAATAAGAGCATAGTATGCTGGAGTAGGAAAATATAGATAAGGATACCTTAAGTTGATATACACCATGAAGGAAAAAAATAAAAGAATGGAATCCGAGATTGCATGCTACTATAGGTACATGGAATAAATAAATAAGGATGATAATCAAGTTGGATCCATGGAAACTCTGATATATTGATCATATGAATGTGGATGCCTAGCTTAGAAGGTCATCATGAGAATTTGATTAATGATGAATGGAGCACATGTAGTTGAAGAAACCAATGAACATGAGAATAAGAATCCAAAGGAAGAGGATCCCAGGGATATATTCTTTTAAAGTGAATCTATCACGATGTTTCTATACAATTAAAGCAGGGCATGTAGTTTCATTGGTAGAATGCACAACTGCATGGTTTCCATTGTATCTCATAGTATATAGATATTGTTCAGTAGCAAGTATAAAATTTAATTGTGCTAATTGATTGATGAAATAATATGATTGTTTAAGGATCTCTGTTATGATTTCATGGAGTGATTTTTTCTAAGAAAAAAAATGACCATGATGGTATCACCATTATTTTCTTGGAAGCTTTATTGGAAGATGAGAGTAATTTGGTAAAAGGAGAGATGAATTGTTGAGACATGGTGATGATGTTTCACTAAATAAGACTCTAATTATGAGTAGAGAAAGACCATGAAGATGCTGATGAAAAAGAGCAAGAGGGAGCCATTGTGTTTCCAAAATATAAGTATATTTCTTTATTTTTCGTGTATCTTCACTAATGCTCTTAGATAACGATGCAGGGTCCTTGGGAGAAAAAAAATTGATAATTTGTATTTCATAAAATGACTAGATTCTTTGATGGTTTCCTTGTTATAGATGATATGGACAAGTTTGGATACATGAAAGCCTAGAGCAAGAGGGAGCAAAAATGATTTTCAACAAATAAGTCCCTTGATTTTTCCTTCGTATCTTTCATTTCTAATTGCTTATGACTTGTATAATCTTGGGATATGATTCATATCATGATCACTTGAAATTAGAAATCCTAACTCTTTGGATAGTGTGGAATCTTATAAGGATGTGAATGTATATATGGAATTGTGAGGATGTATATTCCTTGATGAAATGGCTAATATTGTCTCCTTCATTACAATGATGAATAATGAAAATGCCTAACTTCTTGAAAATTGTTTTCCTAATGATGAAGATGATGAGATGATAATAATGGTATTATTTTTTTTGTTGAAAAATTCTTTGATGTCCTGTACCCTTGGTTGATAACATGGACTCTTTGATGATGGGGACTTATAATGTTGTTGACTTCGGTGATGCCAAGGACAAAATGAGAACAATATTGATTTAGTATAATAAGGATAAGAGTAAGAGGAAGCTAACACATTATTAAGAGATAAGTACCTATTTTTTGTTAATATTTCAATATGAATATATCATTTATATACATATTTTTGGTTATATGTGTTCTTCCAAGGCCTCCTAGCAAGTACTGCAGATGGAAGCTCCTTCACTTCTGACATGATCTTGAATACTTTTTGTAATCAATTGAAAAACTTGATGGATTACTCAATGAAACATTGAAGACCCAAACTAAAAAATTGATGAAGATTAGAGGCATATGCAACAATGGATGGATCATTTGATGATCCACCTGTCCAAATGTAGCATGAATTGAAGACCTCTGTGCAAGAGGGAGATGATTAGAATTTTAATGGGGACCCTAAGTCTAAATTTATGGAGATTAAATAATTAATGGCTATTGATAAAGAAGAGTGTGAATCTGCTAGAGAACAAAGATCACTCAAGGTTTAATCTTAGGCATTGATTATAATTCTAATATGGGTCATTGATTTTTCATTGAGAAGATTATAAAATAAGGCTCGAGGGTCATTTGGAAAGTAAGTCGGGTAAACACTCAGTAACCTGAGGGAAGTCAATTCTAATAGCATAGAATTCAATTTCAGAGTAAGGGCGGAGGAAGAAAAGGGATGCAGCAGTAGTTATAACTCAAGGAAGAAGGGAGCATAAGAGTAGCGAAGAAACACAGAGGGATAGCGCAACAATGACATAGTCCCACGCAGTCTCTGCGCAGAGAAGGATGTAGAGGTGATGTAGAGAGATAGGGTATCTCTTGGGTGTCAGAAGTTCTCCAGAGATTAGGAGAAAAATGATCTCATGTGTCTTGATGCAGTTTCTCAGTTATTCTGCAAATCACTTCTTGTAAAGAAATTTTTGCTGAAGACTAATATATAAAACCTCATCTGCTACACCGGTTTTCCCACATTGGGTTTTTCCGTGGACAATTGTCCAAAAATAACCATGTTGATATGATTGGTTCTTGTGCTTGTATTCTATTTTTATTTTCTTTATATGCATAAATGTGATAGCGGCAGTGGAATTTATTTCAAAATTTATTCAAGGGTTTTCATAAATAACTTATTGTGAAAGTAAGTAGGAGAAATGAATCAGTAATTGCAGTAAAATTTCAGAGTTGAAATTGTCACATGGTATCGGAGCAAAGATTAGGGAACATGATTGGAGTTTCTGCAATGGAACGAAGTATAGATGCCGCTGTAGTAGCAAATTGGAAGTGTTCATACAATTATCCAGATAAAACGGAAATCACGGAAGAAAGGATGGATCATGACATCTTTGTATTGGCTTCCATATTAGAAGAAAAATTCGCTTTCATATCAAGCTTTGCTTGCTTAGAGGTTTGGTATATTGATAGTGGAGCTTCTGCACATATGGCGAGGATACAAGAATTTTTCTCAAGCTATCAAGAAGAACAAAATAACTTTAAGATCACCATGGGAAATAAGGTAGAATATACACAAGTTGGAAAAGGTACCAAAGTTTTTCAAAATGAAGTTGGGAATAAGCTTCGAGCTACTAATGTGCTACATGTGCATGGGTTGGGGATGAAATTACTCTCTGTGTCTCAACTACAGAACAAGGACTATGATGTATACTTCATTGGAAAATGATTATATGTCAAACACACGATTTGGAAGAAGAAGGCACAAATTAGAGTCAGGATCACCAAACTGTATAAGTTGCAACTCGAATATCCAATGGAAATAATAGGTAGCAGTAGTGAAAAGGATTTGAATGAGCTATGGCACTTAAGGATGGGAAACTTACACGATGAGGCTCTAAGAATTCTAAAATAGATCATCATAGGAGTTCTAGAACTAGCACCAAGCGAGATGATGTATGAAGAGAATACGTACTAGGTAAGTACGCCAAGGAAGCTTACCCCAGGAGCAAAAATAGGGCTAAAGAGAGTGTTGGGATTAATACACTCGGACATATGCGGACCTATGTCCCACATTTATCTTAGTGGTGCCGAGTACTCCATCGCTTTGATTGATGACCATTCTAGGAAAACTTGGATCTACTTTCTAATGCCCAAGGATAAGGTCTTTGAACAATTCAAATATTTTAAGGCTCTAGTTGAGAATTTGACAGGAAAGAAGATAAAAATATTGCAGTCAGCTAATGGTGGAGAACATATTTATAAAGACTTCACTAAGTTTTGTGCAAGGGAAGGCATCAAAAGAGAGTGAACCACTCCATATGATCCGAAGCAGAATGGAGTAGAAAAAAGGAAGAATAGAACTATTGTTGAAGCAATGAGGGAAATGTTGTATGATCAAGATATGCGCAAATTCCTGTGGGAAGAGGCATGCAGTACAACTGTTTATGTTCAGAACATGATTCCTTACAAGGCACTAGATATATTAAAGTAGAGAGTGTCTTCACTGGTAGGAAGCTAGAGGTAAGCCATTTCAAGATATTTGGAAGTTTTCCATACTACCGTGTTCGAGAAGAAAAGAGGAAGAAATTAGATCAGACTGCATAAAAGGGATATATAGTGGGATATAGAGAGAATGCTAAGGCATATAGAATCTACATTCATGGAAATAGGAAATTTGTATTACGACAGGATGTAAAGTTCATGGAGCACAGAGCTTTCAGGAAATCCCGGGAGATGCCTTTCGAAACGCAGTCAGAGGACGATCCATTGGTCTAGCTTTTTTGACCAGTCAAAACTAGCACTAATGCTTCTCTAGGGCCAAAAGATCCAAGATTTTTATCTCAGGAAGATTTGCAAGAGGAGGAGCAGGAAGATCCACCCTCTACAAGCGGTAGGACGATCCGGAAACTACGACAGATTCTGAGGGACGCAGAAGAGTTTGTCGGAGCTCCTACAAACGAGATGAGGCAGAGCAAGCAAACTGATAGGTACCAAGCCTTGGTGGCTCAGGTTGTTGAACCCTCTAGTTTCTAGGAGGCAACTCAACATTAGGTATGGGTAGATGCAATGGTGGAAGAATACAACTCCATCAGGACTAATGACGTCTGGGAATTGGTTCCTAGTCCTCAGGATAGATTGGTTGTAGGATCAAGATGGATCTAAAAGATCAAATATGTTGCAGATGACAACGTAGAAAAATATAAATCTAGGCTCATAGCTAAGGGGTATGCTTAGAAGGAAGGGATAGACTATGAAGAAACCTTCGCCCCAATAGCCAGATATACTTCTATCAGATCCGTGATATCCCTTGCAGCACATTTAGGGTGGGACATTCACTAGATGGATGTCAAGACTACATTTTTGAATGGGGTGATAGAAGAAGAAGTACGTATCGAACAACTAGAGGGCTTTGAGATGCATGAGAATAAAACTCATGTATGTAGGCTGAAGAAGCCTTGTATGGAATTAAAAAAGCACCTATGGCTTGGTACGATCGGATTTATGGGTACTTGCAGAAGATGGGATTCATATGGAGTGACACAAATCTTATTCTCTACTATATGACAGTAGGTAATGCGCCTCTAATACTGGTGCTATATGTGGATTTACTGACAAGATAATCTAGGCTCATCAAGGATTTCAAGGAGAACCAAGCTACAGAATTTGACATGAAGGAATTGGGACCGATGCATTATTTTATGGGGTTGGAAGTTTGGTAGCAGAAGAGCGAAATCTTCCTTGGTCAAGGAATATTTGCTACAGAAATTATGAAGAGGTTCAAGATGCAGGATTGTAGACCCATGGATACTCCAATGTTCACCAAATGGAAGAATATTTATGTATCGGAAGATGATAAGGCTAATCCTACCTTGTACAAACAACTCATAGATTCCATGATGTATCTGGTCAACACAAGGTCAGACATTTGTTACGCTGTCAACACCTTTAGTTAGTTCATGGTGGAACTAAGGATGGCACATTGGGAAAAAGCCGATAATTTTATCAGATACATACGAGAAACAATCAAGCATGGATTAAGATACACTCAAGGCAATGAAATTAGACTGAGTGGGTTCACTGACACAGATTGGGCTGGAAGTTCTAAAGATAGAAAAAGTACCAGTTGGTACTGTTTCAACATTAGATCAGGAATGACTTCCTAGTGCAGTAGGAAACATAAGTCCATACATTGAGTTCAGCTGAGGCGAAATATATGGTAGAAATCACAACTTCATGTGAAGTTATATGGATTAGGAATCTACTTGTGAATCTACTCAAGGAGAAGATGGACGCGACCAATATTCTATGTAATAATCAGAGTTGCATTAAGCTCTCTGAGAAGCCTGTGTTTCATGATTGGTCGAATCACATTGACATCATGTGTCATTTTATCAGAGACTGTGTTCAGCGGGGTGGTGTATAGTTGCAGTATACTCTGACATGAGAACAGGTGGCAGACATCCTTACTAAGGCTTTGGGAAGAACAAAGTTTGTTTATTTCAGAGAGAATATGGGGATGATCAAGAATCCATTTCAATAGTAGAAATGGACAAGTGCATAACTTGAGAGGGAGATGTAGTACAAATGAGGTAGTGACAATGACAATGTCATGGGTAGTAGTAAAAAAGGAAACATCACAATAGATGAGGGGCAGTAGCTGAGCATCAGCATCGTAGATGATGCTTCAAGGTCAGAGCAGTATGTAGCAAGAAAATTTCTACAAAAATTTCCTTGCTAAGAGGGAGTGTTGATTTTTGTAGCATTAGAAAGTGATTTAAGTCTCAAATTTGGTGAGGAGGCTTGAACACCAACATTCCAAATAACCCATAAACCATTTGTGGAAATTCCACTCTGTTCATGTTTTATTAAAATAATAAATTATTTTAATGGGGTCCCTAAGTATAAACTTAGGAAAATGAAATAATTAATGGGTATTAATAAAGTAGAGTGTGAATCTTCTAGAGAATGAAGATCAAGTCAAGATTTAATCTTATCCATTTATTATACTTCTAATTTTGGTCATTGATTTGTCATTGAGAATATTATAAAAGAAGGCTTGAGGTTCATTTGGAAAGTAAGCTAGGAAAACACTCAATAACCCGAGGGAAGTCAATTCTCAGAGCATAGAATTCGATTTCAGAGGGAGAGTTTCAAGGGAAGAGGAAGCAGAGGGCTTAAACAATAGTTAGAACTCAAGGAAGAAGGGAGACAAGAGGCAACACAGAGGGACAACGCAACAGTGACTCAGTCCCACACAGTCTCTGCGTAGAGAAGGATGCAGAGGTTATGTAGAAAGAGATAGGGTGTCTCTTGGGTGTCAGAAGTTCTCCAGAGATTAGGAGAAAAATTATCCTAGGTATCTTCTTGCAGTTTCTCATTTATTCTTCCAATCATTCCTTGTAAAGAAATTGTTGCTGAAGATTAGTATATAAACCCTCATCTGCTGCACCGGTTTTCTCACATTGGGTTTTTTTGGTGAAAATTGTCCAAAAATAATCGTATTGATGTGATTGGTTCTTGTGCTTGTATTATACTGTTATTTTATTTATATGTATAAATGTGATAGATGCAGTAGAATTTATTCCAAAATTTACATAAGGGTTTTCATAAATAACTTATTGTAAAAATAAGTAGGAGAAATAAATCAGTAACCGCGGTATCATTTCAGAGTTGAAATTTTCAAAATGTATAATGGAATTTCCAATGTAGCCATCATAGTTTTTCCCGATCGGCATTAACAAAGATATGGAAATTAAAGAAGATATAAAGAAATGTGCAACAAAGAAGATAAAAACTTGAATAATTTGTACATAAATTTGAAGGTATTTCCTATGGGCAGAAAGATGTGTCACAACCACTACTTTCATCCAATTCACATTCTTACCTCTTTGATGGACAACATAATTAGACAAACCTCGGAATATTTTCATAGATGAGTCTCTATATGCACTGAAATTCTTAGCAAGCACGAGGAAAGATTGTAACATTTTTTTTGTGAAAGAGTTTTCTAGGTAAGGTTGTTCCAACCATTCCACGATTGGATCGTATGATTCCCGAAAATCCTCTTGAAAACCCTGGAATATTTGAAAAGATGATTTTTCAATTAGAGGCAGGGGATTATGATGAGAATCTTGTGAGGGAAAATATATCCAATCATATTCTCTAGTCATGTCGAGACATAAAAGGCCTTACATAACCATCATCGGAGGCTGAAGTGCCTCAACTGCTCGACAAAATTTCGGATGGTGAGAAGTTAGACCATGAATATCAAAGGATGTAAAACCACTTTCATTGGATATACTGGTGGTAAAATGATAAAATGAATGGCATTCATCAAGTACATAATAATGATCAGATGGGTTGATTAAAGTATCAGATTCCCAGTTTGTAATAAATGAAAATAAATCAATTTGAATAGTTTCACAAATGATTTGAATAATAGAATCATCTTCTTCGCGTGATGAATGTGATAGCCTATTTATTTGTAACTGGTAACACACTACACTAACATCTTAATCATTAGAATAAGTGGAAAGGAATGCGAGTACATCAGACACATGACACCGACTAGGAAGAAATGTAAGAAAAGTTATTTGATTCACACAATAACTCATGCATTCATTCACACTCAAGAGGATTTCAGGTGCAATGAAGAAAAAGATTCATGATACGATATTCACAAGGAAATCTAGGAGCTACTCATCATGAAAAAAATATGATAGATATGATGTTTTCAAGTAAATATGGTCTTTCAGATGATCGACTTCGCGATTCCATTATGTAATGTTCCAAAATTTTCCGACAATACTTTGGAACATTAATTTTTGCTGATTTCACTTAGGAGGAGAATAAATGGGTAAGGAGGCCCATGCATAATGATATTCTCAATAAAATCCCTCATAGTATGAAAGGGGATCATCTTTGGAACTGGTTTGCACACCGTCATGTGTGAAAAGGGTTATTTTCAAAGAGGCTTGGTTAAGTTTGACCAAGTCAACAACGCTGGGCCAAGAGGTGGAGCACACTTAGAGAAGCAGCGCAGTATGAATGAGGAAAGGGTTATTTGGTGGAGGAAACCCTAATAGGAGTGGGAACCATGGAGAGGGGCTTTCACTTGTTTAAAAGGAGGACAAGGCAACCATTGTTTCTCATGCTTGTATTATTCATCTCATTGTCTATTCAGACAAGAGAGCATTCTTTGCTGTTTAGCAAGAATTGCCGGAGGAATTCTTGCTTAGGATTCCTTCTCCTTCTTGAGAGGTCTCTTGAAGGATTGTTCTTCATTTTCCTCATATCCAGGCTTGAGGCCAAGCATCCTCCATCAAGACAACGTTATTTCTGTAGCAGATTAACACTATGTTGCTGGGTGTTGCAGTGAGGGTTCACTACACCATCTCCTTCAGCTATTTTTCAAAGGAGGAGTCTCTCTTCTCTTTGGGAGATCAGTTTGGAGGCATTCTGAAGCTTATTGTAGAATTTGGCATCAAGGCCAACTCATTCCCTAGCCCTACAACACAGTTTCATCCAGTGACTACGTTCTTTTAGTGGAGTATTTGCAGTGGGGCTTTGAAGATATCTTTGGAGGGTGAGAGGGTCAACCTTTCATTCTAGAGATCCATTGGAGGAGATCTTGTTATTTGTTGCATCATCTTCAGTCTTCTCCATCCAGTTCTATTTCTAAGTTGCAGCTGCTACCTAGCAACTCCGACATTCTGTAGATTTTGTGTTTCATAGCCAATCCTTCCAGGATTGACTTGAGGTAGCCTTTGGGAGTTGAGATCATCTCTCCCAATGTTGTATTGGGCCATGTATTGATTTATCTATGTATTTGACATATGTAGCATGTATTTTCTCTATAAAACTGCCCTGCCATAGCTTGGTATGCATTGTGTAGCAGTGGTTTTGTCATGATTCATGTATCACTTTCTTGAGGATGAGCATTGCTTACCTTGAGTATCATTTTCCTCAAGATCTTGTACTCCTTTGTTGCTGCTATTTCATAATAACATAGCTATGGATTTCTCTCACATTTTTATGGGAGAAAGTTGCTGCTGCTCCATTATTTGTGTTTTCATATTGCTGGGTCTCAAACATTAGAATATCTTAAGATATTCTCATTGTTGTAGCATTTTCCCGATTTGGAATATTACACATTATTCTATGAGAGATACACATTATGAACCTGAGTTTGATGCAAGATATTTTCACAAAGATGAATGAACTGAAAAATATTCTTAAATCCAGGCAGAAGTAAAATCTCTAAATTTTGAAATATTACATCTGAAATACCAAACAAGTTTCAGGAAGAGATTTTCATCTAGCCAAATCATGCAAAGAGATGGATTATGCGAGAAAAACCATATCTAACTTATTTCGGGGGGCTTTCCACAATCACGAGATCCTGACATAACCATCAAAGGAAGTTGAAGTGCCTCTAATCCCTCGTAGGTCCCAAAACTTCGCAGGATTGTAAAATCGAATTTTGAAGCTTGAAACAGATCATGCATGGTTTGAGGATAGTTGATACCATTGGTTTAAATAAGGAACTACTCATCGGATGGAATCCATCTCTGTTACTCATTTTTTTGGATTTTTAAACTTCAACAACCAGATTTATCAAGTCAAAATATTTATCTAATCACAAATTCAAAGATAAATGAATCGGGAAATTTCCGTGAGCAAGATGTATTGAATAGCTGTCTTCACATAAGAGAAGATATGATGAGGAATGGGAAGGGTACTCTATAATTTGACTGTTTTCAATTTCAACATGGAAAATATCACTACCTTGTGTCAATCGAGAAGATAACTCATCGGGTGAATAACATGAAGAGCATGGAGTATCCCCATCGCACATAGATGCATAACAAACTACAAAACAAAAGGGATAGTGAGATGGAGAGCAAGTTTTTATAAGCACATCTTCTTTGACTGAATCTGATTCTGGATCTAAAATAAAATCTTCATGAGAAACTAAAATATAAGCTGATACGCCTAGGAATTCATGATTTCATACATCAATAGAGTCATCATCATTGGAATGATTGTTTCGCAAGGCTACAGATTGATAAAATGAATTGACTACATTCGATTCACTACCGAGATTAGTAGATTGAAAATCATCCAATAATGGAGGTGCATCATCTTCACATGGAGGAATTTTGAAAATATAGGAAATATTGAAATCCTCTTCATCTTCCTTCTCCTATACTTGTGTAACGTGACTAACTTGTATCTGATCACAATTTGAACCAGTAGCATGAAAATCAAGAGTGTGTGAAAAACTAGCTAGTGGAACAGATTGATCAAGCATATCATGGTAAAAAAATTCATGGCATGTAGATGATAGAGGATGATAGAAATGAGATTCAATAATAGAGTTATGAACAATAACATCATATTGAAGAATGGAGGAGTTTTTCTTCACCATGGCCTTCATGAGCCATTCTTGAATTTCATCCATTGAATCTAAGTCATGAAAAGTGGAAGAAGAATGAGAAGATGGATTAGGAATTTGATTAGTACATCTCTCAACATTATTATCATCACAAGGAGGCACCCTCATCGGAATTGGAAAAGGATGAGGACAAGGAACAAAAGGAACAATAGTTTCCTCCTCTGAAATTAGATGTGTCTCATGATTTACAAGAGCTAGGGGAGTAGGAAAATCAGGGGTTTCAGTTTCACCGTGTAAAGAGATAAGAACCAAGTACTCTGTTATCACCAAATTGATCTTGATTGGCTGCTCATCAATTAGCTCAATGAAACTCTTTCAAACCACTTCTAACTAAAGATTAGCCTCTTTAGTTTGAGAGGGCTCTCTCAAAGGGGGTTTATGATTTTGAATAAGGATAGTACTAGATGGCTAACTCTATGGAATTGTAACTTGTTTTTGTATGATTGCAGGTTGAAAAATGAAGGCTTGCTACCATTGGGATTATGGAGTCAACAAGAAGTAGTCTTAGTGACAATGGTTCTTCACATGGAAGCTGAGGAAGATAGAGGTTTTTAATAGAGATAATTCACACACATAACATAGGAAAACACAGTCATTTCATCACTAAAGGAAGTTAGAGCATAATATTATGAATTATGAGTAATTAGAGATGGAATCTACTGCAAATGATTAAACATAAATATATAGATCAATAACACATCAAAAACCTCATGAGAATCTCAAGACTGGAAGTAGAATGTCACTTTGTATTACTAAAAATGGATAAAACATACAAGCAACAATTTGGTGCAATATTCTCCAACCCTTTTCATCTTCAATGTTTTTTCTATAAATAGACATTCTTTACAATATGGATGATTTTACTGGTTGGCTAGATCTTCGAATTCTACTCTAACACCTATCATAACTGAAATCCCTAACTTAAAACATAAAAATGACAACTATCCTTAAAGAAAAAACTCCTAATAGGACTCTATCTCCTATTTATTACATTCGTTTATCCTATTATTGAAACAATTACATAATGGTTACATCATGAATATCACATGCTCGAAGGAAAAATCATCAAGTTCACCACCACCTTACATTTTTAAAGCACCCTTAGATCTGTGGAACATAACCCTGTTTTTTAGGAATGGATGACCTTCTCTTTAAACGTTGTTTTGACTAATGAGTTGGTTGTGTGGCACTCTCTTTGAGTCATGAATATCTGCTAATAAGGTTCACTAACATGTTGGAGGTCTCAAGTTGGCTGATGTACTATCAAGATGTTCAAAATCCTTCAAAAATTACTCGCTACAAAAACAGGGTAGTTTTAGGCAGTTTCGTAGCGAGTTTTAGTAGCGTAGGAAAAATGGCTTTTCCATCTAACTTTTTGACTTATTTTCTATTCCAACACCTTGATTATGTCATGAAACCTTGAAAACCATTGATATCCCTCCATAAAACATGCCAAAGATGGTTTTTAAAGAAAAAAACACCTACAATAATTTTCGTAGCGTATTTCTGGCTTCAAGCCTGAGGTACGCTATGAAACTGTGTAAAAAACTAGAAAATGTTGTTCTCAAGATGGTCTTCAAAAACTGTTATTATGCTGCAAAATTTAGGTTATTTGCATGTTATGAACCTCCTAAAACATATTCCATCCTAACTTATTAGTCCTGTGGTGTTTCTTCCTCATTTACAGTCAGTTGACTAATGGGCTCTTCTACCACTTTCATCTTCAATCCTTTATTTTCCAAATCCACATGAATCAAATCCAATTTCTCCTAAAAATATTCCAGTTTGTCCTTTAAGGCCCTATTTTTGGATTGTAAGTGCAAATTCATCTTCATAACATGTTTAACCTCCCTTCTCATAGGTTGAGTCCATTTCATCAACTTCTCTGTATTGTCCAAGGTTTTAGAAACACTTGTGACTTGATCTTCCCAGATTTTCTTCATTTGCTCAAAATGAACTTTCTCAACTCTGTGTTTATTTTCCTCTTGCTTAAAAACAAATATCTCTTTACTTGCCTCCTTTAACTGCTCTTTAAGGATTTCAATTTCTGATTTTTCAACAATTTTCTCTTTACCCTTTCTTTGTTTGATAATCAATTCTTCTTTTGCAGGTGAAGACAAATCTATGATGATTAGTGCCTTCATAGTTTCATTTATCTTTTTAGTTTCTTTGATGCTTTCCATGAACTTCATTGCATGTCTAGTCATTGGATTCCTAGGTTGAAAAATGAAACTATCATCATCACCTGCAAACTCTATTTTTTTAGCTGTCTTAAATTTCTTCAGCTTTCTTCGTCCATCTTCAATGTATTCAGCTTGCACAATGGGTGATTCTTCAATGTAAATTGGATGCAGGATATCCTCCAAGTTTCCTTTAGCCACTGTCTGGCTCCTAGTAACTCTCTTGCTGCCTTGTTTGCTGACTGTCTGCTTCTGTTTTGCAGGCGTTGTTTTAGGTGTGCCAATCTTCTCCAAAGGCTCTGCCTCCATGTTCAATGGTTCTGGAGGAGATGATATATTCCCTTCTTCAACTTCCTCTACCACAGTTGATCATGAAATGTTTCTAGGTTTGGAGGCTTTCTAGGTTTCGTTGGTGATAAAAAAGGGCACTGCCTAATTTGAAAAACTGACAAAAGTGCCCTTTTTTATTTTAAATGCATGGGGAATGTAAAATGACACCAAATGAGGACTAATGTAACATGAAATGACATAAATGGAGGTGACCATGGAACTTAGGATAGGCTAAAAATGTAAAAAATGAAATTTTCCTAAACCAACTTGAAATGGCTAAGGAGACCTTATCCTTTTGATGAGTGAACTATATGACCATGTCATGTAATGTTTCACAACTTTATGAGTGATAACATACTCAAACTCTTGTTTCAAGAAATCCCAATTCATATCTTCTTTTGAAATTTCATAGCAAAGGTGGAGGAATCGATATAAAAATTCCTCTTATGATGCATTAGGCTTCATTCTTAAGAGATTGATTGTTCTACAAAAATTTCAGTGATTATACCTACCAAAGGCTTGATGAAGCTCCCCAAGGAAACGATGAAGAGAAAGAATGGAAGTAGGTGGCAAGGTATGGCACCATCGATTAACATGACCTTCAAGGGTGAGGAAGAAAAGCATGAAATCAAATTCATCATCATCGATTTCGTAAGATTTGTAAAATTTAAGAAAATCAGAAATGTTCTTGGTTATGGATGTTCCATCCTCACCATCAAACTTTAACTGAGACAAGAGATAGAGAGGCTCATCAGGGATTGAAAATTTATAAGAGGACAAATTAGAGAAACACCACAGGAGAAATATTTGAGGATGATATATTTTAGATAAGAGGTTCAAACAACATTCAATGGGATTATCTCATCATCTATCCCTCCTTCTTGCACCATTTTTGATGGTTTTGTAAATCCTTCAATTAAGGGGGTATCCCCAATGTGAAGTCCCAATTATCCCTCACACTGTTTGGAGTAGGAGCCCTATCTGGAATATCAGCCCAGTTGCCATGTATTCTTAAAGATATTCCTTGGCTCTAATTATTAGCAATCGGGATGAGTTAAAATGTGCTTTCAAATTTAAGCAAGGGGGGTGTGCTTGGTGAGTGTTCGATCGTATGTGATTTAGATTCCTTCTACTGCGGGGGAGAGGAAAAGGTGAGTATTTAAGAGAGAGGTAATAGTACCACCCAAGAAGAGACACACTAACAATAGGATCTATCTAACATCCAGTGGAATAGTCCACAAGGGGTGTGACGATAATTACAACCAACAAATGAGAAAGTTCTGTCTAATATCTAGCAGAATAGTTCACAAGGATGTGACAAAAATAACAACCATTACAACACATTCTAAATAAGGTAAGTACTAAAATAACCAAAATAGTTCAACTACCTTAGCACATGTGAAAGCAAACATGAAATGAAAATATTTGTAGAGTAGTCGTACAGATATCCATAATCCATGCATGAAGAACATCCTAGCCCATGTGGCTTCTGATATTAAGTAAAAGTTCCAAGATGCATGTATACAATGAAAATCACTAGCTCCAATAGTGGAGCATTGGAGACACTCCTTGCTCCACAAAATAACTAGCTTATCTCTTTAATGCTTTGTGGGGGAGTCAAGATGAAAAATTACCATGCTCATACAATGAGGGTGTATATATAACCAAAGAGTGATGCTTCACCCTCCTTGAATCTTTTACTACCCTCATGAATATTTTATATCCTATGAATTTTTAGCTTACACGACTCTTCATATTCCATGTGTGTCATTTGGAAATCCACTTTACAATACATTTTGAATATAATTTACATGATCCACAATAATTATGTGGCATACGATGACTTGTGATAAGACAAGACATGACACCGATGACATGGAATGCATGATGATGTGATAGTGCCAAGATGTTTTGCTTGATACTGGTTTCTTTGTGTCTTCTCGAAGAAATGATACTTGTTCTTCTTCTTCCTCCTCCTTATGACTTGAAGATGAGGAGTCTTTCATGTGATCTTGATCTTGATATTCTGTTTGAGTTCAATGTTCCTTTTTCTTCTCGTTTGGTGATCATATTGTCTCTTCAAATCCACATGTGTCTTCTAGTATGTCATCCTTATTCATCATATTGCCATAGCATGTAGAGTTCCTACATCTAAAATTCACTTATGACAAGACGAAATCAATGCGATAAACCCCGAATGTAAGATGGTGCACATCGATCCACTGACTACGCCGAAATCGGGTGACAAGATGGGAAATAGGCTCAGTAACTGTGCAGTTCCATAGCTCAGAAAGTCAGGGGTGAAGCTTGAGCCTCGCAACTAAGTAATGCACAATTTAGGTTGGGATGAGGAAGAAGTTTGTGTAGTTTTAGAGATCAGGGTGGCAAGTTGAGGGATTTTTCACTTCTTCAGCGAATTGTATTGTTATGCAGGGAAGATGAGCTCAGGTGATTACACAATTGTAAAATTCAAGAGCTTAGGGATGAGCCTTCAGCCTTGAGACTGCATAGTGAGAAGTTTAGATAGGACTAGGGAGTCAAAATGCCCAGTTTAAGGGCTCAGAGAACTCAGCTGCAGGGTTTTTCACTGCTTGGGAAAATTGTGTAGTTCTGGGAGGTAGAGGATGCTAGGCCATTAAGCAGTTATGCAGCTCATGAGTTCAAGGGATGAGGGATAGAGATTGTGTAGTGTGTAGTTGAGAAGATGAATTGCACAATTTTGGGATGTAAGATCGGGCTTGAGAATTGAAAGTGCAAAGTGCGCAGTACCAAAAATCAGGAACTATGCATTACATAGTGTCAAGGGAAAAGGATGCAACTTCATTGTTGGAACTACGCAGTGCACAACTGAGGAAGGTCAGAGGAGGCTAGGTTGTTGGAGAAGTTCTGAAAATTGGCTAAGTGTGGGACCGAAGAGCCTGATTTGAATGGTGATATGAATTTACCGTGATAACACACTTGAAACAATTTGATGACACAACAAAATATATCATCTAGACACGTTGACAACATATTTCCCTCAATGCAACAACCTTGTGATGAATTCAAGCAAGTGCGACACTAAAGATAGAATTTGTGACAACTCTGACGACACTTGTGCGAAAATGATTAAAACTTTGGGATTGGGTGCAAATGATGTTTACATTGTTCAACCAACTCATTCACATAAATATAACCTTTTGAAACCACTAGAACAAACATGCATACATTGTGTGATAGTTAACAAGCGAAAAGACGCTAATTGCTAAAGTGTGAACGACTCTTGAGATATGTGGATGATAGTGAAAGTAACACATGCTAGAGAAACAATAACATGAAAATGACACTAATTATAGTAAAGAAGAGTGAAAGTGAAAACCAAAAACATGAAAATGACATTCACAAAAACATAGGCACTCGAAAACGCCAGTCCAAAAAACTCACCAAAATGGAAGTAAAAACGCAACTAGAATGTGAGAAATGTCGTTGTCAGTACGCACTGACTGTTGACATGGATTGGACATCACATAGGCATAATCTTGATGGAACGTGCTATGCTTGTCCAAGCTTGCATAGATGTAATATCCCAAAATGCGAAAATCAACAACACATGCATGAAAAACACATTTTTCAGAAATATAAGCATTAACAAAAAAATGCAGCCCATGGATCCATTAGATGTGACATTATTACAACCACATCTGAAAGGAAATCATAAATCATTATAGCCTAGTTAAATAGGCCTCCCATTCTCAAAACAACCCAAAAACACTAAAACCACAAGGCTGCTGTAAACAGAAATTACTGCAAAAAGTGACAACACAGTTATTTGAGGATTTATACTCATAAATATAGAGACAAAATATATCTGCTCATGTATTAATCAAATAGGCCCAAAAACAAATATCTAGTCTCTTTTACATAGATCCAAGATGACTCGGGAAGGGTTTCTTGACAGAAATAATATACATGAAATTTACTGCTACAGATATATGGCTGAATCACACTATATGGCTGAAGCACTGCATAAATATGGCTGATCATGCAAAGAAATAGCAGTAGACTCTCCTACTAGCTTTCTGAGGAGTAGAATGAACCTCCTTCAGGGAAACTAGCTCAAAATACAAGGGATTAAACCCCTCCACTGCAATACCTTAATAAATAACGTAGTTTCTGAAAGGGACTATGGTGTTTCTAAAGGTGACTGCTTGGCCTAACACCAGGTAGTGGGAAATATAGAACAAAAGGCTCTCCTCAGATTTCTTAAACAAGATCTCCAAGAAAGAGTGGGAAATTCCCGCATTAGAAAACCCTTGCACTAAACAGTGCAGCAAACTTAGCTAAAAAACCAAAGGATGCAAATAAGTCTAAACAGACCACATACAAAATATAATCTTCAATCATGCCCCACATGGTTGCCATTCCCTTCATTATATAGTTGAAAAGCTTCCTCACCAAGGGTCCCACCCAATTATGAGGTTGCTTCCATGCTAAGGCTCCTCCACCAAAATTATGCTGTCTCCATTAGTCTTACTCATATTTTTACAGTTTTGTTTGATTTAATCAATCTTGACTAGATCTTCATGCATTGTCTCTTTTAACACTCAAGGTGTCTTCATTTTGACTAGCTAGATTGATCTTCATTCACATTTAGCTGTCTTTATTTAGGATCCACTCCTCATATAATAATATTGTTGACTTGGTCAAACTTGACTTTTTCCACACATTTAAGACCCTGTTCACACATGTGGATGCTTGATCTGGTTATTAACATGATCCCTTTTCACATTCTGAGGGATTTTATTCCTACTTAACATGATCCCTTTTCACATTCTGAGGGATTTTATTCCTACTTAAGTAACTTATGAGCCTCCTTGCCCATTTATTCATCTAATTAGATTTTAAGAGAAAAATTAATATTCCTATTAGCTGCATGCTAATGTAGGAATATTACAGTCTTCCCCTCCCAAATTTTTATTTTCCTCAAGCAACTGCAAGGGTGCTGCAAAATCTCCCCTCCTCCTCTTATGGCCTCCTCATCCAACAATATCCACCATTGCTTCAGATTTTCTGCAATAATTTTGCCTCCCAATGGTTCCTCCCAAGTGTGCAAGTTGGCCTTTGGTAGATAAAACAAATGGCTCTCATCATGAAATAAAGGAAGGTCTATATGGAAACATTCTTGCTGATTAATGGCCTCCTCAAGATAGAAGCGATTACAATCATGGGGAATTGCATCATCAATGAAGGACTCCCACCTCCATGCTATCATCCAAATGAAATGAATCACCTCCCAAATTGGTGATTCATAGAAAATATCCTCCAAATTTCTCATGAGAGGCATGTCCCAAGTGATCCAAACAACCATATGGCCTACCTCATAAAGAAACAAGAGATCTACTATGGTAGCCATATCTTTTCCCATGCTCCCCTTGAAACATGTAGTGCAAAAAGTGTGGGAAATTTCTTCCCCCAAGGACACATCCAACCAATGTGTCTCTCCTCCAACCATGTCCTCAACAAAGGTAAGAACATTTTCAGCATACGGAATCATAATTAGAGTCATGCTAGCTGCCATATGTTACAAAGGAGAAGGAAAATGGTCCCTCATGTGCAACCAGCGTAGTTTTACTCCTAACTGCGATAGAATATGATATGAAAAGCGTTTTACCCAACACTTGTTTGCTGCCCTATCTTTCTTTCATTCTTGGAGAAGGTGTATGATGGTTGGTGTTAATGAATCACACCATGAAGAGTACATCATCTCTCCAAGTTCTCCCAAGGAATGACCAACATTACCATTGTTCATGGCCCAAAGTGGCCTAGGAAGCCCATAAGAAAAAGTTCCCCCTCTTGGAGCAAAGCCTTGTACATGAGAATTAAGAAAATACAAGCATATAGTAGATACATCATGATGTTCAAAAATATAAGTTTCACCATACACTTAATTCAAATTAGTGAGGTAACTCATGGATGAGCTCCCTCTCACACCCAATGAATAAGGAGGTGATGATGATAACTCTTCCCAAGAGTTATGTTCCTCCTCAACCAGCAAATGATCTATGCACTTCTTCATATGAGAGTGCATCTACTCTTTGAAGTATTCCCACATGAATCCATTTAAGATAGTATGGTATGCTCTAATGAAACTAGTGGGTTTGGAAAGAAAGAACTTATAGGCTGCATTAAGTATTTTATACTTAAGCTTGGAGTCTCTAGCCAAATAGATCTGATCATGAGAATAAATGACTCCATCAACTACTTTATACCTCCCATCCATCACTTTCCCATCAAGAACCTTATATGTGAAGAGGTCCTTGGAGTATTCCATCAAGAGTTGGGACTCCCAATAAGGATCTAGGCTCCCCAACAATGATAGTGATGTAGAAATCTGAAATGCAACTGCTGTCATAACATGGCTCTCCTCTTTGACATGCTTGGTGCCAAAGTCACATGTTGGAGTACTATCAACTTTCTTTTGTTGCCTCTCTTGCAGCTGATCTTTCTCCAGACAAGATTGAAGTAGATGGAAGTCAACCTCCCTTTGGAAAGTCCTTGTCTTCCAAAACTTCCTTAATTTGGCCCATGCATGCAAGAGTGTTGATATCCTCTTGTCATGTTCATAAATATTCTTTGTGTGTTAGAATATCATTGGCTGCCCCAAAGATATGGAGTGGTTATTTGACATCATGCTCATGCCATCATAGATTTCTGAATTCTCCTTTTCCAGTGCAAGTTGTTGTGTGGGAGATAGCAATGTCCATTTTAGAAAATTTCTTACTTCTCCTTTGAACTCATGAAAGATTCTCTGCGTTGTGCTAGCTTTTCCCAAGGCTCCCTCCTTAGCCAAATATGTAAATTCTGCCCATAGTTGAAAGAAAACTTAATTCTTCTTCCAATCAGGGGGTCTCCCTGGTGGAATGCCTCCATGCAAAGAGACATCAAGATATAGAGAAGGATGTATATGTGTGTGGACTGATTTGTCCTTGCCTTCATTGCACAAATCCTCTTGCCTCCTTTGTACATCAAAATTCTGAAATAGAGAGGGGTGTATACTCCTCATCATATGATTCTTGCCCTCCCTTTTATCCTCTTCTATCTTCAAGATATCATCATTTGATAATGATGGCACATGCTGCACATGGATTGTGCCGTGATCTCCATATGTGAGATTACTTGGAACTCCTTGCAAGGGTGCAAGATTTTCTATCCTTGGATCAAGTGCTCCATCTTCCTCTTCATGAGGTCCTAGATGTGCTCTTGTCATGGCTGTGCTGTTATATCCAGCCTTCTCTTCCTTCTCTTCAATAGTTGAAAATGCCTCGCCATCAATAAGAGACCTTAGATCTTGGTATTCTTTTGAAGGAGGAATCTCCATGTCTTCCTCTTGAGAAGAAAGCTCTTCTTGTAATGGGGACTTTGCCTTTGGAAAGACATCATACAATTTTCCTTCCCCTTCAATGGTTTTCTGAAATGGAGCTGAGTTTATGGATCCTTCCAACCCATGCAAAAGTTTTGTTTGTTTTGGTTTGATAAGCTCCATAGAAGGTGTTTTATGAGATTTTTCATCAAACCTTTCCGCTATTATTCTAATGAAATTTGCATAAGTAGATGTATTTGCATTATTTAAGGAAAAATATTCAAACAAACACCAAGCATAAGCCTTGCCCTCAAGATGCAGTGCTGCTACTTTGATGGCTGCCTTTTCTGAAACTTGATGTTGTTGCACATAGGTGTCTAGCTCCTTCACCCAAACCCTCACTGGACATTTAGGTGATCCATCAAAAGTAGATAGAAAGAATCTACACACACCATTCTACTTGATCCCTGTGCTTCTTTCCTCTTTGATATTGCAAAACCCTTGGAATTTCAAGTGATCTTTGAACCTCTTAGATTGAGCTTCATACTCTTGCAAATAATCACCAAGGGTCTCCTTCTTTGGCACATCTCCTTTCTCCATATTCTTTGTCATGAAAAAGTGGCTGATAGAGCATTGTAAATCTGATGATGTGGCTGAATGCTCACAACCATAATATGAGGAACTAGATCTTTCCTCATGTACCTTTCTTGTTGATGGATTTCCATGCCTTTCCCTCCTCATTTCTTTGATGTCTTTGCTTATACCCTGCAAAGTTTGAAAGAGAAGTTTTGAGAACCTCTTTCCTCCATACAATAAGGGTTTGCTTTGATATCTCTTGCAAATCTTCTCCTTCCCATGAGAAGACTCCATAATGGTTGAAGAACATAAGCTGAGCCAAGATTAGGGCTCTGATACCACTGTAATATCCCAAAATGGGAAAATCAGCAATATATGCATGAAAAATGAATTTTTTGGAAATATAAGCATTAACAGAAAAATTTATCCCATGGATCCATTAGATATGACATTATTACAACCATATCTGAAAATAAATTAGAAGAAAATAATTATAGCCTAGTTAAACAAGCCTCCCATGCTCAAAATAACCCAAAAACACTAAAACACCATGGATCCATTAGATATGACATTATGATAACCATATCTGAAAATAAATCAGAAACAAATCATTATAGCCTAGTTAAACAAGCCTCACATGCTCAAAATAACCCAAAAACACTAAAACGCCATGGATCCATTAGATATGACATTATTATAACCATATCTGAAAATAAATAAGAAACAAATCATTATAGCCTAGTTAAACAAGCCTCCCATGCTCAAAATAACCCAAAAACACTAAAAAACCATGGATCCATTAGATATGACATTATAATAACCATATCTGAAAATAAATCAGAAACAAATCATTATAGCCTAGTTAAACAAGCCTCCTATGCTCAAAATAACCCAAAAACACTAAAACCCCAAGAATGTTGCAAACATAAATTACTGCAGAAAGTGACAACACAGTTATTTGAGGATTTATACTCATAAATATAGAGACAAAACATATCTGCTAATGTATTAATAAAATAGGCCCAAAAACAGAGATCCAGTCTCTTTTACATAGATCCAAGATGACCCGGGAAGGGTTTCTTGACATAAATGATATACATGAAATTTCCTGTTGTAGATTTATGGCCGAATCACACTGTATGGCTGAAGCACTGCATAAATATGGATGATAATGCAAAGAAATGGCAGTAGACTCTCCTACTAGCTTTCTGGGGAGTAGAATGAACCTCCTTCAGGGAAAATAGCTCAAAATACAAGGGATTAAACCCCTCCACTGCAATACCTTAAGAAATAACGTAGTTTCTAAAATGGACTACGTTGTTGTTGAAGATGACTGCTTGGCCTAACACTAGGTAGTGGGAAATATAGCACAAAAGGCTCTCCTCATATTTCTTAGACAAGATCTCCAAGCAAGACTGGGGAATTCCTGCATGAGAAAACCCTTGCACTAAATAGTGCAACAAACTTATCTAAACAACCAAAGGATGCAAAGAAGTCTAAATAGACCACATACAAAATATAATCTTCAATCATGCCCCATATGGTTTCCATTTCCTTCATTATATAGTTGATGAGCTTCCTCACCAAGGGTCCCACCCAATTATGAGGTTGCTTCCATGCTAAGGCTCCTCCACCAAAATTATGCTGTCTCCATTAGTATTACTCATATTTTTACAGTGTTATTTGATTTAATCAATCTTGACTGGATATTCATGCATTGTCTTTTTTCACACTCAAGGTGTCTTCATTTTGACTAGCTAAATTGATCTTCATTCACATTGAGCTATCTTTATTTAGGATCCACTACTCATAAAATAATGCTATTGACTTGGTCAAGCTTGACTTTGTCCACACATTTTAGACCCTGTTCACACATGTGGATGCTTGATCTGGTTATTAACATGATCCCTTTTCACATTATGAGGGATTTTATTCCTACTTAAGCAACTTATGAGCCTCCCATTTATTATTCTAATTATATTTTAAGAGAAAAATTGATATTCCTATTAGTTGCATGATAATGTAGGAATATTACAATAGAAGAATGTGTTGATGAACTTATTTTGATCTGAGGATGTGTGCACAAATGATTTCAACACTTCCAATCCAAGAGGGAGCTCAAAAATAATTAGCTGGCCAATAAGTGACTATGTAACGACCAATCACAAATTCCATGGTAGGATCCAAAATTCTAGTACGAACAAAATTTTGGAGGGTGTTTGTCGCAATGACAACACCTTCCTAGTGCCTTCACTAATATTTACGATCGTTAGTTATGGTCTAGTGCATGACACATGGAGAATATGATGTCTCAACATCACTCCCTCTCAACTAGAGAGGAGATCCTCATTCCCTCTTGATTAATGAAGTGATCCTTGTTCATTTTCAATTATACAAGGAGGCTTCTTACTTCCTCTCAAGTGTAGAGGAAATTCCGTACTTCCTTTTGATTTGGAATTAATAACCACAACCTCTTTAGTTTGTCTTCATAAATGTATCAACGACTAGTTCTTCATGGATATCTTCAAGCAATAGATGCATCACTCCTCCTTTATTTTACATCTCATCATATTGAGCTTCTACCTTCCTGGACATTATGGAGCCATCCTGTTACTCTAATATAGTTACAAGTTTTAAACCATCAACCTTACATACCAACTTCATATAGTTATAATTAATGGAGGCATTATATTGAGTCTATAAAAGCTCCCTCTAAACATTAAAGTGATCTTCATTGTTATAGGAACGTGAACATTAGGTCATCTTCTAGTACTGCTACATTTCAATTCCAATATGGTGTACACATATTGACCATATAATCCTTTAAAGTATTATCCAATCCATCCACTAAATTCATAATATTGAGTCCAAAGCAAAAAATTACAAGCTTGTTTGTCTCAACTGTCATTACGTACTTGTGCAAAGTTTTCCCTTGTAGCAAAAACTATATACCAACCAGATAACTAATACCAAAATATTAATATTAGACTTACCTTATACTGATGTCTGTTTCATCAAAATATTTTCTTGAATCCTTTGATATCAACATCTTTTTTCATGATACTTATCCATATTGTAGAAGAATCCTTCTCCATGCATTCACTTTTTATCAAGGTGCCCATGGATTGAACTTGACTAGTAAGCTAAAATATCTTCCTTGGAGTTGTCATTATTAACTCCCCTTCTTTATTTCAGATACCATACTTGATGTTTATTAATATAATTATATTTATGGCATACTATCTTGTGTGATATTTTTTATCTTAGCCATGTCGAGACATACTAAACTTATTCTTTCAAGCATTGAGTAACCACATTGAAGAATTACCGAGCACATTATTATAACCAATTCTTTCTGAAAAATTATTATAGATATGAACTCCACCTTCTAGAGAAGGTTTACTTAAAACATCCATACCTTTTCTTCCATATAACCATTTAGCCATCCTTTCCTTGAATGATCTTACTTCCATTCTTATCAAAGATAAGGTTTTCTTTCTTATGAGTAGAAAGACTTCAATTTTGTCTTTCAAACTGACATTTGACCATCTGCATGCCTGCATCCTTCAAGATTACTATTTACATATTATATGGAATATATACTAGTCATAATGCTTCTTCCAATAACCTTCCTAAATGGTGTTTCTTATTGGATCTTGAATATCCATCTTTGCAAGATGACTACCTCTAACATTATGTTATAAAATGCTTAGACAAACTATAATATGCAATATGGTCCCAATCTTCTCATTATTTTAAGCTAGATGATTCCTTTCAAAACAAATTGATTATGCAATTCTTATTCCTTTACTATCATGTGCTTCTTTATATGATGCCATGATTTTATAGAAACCAAGAATATTCTAGAAAATGTAACAATGCATGCTAATATACTTTCTAATAAAATAAAGAAAAATTGCATATTGAACCAGATAAAGATCGATCTTTCTTCAACACTAAATATCCTTAGCACATTATCCTTTTGGATTCTTCTCAGGTTCTCCCTTTTCCTCAGCTATGCGAGCTTCACTCCTTTCCTTCCTTTTGTTGTACTTCTTGTTTAGACAATCCCTCTTAAAAATGTCCATACTCATTACATACAAAGCATTGAATCTTGGATATATCTGTTTTTCCTTTGGAATTTCCAATCTTCCCTTTCTTCTTCTTCTTGGATTTTACAATAAAATCTTGAGACTTCTCATGTCATCCTTTTCCTTTATCCTAGTTTCTTCTAAGATACATTGATCTCGCAACTCATCAAAAGGAGTATCATCATTTCTTGAGTAGACACTAATTACAAAACTTCTCCAATCAGGTGGCAAGGCATTTAATACACAAGTAGATGATTTATGAATCGGAAACAAATTCCCCAAGCCCTTGCAACTGGTCACTTATTTGTGAGATATTCATAAGATAAATGGCCATGTATTCATATAGCTGATTCCTCAAGGAAATATTATGACCTGATGTAATTATAGAGTACAATTTAACCAACATATCATACACAATTTTGGATGTATTCAAATTAAAAACAAAAGGAACAAGATGATCCTTTATGTATTCAATAATAATCCCTTGTGATCTCACTTATCCCTTATTGTTTTTTTATAAATCTTGAGTCTTCTCTTTGACTGGTACACCAACTCAGCCAATAAAATATTCCATGACTTCATTTTCTATTAGCACCAATTCAATCCTCTTCTTCCATGCTAGGTAGCTTGTTGATCCAACAAGCTTGTTTCTTTCCTTGAAAATGTAGTGATTTGATCTGTAGGTTGCGACATAGAAGACAATATGATACTTTTCAACTAGGAGTCATTTTTAAAGATGTTTCCACTATCTTGATGCTTTCAAGAGTTTCAAATATACTTCAAAGATTCCCTAGAATGATGACTTCTAGGATACCTTCAACAATATTGTCTTCAAGCATCTTCAAAGAGTGGATGATGATCCCAAGATTCTTACATGCTTCCTTTTCTTCAAGATGATGGTGTGCATTAGAGAGCCTTCAACAAGAGTTTATACTTCCTTCCTTCAATGAGAGCTTGATCCTTCTTAATATGATAAGGTTTTTTATGGAATTTGGGTAAACATGGTCAGTATTTTTCGTTGAGGAAGAAAAAAAGAAGTTTTAATAATTAATTTTCCTCCTAAAAGTGTGAAGTTGGCTCCAACATTTGACAGGTCGATTGGGCCACTTTGTGGAACCATTTCAACCCTCTAATTATGTATATATATATAGGAGAAATGTGCTCCTCATTTGGGCATACAAATTTCTCATGGAAGAGCTCTGATTTAGCCACAGGAAATGAAGGATAAGGAGGGACGAAAATTCAGCAGCCTGAATTTCTAGTAGGGAAGAAATTTCAAGGAAACGATTTTTCATCTTGTTGTTTCTCTTATTTATCTCTCTGTTTTTTTATTTTGAATTGATCTAAATTTTATCTCTTAAGGAAGGTTTTTTTTTTTTTTTTTGGGTTTTCCCCTTTTGGGACTTTTTCTTGGCCATAGGCCTAAATTTTGTGTCTCTTGTCTCTCATTGTTGCACTACTGTTGTTCTTAGTTTGATAATTTAATTTCTAAATGTGAATTGATGATAAATAATTCTAATGTTAAATTTATTTTCCTAAATCTAACTACTCTGAATATAATCTGCTCTTAAAATTTTCTTTAAATTTCAACATGGTATCAGAGCTAGGGCTTTGAACAGAGGGCAGAAATAATATCAAATTGGTGTTATAGCATCTCAAGGAAATCAAATACCACAAAACGAATCTGTGGAGGCAAATAGATCAAAGTTCTGGGCATAATTACCAACCCTAATTGCAGAGGTAATGCCACAAACAATATAAGGATAGTGAGAACACTTTGAGGAAATTTCAACCTTATTCAAGGAGACCTAATTCCTAATACAATAATATTCTCTAAGCCACATATTTTGATGGGAGAGAAAATGACAAAAGAGGCCTCTCAAGGTCTGCTAAACTCCTAATTTTCCTAAGCTATAGTCGTTTGAAGAAAGGAACCGAACCTCCTTTGTGAGCATAAAAGTGTAATCACAGTTACCCTATAATAAGGTCGAGACCTTTGGAAAATGGAGCGATATTTTGGACATTGATTAAAGGGTTTATTTTCACCATCTCAAGAAATCAATCCAAAGTTTTGGGAATTTCCAGGGCCTATTGAGCATGCGTGCAACATTAAAGGTTTAATACTCAATCTTAGAACACTTAATGAAGGATCCGAGTAGTACTGGGCATACTAATCTTATTAAAAGTACAAATTATTCATCTTAAAGAATTATGAGATCCATCTATCTCTTTGCAGAACTAGAGAAATTTTGAAGGCATTATGGAAGGTTGGATCTCTCCTATAGTCAAATAAAATCTTGTAATCATATATCTTGTGACATAGTTTCCCTATAATATTTTCATTATCTATTTTGTGAAAAAAATAACACTATGGCACAAGAATGAAGTATCCAAACATATACATATACATACATACATATACATATACATATACATATACATATACATATACATATACATATACATATACATATACATATACATATACATATACATATACATATACATATATATATATATATATATATACATATACATATACATATACATATACATATACATATACATATACATATACATATACATATATATATATATATATATATATATATATATATATATATATATATATATATATATATATATATATATATATATATGTTTGGAGAGCCAACCTACAATTTATGGGTACACCATTAAGAAGTCCGTTCGCAACATTCTTCAGTACTTGTCATGAAGTCAGGTTGGAAGTGTGTTCTAGAAGGAAACAGTAACGCTCTGTGTTGAAGAAATAAGTTATGGGAACACATTTATGTAGATACTATTTAATTTCACCCCAAGTCAGTAAGCCAACCTGTGTTAACATTGACCATGTCCAATATGATCTGTCACAAACTTTGAAGAGATAGTAATCTGTGTTTTTAAATGTGGATACAAAGGAGAAACAATATATTAACATAGATGAAAAAATTCAGTCCAAGAGACTTTATGTAGGATCACCATTTTGTGAAAGAAAGGAAATTTAGTCCATCATGGGAATGGTATATCGTTGCAGAAAACTCTTTGAAATTTTGGCATCACTGATGAAGGAGAATAAGAGTGTAGTATGATGGAGTAGGAAAAGACAGAGAGGGATACCTCAAGTTGATACACAACATGAAGGAAAAACAATAAAAGCATGTAATCCGAGATTGCATGCCACTACAGGTACATGGATTAAAGAAATAAGGATTATAATCAAGTTGGATCCATGGAAACTTTGATATATTGATCATATGAATGTGGATGCCTAGCTCAGAAGGTCATAATGAGAATTTGATTAATGAAGAATGGAGCACATGTAGCCAAAGAAACCAACGAACTTGAGAATAATAATCCAAAGGAAGAGGATCCCAGGGATATATTATTCTAAAGTGACTCTATCATGATGTTTTTATACAATTAAAGTAGGGCATGTAGTTTTAGTGGTAGAATGCACAACATCACGATTTTCATTGTATCTCATGATATATAGATATTTTTCAGTAGAAAGTATAAAATTTAATTTTACCAATTGATTGATGAAATAATAGGATTGTTTAAGGATCACTGTTAGGATGTCATGGAGTTATTTTTTCTAATAAAAAAAATGACCATGATGGTATCACCATTATTTTCTTAGAAGCTTGATTGGAATATGAGAGGAAGTTGGTAAAAGGACAGATGAATCGTTGAGACATGGTGATGATGTTTCGCTGAATAAGACTAATTATGAGTAGAGAAAGACTATGATGATTATGATGATGAAAAATATCAAGAGGGAGGTATCATGTTTCCAAAATATGGGTATATTTCTTTATTTTTCTTTTATCTTCACTAATGCTCTTAGATGATCATGCAGGGTCCTTGGGAAAAAAGATAATGCTCCTTGATAATTTTTATTTCATAACATGAATAGATTCTTTGATGGTTTCCTTGTTATAGATGATATGGAAAAGTTTGGATACATGAAAGCCCAGAGCAAGAGGGAGCAAACATGATTTTCAACAGATAAGTCCCTTGAGTTTTCCTTCATGTGTTTCACTTTTGATTGATGATGACTTGTATAATCTTGGTATATGGTTCTGTTGATGGGAATATCATGATCACTTGAAATTGGAAATCCTAACTCTTTGGATAGTGTGGACTCTTATAAGGATGTGAATGTAGATATGGATTTGTGAGGATGTATATTCCTTGATGGAATGGCTAATATTGTCTCCTTGATTACAATGATGAATAATGATGATACCTAACTTCTTGACAATCATTTTCCTAATGATGACTATGGTGAGATGATAACAATGGTATTATTTTTGTTTTTGACAAATTCTTTGATGTCTTGTACCCTTGGTTGATGACATGGACTTTTTGATTGTGGGGACTTCTAATGTTGTTTACTTCGGTGATGCCAAGGAAAAAATGAGGACAAGATTGATTGAGTATAAGAAGGTCAAGAGTAAGAGGGATCTAACACATTATTAAGAGATAAGTACCTATTTTTTTTGTTAATATTTCAATATGAATATATCATTTATATACATATTTTTTAGTTATATGTGTTCTTCCAAGGCCTCCTAGCAAGTATTGCAGATGGAAGCTCCTTCACTTATGATGGAAAGGGTATAAATAGCTCATGTTAATCAGGAAGAAATAATTGGTTCATGAAATCCTCATTTGGAATTGTACTAGTTTCCAATGATAAGAAACTAACATGACCTTGAATAATTTTTTAATCAAATGAAAAACCTGATGGATTACTCAATGACACCTTGAAGACCCAAATTAAAAAATTAATGAAGATTAGACGCATATGCAAAAATGGATGGATCACTTGATGATCCACCTGTCCAAATGTAGCATGGATTGAAGACCTCTGTGTAAGAGGGAGTTTATTAGAAGTATGGAAATCATGAAAAGTGACTAAGAAAATAAGTGACAATAATACTTGGACTCAAAGGGAGCTGACATGAATAACATGCTAATTCAACTCTGTTATGATGAAATTGGACTATTACGAAAGCATAAATTAATGGAAGAACCTTAATTGATGTATATGTATTTTGAATCTGTGTACTTCACACATGATGAAAGATGCTACAAGTTTTTTTCTCTTTCTGGCTCGTTGATATGTCTACTACATGAATGAGGAAAGTTAATATTTGAAAGTTGGTTTCTAGGTTGTATATCTGTTGTTGAGCATTGTTGGTCATGAGAAGGCACATGTTTTTGTGGTTTCCCATGGCCGCTTCTGTGATGAGTCCTGACCGATATTTAGTAAATGATTTGATTAATGGATAGATTTGAAAACCCACCATGGATATTCAAAATTTTGATATATGCTTGAAGTTATTGTACTAGCATCATGAGGATGGCAATCTTCCTAGGTGGAGTGCACCTAGTAACTTGTTGTAAGGATGGGAATATTTCACAATATCGGTGGGATACACTGAGCTGTTGGAATGTTGTAGTGTTATTTTTAGGGTATAAATGTACTTTACAACCAAGGTGAATGGCTGTGAACACTGGTCCCTAGGTAGAAATGTACTAGGGAGTTTTAAGGCATACTATGATCCACCATGGTAGAAATGCACCTAGGAATAGGATGATTGGTACAGGATCTAGTTTTCTATCTTCCTTCAGGTGGGGTGAATCTTATAACGCATAGTCGGGCCAAGAAGATAGGTGGTATGGACCTTCCTTGATATGGGGCCTTGTAACCTGCAGTAAGGATGGGCAGGACCAATACTCTCTAAGGAGTTGGACATTGGTTGAACTTTATAGGTCAGGAGTGTGGCCTCATGTTACTATATGAATCTGATGCTATGTACCCTTCCTTATGGTGTGAGAGAGAATTGCAAATACCTCCCTAGATAAGAGGGAATGTTGGAGTTTGGGTGTCCATGGTCAATATTTTTGTTGAGGAATAAAATCAAATTTTTAATAATTATTTTTCCTCCTAAAAGTTTCAAGTCGGCTCCAACAGTTGATAGGTTGGTTCAGCCAATTTGAGGCACCATTTCAGCCCTATAATGATGTATATATATAGGATAAATGTCATCCTCATTTGGGTATACAAATTTCTCATGGAATAGATATGATTTAGCCACTAGAAAAGAAGGATAAGGAGGGACGAAATTTCAGGAGCCCAAATTTATAGGAGGGCCGGAATAAATTCTGTAATTTCTCCAATGATCAATATCGCTTTGATACCATGTAGAAATTTGAATAAATGATATATTATTCACCGAGATTCTCCTGATCACACACTATTTTAACTTCATGCACAATACATAATCTCTTCTACCATTGATCATTAATTGCGGAAATAAAAAAAACAATCGCATGCGCACATTAAAACCATAAACAATCACACATATGAACACAGTATTTCATGGGAAAGCTTAAAGATGAAAACCCCCAACTATCTGTATATTATATGTCATAGAGATCATGTAACAATCATTGTACAAAGCTCCTCACAAGCTCTCAGCACAACCTTCAATTGCTACACACTAATCAAGCTATATCTAGCAAAACACATGCTCCAATCTCTGCCACCTGATAGCCAGCCTCTATTGCATAATCAATGTTGTAGGATGGCTCATTAAATAACTTGAACCACCTGGATTGTACTGCGCAATCCTCATGGGCTTCTCCAATCACTGGTTGTTGAAAATATGCAATAGTATAGTCACAAATGACAGTTAACCTGCTCTCTCACCTATCTCTGCACTAGTCTCCACTGAAACTGTCCATGCACTAAAATTAACTGACGTATTCTTTAGTTGATTAATGAGTTTATAATTAGTGAATTAATTAATAATTAATTCACACCACTCTTCACTAGTGTATTAATTAGTTAGACTAAATACAACTAGCTCAACTATGTTTAGATTAGTTAAACTGAACACAACTCCATTAACTCCTCAATCAACTCCACCAAACTCTGTCACATGAGTTCTAACTGAAGTATCCATGCAATAGCTCCACCTAACCCTCAGGAATAGCGTAATTCCTTCTGTCAGCTCCTGTGCCACATCTGTGCACTTAACTGAAGTGCTCCAAGAGAATAAGATAATGTTTATAGTCAAAATATTATTAAGAGCTAATAATATTCGACATATCTATTTTTAGACTGGCAATCTAAAAATAGATTCCGCCCAATATGTCTAAAAATAGAAGTCCATCTATTTTTCCAACTTGACCAACCATCCAAAAATAGCATCCTGCAACTCATAGAACATGATCCATATGTCTAAAAATAGACTTTGCGCCAAAAATAGCCTGCAGGCCCACTTAGTGAAGGCGACTCCTTTCCACTAAGCTCATCATCTTGTTTCAATCTCAATAGCTTCAGGCCATACAAGGATTTTACAAGCTTGCATACTTTGTGTTCTTAGCCCTTCAAAACAAATCCTTCTGGCTGGGACATAAAAAGATTCTCTTTTAGATATCCATTCAAGAAAGCAGTTTTTGCATCCATTTGATGACTTCCCAATTGTTTTGAACTTCCAAGGAGAAGAGTGTCTGAATGGTAGCCCATTTTTCTATGGGGAAAAAGTCTCCTCATAGTCAACCCCTTATTTTTGTGTAAAACCTTTTTCCACAAGCTTGTATTTGTGCTTTTCAAGTGAGCCATCAACTTTATACTTGTTCTTGTAGACCCACTTGCAACCAATTGGTTTGGTTCCAAATGGAGGATAAACCAGCTTTTAGGTGCCATTCTTTATCAAGGAATCATATTCCTTCTACATCACTTCTTTCCATTCGTCATGAGAAGAAAATTATTTGAAGGAATTTGGTTCAAAATCTATAGAAAAATCCAGTTCACAATCATAAGAAACATCCATATCAACAGGTGAACCATAATCATCTACATCACCTCCATTTTTCTTGGTTGTACTTCTTGTCCCTGTCTTTCCAACCTCATCACGACGAACATTTTCAAGTATCTTTATCAGCCATTTTGGAGGACCTTTATGGGATGGCCAAGGATACTTAGTTAACCAAGTTGGGGCTGAATCAAGATTTAGTCTCCCAGTTATGTCATTCACATCATGGCAAAGTGTCATCGTGGTTGGAGCTTCATGTGGGGGAGAGAGTTCTTCAAAAGAATATTCCACATATTGGTCTAGTATAGGAATCCCCCCTTCAAGGTGTGGAATCTGATTATCAAACTCTTGAAAATACTTTGCATGTCTAAATCTATCCAAGCGATCAAGGTATCACTAAACAACATTGTTAGCCTTGGAAGATTCAAGAAATATTTCATCTCTAGATACTACAAACATCTTGTTAACTTCATCATAGAAACAATATGCTTTGGAGTTATTTGAATACCCCAAGAAGATACACTTACAAATCCTTACACCAAGTTTGTGTCTTTGTTCCTTAGGCATAAAGGCATAACAAGTGGAAGCAAAGACCCTTAGATGATTTACCGAAGGAATGTGGCCATACCATATTTCATAAGGAGTACTATTGTTTCTAATAACATCAGATGGACACATATTATTCAAGTATATGAATGGAGTGTCCTTGTTGGTGGATGTGGACCAAAGACATCAAGTTTCTCCTCAACTCTGGGAGGTATAAAACATCATGTAGAAGAAATTATGGAATGCCAGGAAATTTGAGCCTGATGGTGCCAAGCCTTGATGGCTTGAGTTTTGAATGGTCTACAGTGTATATTGATCCATCAACATTTCCAGTAAATTCTTCAAAAAAATAGCTTCTAAAATTCATGTGGAAATTTTCTCTTGAATCAAGCAACCAATCATCTTTCCATGAAGCAAGTGAAGCATTGAACAAGTATTCATTTACTCCAATATTGAAATGTGCCACAACATAAAGAGAAAGGATTGGGGCATCCTTTCCTTCATTTAAAGAAGATGAAGGAAAGGGTGAGGGCATGCTGATTATTTCTTGATGTAAGATCTTTTCAGATCTGGAATTGTCATGTGACATTCCACTGCTTTCTTGGGTTGTTTAGCAGAGATTGTAGGTGCTATTTAGCACAGGGTGTTCCTGGTCAGAAATCCCACCTCTTTCTTAGAGTAACTATAGAAAGAGTTTTTGTACTTCATTCTACATCAGGATTTATGTTCCACATCTCTTTTCCTACTTTCTGCAGAACACTCATATTAAGAAATTGTAGATTTCTGAAGATCTATTTGGAAGGAGGAAGTTGTCTTCAGTACTTCAACTAGAGAACTCGTGAGGGTTTATTCCTATCACCTTGGTCTTAAATATCAGCTTCCCAGAGCTTCATTACAGATCTGCCATCAGGCCAAAATTTATTTACCTCATAGCAGTAGTATTCCCTTCGAGAATAACATTGTTCATTTTTCAGATCTAAAAGGTTGAAGGAAGTTGCTAGTATTTCAGATAGCAATCCTGTGAGGGATCATCGCCTCACATTTCCATCAGTCTTACCATAATCCTGGAGTTTATTGCAGCATTTTTTAGCAGGAAGAAGGCCTCTCTTTCCCTCACAACGCAATTTCTATAGGCAGTTGTGTTGCATCAGCTACAATCATCATTGGAGGATTGAAAAGCTAGATCTAGAGCTTCTAGCTCATAGATCTGAAGAAGGGATCAACCCTTCAAGAATAGGTCTGATCTGATATCATATTGCAACCATCTATTTATTATATCTAGCTTCAGATCTGTATTTCCCAGCAGATCAAGGATCAAACCCTAGGGAGGTGATTTTTCCAAAGTTGCAGATCTGGAAAATCCTTTCTGGGCTATCTTGGGAATCCATCACATTGGCCAGATTTTGAATCTTTGCATCATATGAGCTCTAGTTTTGAGTAGATCTACATTTCCCTTTTCAGTCTGCAACTACATGTTCATATTCTGCTAAAGGGACAACACAGTGTTTGCTGCAGAGCCTCTCCAGTTATGATGTACCTGTTGTAGCTTGTTTTCTGGGTACTTCTAGACCATCTCTTTGGCTAGATCTGCTCATATTTTGTACATGGTGTAACTGATTCCTCTCCAATATAATAAAATGACTCAACTTATCTGTAAATTCTCATGTTGTCTTAAGATTTATTGTTTATATTGCTGTAAGTTCTTATATTGTGTGAAGTATTACTGCATTCTCCCTTTTGGGATATTACAGTGGTATCAAAGCATGATCTTTGGCTCAGCTTGTGGACACTTCATATTTGGCATCTAAAGAAGAAGAAAATAGATGAGATCTATCATGGAGGAAGAAAATTCTGCCACTCATTTATGTAGATCTATGCAATATCTCTCCAAGGAGGTCTATCAAATGAAAGAGGAAAGGAAGAATGAAGATCCAAGAAGAAGATGTGATGAGGAAGGCCCCAACACTTCCTATCAACAAGGAAGAAAACTAGAGAACTCTAGATCTCCTCATAGATCCACTATGCCCACTTTCTTTGAAGAAGGTGAAGGGTGTAGAAATGAAGGAAGGAATGAACCGGAGACTCATGAGACTCTTAGTATATATCTTGAAGAGTGCAAAGCACAGTCTAGAGCATTCAAGGAGAAGCTAACTCTCCAACAATTCTTCAAAATCAAAGAAGAAAGAGGATCCTATAGTAGCAATAGAAGAAAGAGGCATAATAGATTCTATTTGCCTACATTTGATGGATTATCATCAAGCATTGTTAAGTCTTGGAGGAGAGAGTTAGATACATTTTTCAGGCTACATCCTGTAGTTGAAGAAGAGGTTGTTCAAATTGAAACACTTCATCTTTTAGATGAAGCCAATGATTGGTGGTTTTGTCACATGGAGCATGCAAAGGTGACTAATTATTTAGATTTATTTCACAAGTTGAGGAAGAAGTTTGATGTGAAGAAGTCAGAGATGTGATATAAAGAGACATTTCCTAAGGAGGAGGATGTCAATCTTGTCACTCTGGACAAGAAGTCACTACATTCACCACCAGCTGCAGAAGTACTTACATCCGGAGAAGATATACTTGCATCTTTGCAAGATAGTCTTGAGCTCTTGACACATGGAGTCCAATGCATGATTCAGGAGATGCATGAGGAGGAGGAGGAAGATTCCAGCTCTGGTACACTTGGAGAAGAGAAACTGTCATTCTTACCAGCATCTAGAGGCACTATTGTCCCAGCTAGAGGAACTCTTGTGTTCTGTCAAGAGGTTCCCACATATCAGTTGATCCAAGGTATGCATACACCTTCATCACCTATTGCTTCAGTAAACCGTATTGAAACTTATGGGGACATGCCATCAGGGCCAATGCATAACAAAGCATTAGAACATAGTGCTGATTTGAAGCAACAACATATCACAATGCAGAGGACCCTTGATCTAGTCAAGGAGGAGATGAAAAGCTATCCCAGTTTTTCATGGAAGGACTACATTAAACCTCTTGAGTTGAAGTGTAGAGTTTCAGAAGGAGGGATGAGCATATATTTTATACAATGATTGGTTGTGAGATCAGTATTGTACCTTTCTTTGAGACAATTTATGTATTACCTTGCAGATCTATAGTGCTATCACTTAGAAGAAGTGATAATGATGAGGCCCCATTATTCTTGGAGCATTCTGAAGGTAGCTTCACTCATGAAGCAATGGAGGGAAAGATGATGAAGGGTAGACATCTAGATATGATAAGTATTTTCTCCTTTCTTGATGACACTTTCTCAATGAGCACCTCACATCTCAAAGAGAAACTTCTACCTACAGTAGATCCAAGACCTCATTGGTTTTGGAAGGCCATGGATGAGAAGAAGGTCTCATTAAGAGATCTCATTGGAGGTTCACTTCAACATTTCATGGAGTTCAAAGTTCTTCATCAGTTTGGGGAAGATGTTATTATACAAAGGGAGGATACCATGATTATGCAACACATCACTCATCTTCCATATTGGGATGAGTGGATGAGGAAGATAAGCAAGGGGTTTCATGACCACTTGTAGATTTACATGGGCTAGCAAGCTTGGTTACGCTGGTTGCTCTTGGGAGGTTCTCGTCACTACCCAAAGGCTCCTATTTCTTTGATCCATGCCTTCAAGAACACTTATGAAATGAAGGAGGCATGGCTGCGCTGGCTCCCCTTGGGTGAGTATGGCTACCACCCAATAGCTCATATTTTTATGATTCATGCCTTGTGTATCAATGAAAGAATGCAACAAAGGAAGGCATGTTCATTTTGGTTTCACTTGAGAGAGATTGGCCACCACATGACATCTCCCATGTCTATGTGTTTTGTCTTGGATAAATCTTGGCATGATACTCTCATGATGTGCATTGATGATGTGTCTTTGTATTGGGCTGATGTGACATTCCACATGTCCATTAGTATGTTATTGCTTCATGATGCACATGAGGAGGAAAGAAAGCAGCAAGATCTCTTGTTGCTTTGGTTGCTTTTGGGGGAGTTTGGCTTGTCCATCTTACATGTAGGAGATGGAGGATGACAAAAAAGGGCCTTACTCTGGTGGTTACTCTTAGGAGAATTTGGTTTGACATCTTTGTCTACCCATATAGCTCCCTTCCTTCTTCTTTTGCATAACATTGGAATGATGTTTGGATCCAAGAAGGCCAACAGGGCTAAGTATGAGAGCATATCAATGCTCAATCTAATTCATGAAACATGGGATGGAGACATGTATTGTGTGATGGAGCTTTTCCTTTGTGAAGAGAACCACATTATTTTATGCACCTCATGTATTGATGATGATGTTGGACATCATATGGTTTTCACTTGGTACTTCATGATGGAATGAGGACATCTAACCTAATAGTTGGAGGTCATTCTTTATGTTTTTAAAAAGACAAATTTGGAACAAAACATGCATAACCCATTGCAGGAAATGGAGGAACCCTTCCTTATGTGGATGCCATTTGGAGGGGATAGATGGCTTTGCATATAATTTTGGAGTTGCTTGAGTACAAGCAACATTTTTCTGGGGGGGACTATAATATTCCCAAATTTTCACATCATATTTGGAATATTAGAGTCCTTGATTTTCTTAATGCATTAAGTAAATAAAAGGGTGGAGGGACCCAAAATCCTCATTATGAATAAATATCCACTTTATGTGTGTGAATTTGGATTAATTTAGCCTAGATCTGCATACCAAGGTAGTTGAGCAACTACTAATGTGAATGAAATTGGGGAACCTGTCTCATTAATGAGATAGATCATGGAGGTTGACACAGTCACCTAAGATCTCGGAGGGATCAAACAGAGGATGATTCAGTCAAATAAGATCTTGAAGATGTCAAAGATCATGGGGCATTCATGATAAAGTGATGGAGGACGTTGTGCCAACAATGCACACTTGATGGAAGGTGTACATTGCACCTAGACATGATGGTTGATTTGGTCAAACAGTGTAGTCCAACTTGGAGGATCTTGTCCACATATGACAGCGTAGTCTAGATGAGGGCCAAGGCTTGGGAAGGCTCAAATGTTATTTAAAGAAGATGAAGGCAAGGATGAGGGCATGCTGATTATTTCTTGATGTAAGAACTTTTCAGATCTGGAATTGTCATGTGACATTCCATTGCTTTCTTGGGTTGTTTAGCAGAGATTGCAGGTACTGTTTATCACAGGGTGTTCTTGGTTGGTAATCCCACCTCTTTCTTAGAGTAGCTCCAGAAATAGTTTTTGTACTTCATTCTACATGAGGTTTTAAGTGGCACATCTCTTTTCCTACTTTCTGCAGAACACTCATATTCAGAAATTGCAGATTTCTAAAGATCAGTTTGGAAGGAGGAAGTTGTCTTCAGTACTTTAGCTGGAGAAATGGTGAGTGTTTATTCCTATCACCTTGGGCTTAAAGATCAGCTTCCCAGAGCTTCATTTCAGATCTGGCATCAGGCCAAATTTTTTTAACCTCCTAGCAGCAGTATTCCCTTCAGGAATAACGCTGTTCATTTTGCAGATCTAAAAGGAGGAAGGAAGTTGCTAGTATTTCAGCTAGCAATTCTATGAGGGATCATCCCCTTACATTGACATCAGTCTTACCATCAGCCTGGAGTTTATTGCAGAATTTTTCAGTAGGAATAAGGCCTCTCTTTCCCGCACAGCATAGTTTCTAGAGGCAGTTATGTTGCAGCAACTGCAATCATCATTGGAGAATTGAAAAGCTATATCTAGAGCTTCTAGCTCATAGATCTGAAGAAGGGATCAACCCTTCAAGCATAGATATGATATGATATCATATTTCAGCCATATATTTGTTAGATCTAGCTTCAGATCTTTATTTCCTAGCAGATCAAGGATCAAACCCTAGGGAGGTGATTTTTCCAAAGTTGCAGATCTGGAAAATCCTTTTTGGGTTATCTTGGGAATCCATCACATTGGCTAGATCTTGAATCTTGGCATCATCTGAGCTCCAGTTTTGAGTAGATCTGAATTTCCCTTTTCAACCTGCAACTACATGTTCATATTCTACCGAAGGGACAGTGCAGTATTTTCTACAGAGCCTCTTCAGTTACACTGTACTTGTTGTAGCTTGTTTTCTGGGTACTTCTAGACCATCTCTTTGGCTAGATCTGCTCATATTTTGTACATGATTGTTATAAATTTAAATATTACAGAGCAATGAAACACATAAAATATGCGGAAAACACAAGCACACAAAACACATAAAACCAAAGAGACACATATATACATGGTTCACCCAGTTTGGGCTACGTCCACCCCAAATAACTAGTCCTTCATTTCTATTATCCAGCAAAATGAAGAGACACAACCTACAGTAGATCCGCTGTAATATCCTCTGTTCTCTCTCATAGTCTCCCTCTCTGTTTCTCACTCTGAGAGTACACATACCATACACAGCCGCAATACAATACCCTCATACAAGCAAGGGGGTTCCTTCTAGGGCAAAAAAACCCTAAAATAAACATAACTTCTGCCGTTAGATCATCCGCCTAATGAACGGCCCAGATTGAATAGAAATTACTATACTTTTACAAGGCAATTTTACATTTGTTTTTAGCTTTGGGGGCACTGCCCCTAAAACCCCCTGCCAGGGGGGGCTCCATGAAGTCGCAGCTGCCCCTCCCTGGACCCCCTAGGCAACGTTTAATTACGGGTGGCGTTGCTGCCCCCATTAAGGTACAGGGGTCCGACGCTGTGATACAAAATAAACAAGATAATCAAGCTCCAAACCCAACAATCTCCCACTTGGAGACTGATTGTAGCAACTCCACCGCTGCTTCATTTTCTGGAAAATGACTCCTCTTTGGACCTAGTTGTTTCTCATCTTCATTGTCATCCTTGAAGACTAATTGAAACTGAGCATATTCTCAATTTCTCCCTGGTTACAACTTTTGTTAGCATATCTGTAGGATTCTGGCTAGTGTGTATCTTTTCCAGCTTCAACTGTCCATCTTCCAATACTGACCGTATGAAATGGTACTTGAGCTGTATGTGTTTAGTATTGGAATGAAATGATGAGTTCTTTACAAGATGAATGGCACTTTGGCTATCACTGTATAACGTTCCCATATCATGCTTCTTACCCAATTCATCCATTAACCTTTGTAACCAAATCATTTCCTTACTAGCCTCTGTAGCAACAACATACTTTGCTTCTGTTGTTGAAAGTGAAACAACACTCTGGATTTTTGAAACCCAACTAACAGTTGTTCCACCTATAGTAAATACATATCCTATAGTGCTCCTCCTGTTATCTCTGTCACCTGCCATATCTGCATCAACATATCCCTCTAGAGTAATGTTTGAACCACCAAAGCATAATGTTTGATTTGTGATACCTCTCAAATATCTGATAATCCATTTTACTGCCATCCAATTTTCTTTTCCTGGATTGTTCATGTACCTGCTTACAACTCCCACTACATGTGCAATATCAGGCCTTGTGCAGACCATTGCATACATTAAGCTTCCAACTGCTGATGCATATGGAACTTTAGACATATATTCCATTTCTTCGTGGGTCTTGGGGCACATCTCCTTACTAAGTTTGAAATGGCTAGCAAAAGGTGTACTAACTGGTTTTGCATTCTGCATATTAAATCTTTTCAACACCTTTTGTATGTACTCATTCTGAGACAATGTTAATTTGCGATTTTTCCTGTCTCTAGTTATTCTCATACCAATGATTTGTTTTGTAGCTCCCAAATCCTTCATTGCAAATGAATTTGCCAATTTTCTTTTAAGCACATTTATTTCCTGCATGTTAGACCCTACAACAATCATGTCATATACATACAATAACAATATAATATAGCTGCCATCATTTTTCCTTTTCATATAAACACAATGATTAGTGTGACCTCTAGTATAACCTTGTTAAGACATAAACTTGTCAAATTTTAGATACCACTGCCTTGGAGCCTGTTTTAAGCCATACAAACTCTTATTTAACCTGCACACTAATTTTTCTTTCCCTTCGACCTCATATCCTTTTGGTTGCTCCATATAGATCTCTTCCTCCTAATCTCCATGGAGAAATGCTGTCTTTACATCTAACTGTTCAAGATGTAAATCTTCTGCTGCTAGAAGACTTAAAATAGTTCTGATTGAAGTCATCTTAACAACAGGAGAAAATATTTCATCAAAATCAATACCTTTCTTCTGTGCAAACCCCTTCACCACAAGTCTAGCTTTGTACCTCTGTTTTCCTCCATCTTCTTCCTTCAACATGTAAACCAATTTATTCTGCAATGTAGTTTTACCTGCAGGCAACTTGACTAAGTCCCAAGTTTGGTTATGCATTAAGGACTCCATCTCTTCTTCCATGGCTATCTCCCACTTCTTCCTGCTTTCAACCTGCATTGCTTCTTCATAACATTCAGGTTCACTAGAATCAGTCAACAATAAATAATATAATGAATAAGAGTATCGTTTAGGCAGTCTACTTATCCTGGTAGATCTTCTAACACCAATTTCAGGTGTTTGAGGTGCCTGTTGCTGTTGCAGTCTACTTATCTCATCAAGAACTGTGTATTCTTTTTTTTCTTTTTCCTATTTCTTTTCCTGCAACTGATTCTTATACAACACCTTTTCATTGAATATTACATCTCTACTCCTAATGATTTTGTGATTTTCATAATCATATAAGCGATAACCAAAATCATTAACACCATATCCAATAAAGGTACATTAACAGTTTTTTTTTTTTTTTTTTTTTTTTTTTGCCTCAAGATTGATTTCTATTTTCTTTATTAATATGGACAAGGAGCCTCAACCAAAAGGCTTTAAAAAAAGTGATTTATATTTGCCACTATCATGCTTCTCTTGAATACCACCAGCATCAAGGAACTTGAGGCCCTCTTTTTATTAACGATAAACAACATTATCTCCGGCATACTTTAAAAATATTAAAAGCAATCACATGCAATATCTTTTCTGCAGCCTCCATGATTGCTTTGTTTTCATCTTTCTAACACCATTTCTTGTATTATTCTTGAGTATCTTCTCTCTCCCCAATTCAATATATACAGAACAATTTCTCCAACTCATTTCTTTTGCCAATATTCACCTCCATTGTACGATGCCGAGACACTTAAACTTTCTTCTGCAATCTCGTCTCTAAACCAAAGCTTTCCATTTCTTGAAAGTATCAAATACATCAGATTAAATATTATGAATACAATAAATCCAAGTTTTTCTAGTTACATCATCAATAAAAGTAACATAATAATGAGAGCCACCGAGAGATGATACCTTAGCAGGTCCCCAAACATCTGTATGCACAAGCTCTAATTTTCGCTCTTCTTTTCTTTCCCAACTCTGAGAAATCTGACTCTCTTCTGTTTTCCATAAATACAATTCTCACAGAAATCCAAATCAACATTCTTCAAACCCGGCAACAAATTTCTTGAGTGAAGAATCTTCATCCCCTTCTCACTCATGTGTCTGAGCCTATGATGCCATAATGCTGCATCTGCTCCTTTGGAAGTTAAAGCATTAATAGAGTTAGAAATACCATTGCATAAATACAATGTACCAACCTTTTCGCCTTTTTCTATTACCAGGGCTCCTTTGGTGACCTTCCAAGTTTTATCCGTGAAAGTTGTCACACAACCTTCACCGCCTCACTGCCCTGTTGAAATCAGATTTTTCTTCAGATCTGGAACATGCATTACCTCCTTTAGTAGCCATTGGTTTGCATTCTGTTTTATTACAAGAAATTTACCCATTCCAACAATTTTACAGCGTTTATCATCACCCAAACGAACTTGTCCAAAATCTCCTTGAACATAGTCATGAAAATATTTCTTATCAGGTGTGGCATGGAATGAAGCCCCTGAATCTACAACCCAAGGATCAGTAACATTTTTGAAAGAAAGAATCAAAGCATCTTGTAACACATCACCTATCACATTTGCTTCATGATTGTTTTCTTGCTGTGTGTCTCCTTCTTTTCCCTTTCGAGATCTACAGTCTTTATTTAGGTGTCCTTTCTTTCCGCATTTCCAGCACACTATCCCCGATCTCGACTTGGATCTGCCTTTCCTTGATTTAATGCGATATCTCGAGCTCTTTCCTCTTTCCATTCTTCTTCCCATAGACTCTGCACTCAAAGCATTACCCGATGTCTCACCGGAGCTTTTTCATCCCATTTCCTCACTAAGGATAGCACCGACAACATCATCAAACTTTAAAGTACTAGATCCAGAGACCGAGTTACTAATGGCCATAACTAAACCATTCCAGCTTTCTGGCAATGAGCACAAAAATAATAGAGCTCTAACTTCATCATCAAAGTTTACCCCTACAGAACTTAAGTGACTGGTAACTGTATTAAAATCATTTAAATGGTCTGCAACAGATCCACCTTTCTACATCTTCATATTAAATAAACGTTTCATAAGAAATACCTTGTTTGAGGCTGAGGGTTTTTCATATAGTTTCGCCAACGCCTTAATCAAACCCTCTGTTGTTGTTTCCTTCGAAATATTGAAGGCTACCGATGCCACGAGGCACAACCGTACTGTTCCGAGTGCCTTTCTATCAAGAATCTCCCATTCTGCATCTGTCATAGCTGTCGGCTTCTTTGTTTTTCTGCTCAATGGTAGGTATAGATCTTTCTAATACAGATAATATTCCATCTGCATCTTCCACAGCGGGAAGTTTTGACTTTTAAATTTCTCGACCGTAAATTTACCATCTTCCGCCATTGATCCCACTTGAACCAGGAAACCCTTCTTTCCTGCGAGTTTATCAGCCAAATATACCTTCGGCTCTGATACCAGTTGTTAGAAAATTAAATATTATAGAGCAATGAAACACATAAAATATGCGGAAAACACAAGCACAGAAAACACATAAAACCAAAGAGACACAGATATACGTGGTTCACCCAGTTTGGGCTACATCCACCCCGAACAACCAGTCCTTCCTTTCTATTATCCAGCAAAATGAAGAGACACAACCTACAACAGATCCACTGTAATATCCTCTATTTTCTCTCACAGTCTCCCTCTCTGTTTCTTGCTCCGAGAATATGCATACCATACACAGCCGCAATACAATACCCTCATACAAGCAAGGGGGTGCCTTCTAGGGAAAAAAAACCCTAAGCTAAACATAACTTCTACTGTCAGATCATCCGCCTAATGAACAGCCCAGATTGAATAGAAATTACTATACTTTTACAAGGAAATTTTACATCTATTTTTAGCTTTGGGGGATTTGCCCCCGAAACCCCCCGCTAGGGGGGGCTCCATGAAGTCGCAGCCGCCCCCCTTGGACCCATCAGGCAGCGTTTAATTACGGGTAGCGTTGCCATCCCCATTAAGGTACAAGGGTCTAACGTTGTGATACAAAATAAACAAGATAATCAGGCTCCACACCCAACAATGGTGTAATTGATTCCTCTCCAATATAATAAAATGGCTCAACTTCTCTGTAAATTCTGATGTTGTCTTAAGATTTATTATTTATCTTGCTGTAAGTTCTTATACTATGTGAAGTATTACTGCATTCTCCCTTTTGGGATATTACATGGGGAATCAAGTTGGTTGTGCGTGATAAATAACCTGAGCGGGAGGAGTCGAACCAAAACACATTCAAATGCATACCATGTTAAACAAACCGGAGGGGTGTGATACCACCAACCAGGGTGAATGTAATAAGATACAAAAAAGAAATAATTCAACATTCAACACATTAATACCACCACTTAGTAACACGGTCTACACTATAGTTATAAAAAATATACATACCACATATCATTCGCTATTCACGCAACACGGAGGAGGCTCACTACACCACATCACTTCCAGGAAGTACATATTCAATCCTCCAACAACCTCCAACAAAAAAAAAAAATTCAGTTTATATTAGCGCTTAACTCAGAGAATGGAGAAATGGCAAAGGTGTTGAACCCTTAGTTAAAATGAGAGGGGGGGTTAATCAGTTTAATACGTTCATGGAATTTTAGATTTTATTTTACAATTATTTACACCTTCATTTCATGATCAACTTATTAAATAATGAAACAACAATCTTAATATGTGAGAAGCAAGTATTATGCAAATTAAATACATAACATCAACACATAATCATCATGAACATGGACAATAGAAATAATTGGAAACCCATAAGGGAGAAAACCATATCTTATTATTGTTGTGATGCAAAGGAAAGCTCCAACTCCCTCTCACCACTGATTTTCTGTAGGCTCCAACCTACATGAGGCTACTACCTCAAATTATGCAAGCTAAAACTTTCAAGGAAGCTCTAATTCCCATCTATTTTCTGCAGGCTACAACCCACAAGAGGCTCCTACCTCAACCAGCTCTAACTGGACATCTATCAAGCTACAACTTGAAATGGAAGCACCAACTCCCATGTATTTTCTGTAGGCTACAACCCACGGGAGGCTCCTACCTCAATCAGCTCCAATTGGACATATATCAAGATAAAAATTGATATGGAAGCACCAACTCCTTTACACTACAATAAAATCATATGTTGATTTACCTAGATATCAACTCTGTTTTTCTCCTTCTTCACTACTGTCCTTCCAACCTTCAAATCTTCTTTATATCATCTTTGGATCTTCACAACTTTTCTATATGCTCTCTCTTCTTCTTCCACTCTCTAACCTCTTTATTCATATTATAATAACATCATTTATAGAGATCATTTCATAGTTGTTTGCATTCCATATGGGAATATGAAATGAACACGTATGCCTCTTTTCATTCCACCTTCTCATTTTCTTGCTCAACACATTCAGGATGTTACAACACTATGTACTCATTTCAGTATTACATTGGAGTTTTTCTTTTCCTACAGAGACTTCCCTTTGCATCACAAGAAATATAAAATAAATCATACATTTACAGCTACACTCAATTATTTTACTCAAGCCTTTTAGATTCTTAGCTTTGTTGTGCGTTTGTCCTCTTCTGCTTCTTGTCCGCTTGTCTTTTATGTTTCAGTAGTTATATTCCAAATTTGTTGCATAACTACCCCTTTTAGCTCGACTCTTCTTATGTTCTCAACCTTTTCGTTTTCTTTACTGCCGCAACTTTTTTTTTCCTCAGCTCATGGTCCTTTGATTTGCGTTCAGATAATTTCTTTGTGACCTGTGGGATATGGCCCACATAAAAATCCCTTTTAATGCAATGGAGTATTACATCGAGTTTTATCAACATACATATGCTTTGGATCAAACAACACATATTAAAATACATACTTAGCAATCAAACAATGCATATATAACATACATGGAACAGGGCTATCGGGTCCCACAGTACCTTGAACCAATCACAGTTCATCGCAAACTCTTGCCCGTAGGTTTCCCACTCTACCAATAGCGATAAACCATAAACCATGTGATCTACAATCTGCGCTTGTGTGCGGTGCTTCCACATGGACTGCCTTCATCGCATTGCGTCACTTGATCCTTACTGCATCACGACCAAAACAACATACCTTGCAATGTCTTTGAAGTTAAACCCTATTTCTTGCGTGATGCGATGTTGCGCAAGGTCAACACGTGTCCCTCCATTTCGCATCGCAAAATTTAAACTTAACTTGTAGTTGCCTTACTGCTATCCCTTAAGCACTATGATGTGCAGTATGCGGGCGAGGTCCATGTCATCATGCCATGTCACCCTGCCATGTCACCTTGCCATGTCACCTTGCCACATAATCATAAATTCTTGCGATCTGTGGGGTTAGGGCCACATCATCTGCCACGTCAGCGTTCCATGTCACTACCACGTCATTGCAACATCACAGCCACGTCATCTTAACATCACTACCATGTCATCTTTACGTCACTGCCACATCATATTTACATCACTACCACGTCATCTTTACATCATTTCCCGCACTTCACAATCCAAAAATTACAACAATTTAACTTAGTGATTACCATGTGTCCCTTTTCCATTTCGCATTGCACACAAATTAACTTTCCTTGCAAGGGCCTTAATGCTAAACTCTTAAATGTTGCGATTTGAGAAATCACTCCTTATGCGATTCGATCTCCGCTGTCCATCTCTCACCTTCACTGTTGTGATCTAATCTTGATTGTTTGTTCGCCTCCCTTGGAATTCTTCAAATAATTCTCTGCCTTAGTCGATTTTATATTCTTTATACTGTCGTGCTCTGTAACTTTGGTTTCTCCATGCTATTCCTCTTGATCTTGTTTCTGAGCTTGTCTTTGTTATTTAATGTTATCCCAAGTTATCACACTGAACATCTATCCTTTTCATACTGATTAAAACCTTCTATGTATCTCAGATCTTGCCTCTCTCTCTTGGCTTAATCATCTTTGTTTAATTGGCCTCTTCCTCTTGGCTCTCGCCTCTTTCTTCTTCTGCTCTGTGTAAGATCTTTGGTCCTCGCTGTGTCTAGAAAATTTGATTGCCTTTTGCTGTGTGTTGAAGAAATTCTCTTCCTCTCTGTTGTCTCTGCTTCATTCGCTGCCTCTGCTGCATTGCTACCTTTGGTGCCTTCTTAGCTACATTCGCTGCCTCTTCTAAATTCACAACCTCTCTACATTCCCTTCCTCTCTGCTTTTGGTGCTTCTTTGCCTTTGCTGCTTAGTTGCATTTGCTGCCTCTCTTCTTTTGCTGCTTAGCTGCATTCGTTGCCTCTCTAATTTTTCCACTTTTTTGCTGCCTTTGTTGCCTTAGCTACCTCTGCTCCTTATTTTCCTCGCGTGTTAGCTGCATTCGCTTCTTTGCTGCCTCTGCTGATAGTCTAATGCCGCTCCTTGCCTCTCTACTGCTCCTCTAACTCTCTTTTATGATTTCTTACTTCATTGTTTCATGATCTATTCCTTTTCCTTATTGTTGGTTCTTCTCTGCTCCTTTGCCTTAATGGTAGTTTAGGTGCTGCTCCTTTGTGCCCATTTTCCATCAATGAAAATATTTCCAATAGTCTCCCCCTTTGGCATTGATGGAAATACTCCAATACTTCCTCCCCCTTTCATTCTGAGAAGTTTCTTGTCTTTCCTCCTTTGCTTTCTTTTCAGAAGAGCCTTTCTTCTTCTGCTTACTTTTCCTCCCCCTTTGACATCAATGGAAATGGGTTGCACATCTCCCAATGTTTATTCTATCTTTTCATTTCCTCTCTCTAAGTTGCGTTTAGGCCTTCTTCTTCTGACTTTATGCCTTGCTGCTCTAGACTGGTGTACAAGAGTTGCTGGGAGAACACTTTTGAGAATCATTGAACTTGTATGTATATACACAGTAAGCTGATACCATCCCAAAGCACAAAATCCTTGCCTTTGTATAAATATGAAAGTGATGATAAGGACACTTCGTAGAACAAACTTATATAATCAGAGATGCATCATTGGAACAAAACTAAAATATTGAGAATGCTCCATATGAAATATCAAGTCTGCCCCAAATATACTCAGTCCATATTATGATATTCATCTGAGATACTTATCTTTAGTACACATTTATTCAAATATGATGATACCAATATATCTTTTATAGCTGAGGTTCACCTTTACTGTCTGTTGGTGATGATATGTGCTGGACTACTGACAGGGATATTACATTAATAGCCGAAAGGCCCTTGATACTAATGTGATCAATGAATCAAACTAGAACTTACAACTTATTGTAATATTAGACTATATCTTTCAATCCGAGAGACCAAATGACTTTACTACTTGTACAGTGTACTTTCAAAACTAACCCTTGAGGCTAGATACATTCAATGTATTGGTCAGTCTCACTTATCAACTATGAAATTTTATTTATGACATAAGGGGGTATGTATTTCAATGATCAACCTCTCTTCAATGGTGAAATACTAGCAATTCCTTTCTTCTGAAATAGGCTTTAAATGAATCAATAACAAACTCTTGAGCTTCAAATGTAATATTAACGCAACTAGTACTTCATACTTCAGATACTTTAACTATTCTATCATGATGATCTTTAGCAAAACATCTTCAAGTTGTTTAATTGAAATCTCAGCAAACAGACTTCACACAGTTTTATGAATGATCTTAAGAAAGAGGCCTTGAAGATATATCTATACTGACTTGATGAAGGCATGCAGTTATATCTAGAAATAGATACTACTTCAATTCTCAATATAATACTTCAAGTGTAAACAAGATAATGATCCTTTAGCACTTTTATTGACCTTTTCATGCTTTAATAATGTAGATAACACTGGTTATACTACCTTGATGTACTTCTGCCATCATAATCTGATCCCGAGTGTTAACACTGGAAAATCGTACATCAAAAGATGGCATTAATTAATGTCGAGCCTAAGGATTTACAGGGCAGGAACACATTATGGAATCAAGAAAATAATAAAATCTCTAAGGTTTTGAGAAAATCAGATTTGAACTAGTCATAAATGCTAGATTGTGCACTTAATCCTTCGAGAAGAGCACCTTCTGCGTGCATTTTTGCCTGATAAGTGTGCATTCCTGGAAATGGAAAAAGGTCGCTTTCTGGGACCACACCAAGCAAAGGACAGTTACTCCTTATATGAAGCCGCCTAAGGACAGCCACCAACGCCTCCCTAGATATCATGTGAGCACAAAAAGGAATATGTGAAGCACACAATGGAATCTTACCTCTCCCTTGGGTCACCATCCATCATGTACCAAGGGAGGGAAGGAGGATTTGAAACTCCCCTATATAAAGCCACCAAGAGATGTAGAAATGGTGATCACATTGTTATGCTGGCCAAAGTTGCCCAAGAAACACCAGCATTGTGTGACTCGAAGTTGGAGCTGAAGAGGACTTGATTGTTGGCCACCCAACAATCCTAGTCCACCACGCTAGAGAGAGAGAGGGATACTGCATCAGAGGTAGAGCTTGGAAGGCAATATCCTTGCATTGGGACCTAGGGTTATAAGGGAAAATGGTCCACTTAACAATGATATAGAATGATGTAGAAGAAGAATATATACTAGACCATAACCCCAACTTTGACACAACCACCTAATGATGATCCTAGACCTCCCAACAATGCCTCTTCAACCCTTGGCAGATAGACAGTAGTACAATTTTTACAATAATGTATTTACAATGACTTAGTACAATGATACCTTTACAATGATTGTATGCAGTGCTGCCCACTTGAAGACTTCATAGGATGAACTTCATGCTGCTGTTATGCACCTTGTTTGATGCTCTTTTTATGCTACCCTCTATTGCACCTTGCTTTGCTTTGCTGCCCTAGAAATTCTGATCCTTTGCAACCCTTGACAACACATGATCTAGATTTTTATTTGCCTTCTAGGAGCTCGATATTGAATCTGGTGTATCTCTATTAATTTAGATCCTCAATATCTGATTTTAGTTCTTGTAGTAGTCCTCTAAGTCATCTTTCCAATGCCACATGTTTGACCCAATTTTGATTCTTCAAGAGAGAGTTATACCCAATCTTTCACAATGCCCTAATTATGGACTGTTTCAGCAGAGCACACTTGTACAACGTGCCACGTGCCACTGTTTCTTCATTTGGCTCTGAAATTGATAGAGAAGAAACCAAAGAATATGAAATATCTACCAAGTTTTACGGAATTTCAATACGATACTCAGAGAGAGAGTTATGATGATTTTACCAAGGTCACTTCTTTGAGATGAATTTCAGGAGCTTGCAAAAACCCTGACTTCCATAGATCATATCTCCAAGAAATTTATGTACCTCGATTTGAAATTTTTACAGCAGCTTCCTCAGGATTTCAGCTTCACCTCATAAAAATTTCAGCTTCTGAACATTCGTAGAAAAAAAGTTATAGCGAAAATTCCACGATGACCTATTTCAAATGGAAAAATCCCTTGCATAAGGAGGAAATGAGGATCACAATTTATATAAATGCTTATGATGAGAGGGGCTTCAACAAGTGAACGTGGGAGGGATTTAAAGAGCTTAAAAAATATTAATTATGATTTTTCAATGACCCATGCCCCAACCCCATGGGGTTTTAGCCCACTAAATGGGGTACAAACTTCAAACATGAACATCTCTCAAACCATGAAGAATTACATGGTGTGCCATATATCAACGGAAACATCTTGACAAGTATAAACCATCAAAAGAATTATTTACCCAGAGTATATTAATTTTGTAGGTCAAAATTCCCATGAAATATTGGGTTAGCCCCTGGTGCTGCTTGGGTTGACATCAATGACAACCGCTGATCAACAATCTCCCCCTTTGGCATTGATGGCAACACAAGTACTCCCCCTGCGATCATGAGACCTCTTCCTACAACATTCTCTCCCCCTTTGACATCAATGGAAAAGGGTAACTCCCCATGAAACAAAACCATCCTGCAGACCTGTACATACTTACACTCCTGTTGACACACAACCATCCTGCAGACCTGTAATCTAATGAGAACTTCGGAGAATCCCAAGCTTTTGACGAAGATATTCATATGCTTCACGAGGTAAAGGTTTAGTGAAGATATCAACAATTTGTTATTTTGTACAAACATACTCAAGTTTGATATTATTTTCAGGGGCTTGTTCTCTAACAAAATGATATTTGATAGGAATGTGTTTTGTTTTTGAATGCATGACAGGATTCTTGGAGATGCTGATGGCACTAGTGCTGTCACAGAATATGGGAATAGGCGCACTAAATTGTAATTGAAGATATTGAAAAGTTTGTTTCATCCAAAGGACTTGAGTACAACATGATGTTGCCGCAATGTATTCTGCTTCCACTGTAGATAACGAGATTGAAGTTTTCTTTTTTCTCAACCATGATACGAGACAATCACCTAGATAGAATGCTGCTCCACTAGTACCCTTACGATCATCAACACTTCCTGCCCAATCTGCATTTGTAAAGGCTTGAATAATGAGATTGTTACCCTTGGGATACCACAAACCATAATCTTCTGAGCCCTTGAGATATCGAAGAATTCTTTTGACGACAATAATATGTGATTCTTTTGGTGTTGCTTAGAATCTTGCTACTTGTCCAACTGCTTGCATAACATCTAGCCGAGAGGCTGTTACATATAGAAGAATACCAATCATAGATTTGTACAACCTCTGATCCACATCCTTAGATGAGTCGTCTATGCTCAATTTTGAACCTGTTACCGTTGGAGTAAGGACGGGTTTGCAATCTTCCATTTTGAATTTCTTGAGCATTTCCTTGATGTACTTGGCTTGAAATATAAATATTCCTTTCTCTTGCTGAGATTTTTGAAGCCCTAAGAAGTATGTCAGCTCACCAAGTAAAGATATCTCAAACTCACTTTGCATATTTGTAGAAAATTTCTTACTTAGTTGATCATCATTTCTACCAAATATTATATCATCCACATATACCTCAATGATTGCTAAATTATCTTTATCTATTTGTACATAAAGATTGCTATCAACAGTACCTTTCTTGAACCCTTGTTGACGTAGATATCCATCAAGACAAGAATACCATGCTCTGGGCGCCTGCTTGAGACCATATAGAGCATTCTTTAACCTAAAGACATAGTCTTCTTTTTGTGATAGTAGAAAACCTTCAGGTTGTTCGATGTAAACTCCTTCTTCTAATTCTCCATTTAGAAATGCTGAATTAACATCCATTTGGTAGACTTTGATTTTTATTGAACATGCATAGGTGAGAAACATTCGAATGGCTTCCATTTTGGAAATTGATGCAAATGTTTCGTCGAAATCAATTCCTTCCACTTGTGCATAGCCTTTGCAAACCAATCTTGCTTCATTTCTGGTAACCTACCCATCTTCATTCAATTTATTCCTGAACACCCATTTAGTCCCAATGAAATTTTTATCTTTTGGTCATGGAACTAATTCCCAGGTGTTATTCTTCTCAATTTGATCCAATTCTTCATTCATAGCTGCTACCTAATGTTCATTCTGGTCGGCTTCCTCAAAACTACTAGGCTAAAAGGTTGCTAGAAAAGCAACATGAGCTTTTTGTGATGAACGAAACTATTGACCTTCGTTTATGTCACCAATGATTTGATTTGATGGATGGTTCTTTTGAATCCACTCTTTTGTTCTCCTTGAAGGAGCTTCTTGTTGTTTTTTTGGTATATCTTGATGATCATTGTTTACTTCTTCCTTGTTGATAGTTGCTTCTTGTTCTACAATTTTATCTGTGTATTTTTCAGCCTCTGTCTCAAGTTTCAAAGATTCTAGAACCTCATCATTACTCGCTAGAACACCATATTCATCAAATGTAACATTTATTCTCTCCACTATATGTTTTCATCTTAGATTATAGCATTTATAGGCCTTTCTTTTGCGTGAGTAACCAACAAAGATACCTTCATCAACACGTGATTCAAACTTACCCAAATTTTGAACTTCTCTTTTGATATAACATTTTCTTTCGAAGATTCTGAAATATTTTACATTAGCTAGTTTTCTTTTCCATAATTCATATGGAGTCTTGTTGTAATTATTTCTGAGAAGACTTCGGTTGATAATGAAGACTGTCGTATCAATTGATTGAACCCAGAATTTTTCATCCAATTTTGAGTCCTTCAACATTGTTCTACCCATTTCTTGTACGGTTCTGTTCTTTCTTTCAGAAACTCCATTTTGTTGAGGTGTTCATGTTGTTGAAAATTTCCTTTTTATTCCATTTTCATCATAGTATTTCTGAAATAATTTGGAAGTGAATTCTCCACCATTATCTGATCTTAAACAGTTTATTTTCAAATCAATTTCATTTTCAACCAACTCCTTGTAGATCTTAAAGAACTCAAATGCTTTAGTTTTTTTTCTTTAGGAAACTGACGGCTGTCATCCTGGTATAGTCATCTATCATTAACATGAAATATAATTCTTCGTCTAAGCCTTTTTTTCTCACAAGAGCACATAGATCAGTATGTATCAATTCCAATGGATGTGATGCAAAGTGTTCTTTTGTTTTAAATTGGAATTTTGTCTGCTTGCCATGCCGACATGCATCACATAGTGTGTTGGAAGGTTTTGAGATTTTCGGCATTTCTCGTACTGCTTCCTTTTTGCTTATCCTGACAAGATTGTCAAATTTTATGTGACCCATTCGTTTGTGCCATAACTAGATTTCATCTTCTTTAGCTATTAGACATGCTTTAGTTACTTCATCCAAAACATATATGTCGTTTGGAGCTCAACTTGCTGTAGCCACAATTTTACCATACCTGCCTTTCCTGATTTCACATTTTGTGGAGTTGAATAGCATTGTGTGTCCTTGATCACACATTTGTCCAACACTGAGCAGATTGTGATTCATGTTTTCAACCAATATAAAATTCTTGGCTATAACATCTTTTCTTCCGAGAGTGACAGTACCTGATCCTATAACATTTGAAGATCCATCATTTCCAAAGGATATGGTTCCATCCTTCTTCTCTTTCAGAGATACAAATTTCCTTCTATCTCCAGTCATATGCGTTGAGCAACCGCTATCAACATACCACACATCTTTATTTTTTTGAGCCTTGAGAGCGAGAGCACAATTATAAGTCTTCTTCTTCTTCCATGTTCATTCATTCTGTGGCTTCAAAGATTCTTCTAGAGGATTTTCAAGTCTGCAGTCTCTGGCTATGTGTCCAAAGTTATGACATTTGTGACATTCCATATTATTTCTTAAATGTTCAAATCTATTGATGTTTCGTTGAGCCCTGGGAGGTTCATATTTGAAGAATCCCTTGGAATTGTATTGGTTCCTAGGGTAAATGCGACATTCTATAGCTTTATGACCAAATTTTCCACATGAATAACAATAGCCATGAAAAATATGTTGGTACCTGGATGCAAATCTTCGTCGAGGAATCCTCTTCCAAGGATGTGCTTGCGAATCTTGTCCAATGAAGTCTACACGTATGTCAGATCTCATAGGTTCATTGTATTTTGTTGTAGAAGGTCCTGCTTCTTCTTCTTTGTAACTAAGGCCAGTTCTATCGTTGTAAGATCTTTGATTGTTGATGAGTTCTTCCAATGCCCTTGAGCTGTTGGCATAGTTTTGGACAGTTTTTCCCTTCTTCACTTCCTTACGCAGCGATACTACTTCGGATTCTAATGCTTCCCTTTCTTGGTTGCTTTCGTCCAAATTCTTTTTAAGTGACTCTTCAATACATTTGTGTTCTTCAACCTCAATTTTGATACCTTGAACTTGTTCTTCAAGAGTATTGGAATGGATATTCTCAGCATTGAGCTCTTTTATAAGCTTGATTTCCTCCTCATAAAATTCTTCTATGGTCAACCCTTCTTCTTCATTGTTTGATACTTCTTTTTTATTGTGCTTGGCCATAAACAACACTTTCTCATTGGCTTCTTATTTGTTGTCACTTTCTTCATCAGATGATGAGCTATCTTCTTTAGAGAGAAAGTTCCTTTTGGATCCTTTCTTTTTGCCTTGCTTGTTGAATTTCTTAAAGCCTTTCTTTCCTTTTGAGTTTCCATCACTTTTGTTTGGACATTTTGCTATGAAATTCCCAACCTCACCACAACCAAAACATATCAATGGAAGTTTACCTTTGAATTTTCCCTTACTAGGTTTTAGTTTTCTCGTAAAGTAAGCATATTCTTCATCTGAAATACCTTCTCCATCATCTCCCTTTCCTTCACACTTGCAGGTGCATGTCATTTCAATTGAAGGTTGTTTGTCCTTATTGGTTTTTTTAGATGCAACGAACGTAGTTTCTAGATTTGAAGTACCCTTTTCTTCATCAAGTCTCATTTCATATGCTATGAGAACTCCATGTAATTCTTCCTTGCTGAGTTTGTAAAGATTTTCACTGTATTCTAAGATCGATACCTTTGGGTTGAATCTCCCTGGTAACATTTTAAGAATCTTCCATATAATAGTCTTCTCATCAACTGGCTCTCCCAATCCTTCTAGATTATTGGTTATTTCATCAACGTATTGGAAGTATGTAGCAATGTTGCAATCTTCTTTCATTCTAAGTTGCTCAAATTTTTCTCTATAGATTTGAAGCTTTGCTTCTTTGACATTTGAGTCACCTGCATATATATTCTCAAGCTTGTCCCATACATTTTTGGCAGTTTTACAACCCAACACCTTATGATAAGCAGATTCAATAAGTCCACTGATAATAATATTCTTTGCTTTTGCATCATTTAACAAATTCTTTTTACCTTCTTCATCCACGGTTGATGTAAATCCATTTTGAACAGTGTCACATACTTCGTAACCTTGCGCCAAGAGATAGACCTCCATTCTTCCTTTCCAGAGTGCATAATTATTTTCATTGAATAGAGGTACACCATTCTTGGTATGCTCCATGACCTCCTTCCAGCTGTCAAGCTGCTATTGAAGGAACCAAGCTCTGATACCAATTGTTGGAAATACTGAGAGGAGGGGGTGAATCAATATTCCTTTCAATTAGAGCATTAGTTAATATTCAATTATTATCAATGCTTGTACAATGATAGCAGAAACAAGAGGAACACAAATTCACATAGTTTTTAAGGTGGAAACCCACTCCGGGACAAAAACCACCTAATGCTTTTCTAATAATTCTTTAATATTCAACTCCAATTGAAAATAGAGCCCCAACTTCCTAGAATCTAGAAAAGCATTCTTCTCCAGCTCCCACTGGATGGACACTCCAATGCCCGATATTCTTCAGTAGTCAACTGAACGGATGCCCCAACACCCAATGAGCTACAACTCACCCTAGCATCACCCTACCACCCTATAGAAGAATAAAAGAAGAATGGACACCCGTACTAGGGAAAATGGTCCACTTTACAATGATATAGAATGATGTAGAAGAAAAATATATACTAGACCATAACCCCAACTTTGACACAACCACCTAATGATGATCCTAGACCTCCCAACACTACCTCTTCAACCCTTGGCAGATAGACACTAGTACAATTTTTACAATAATGTATTTACAATGACTTAGTACAATGATACCTTTAAAATGATTGTATGCAGTGCTGCCCACTTGAAGACTTCATAGGATGAACTTCTTGTTGCTGTTATGCACCTTGGTTGATTCTGTTTTCATGCTACCCTCTTCTGCACCTTGCTTTGCTTTGCTGCCCTAGAAAGTCTGGTCCTTTGCAACCCTTGACAAGACATGATTTAGCCTTTTCTTTGCCTTCTAGGAGCTCGATATGGAATCTGGTGTATCTATGTTATTTCAGATCCTCAATATCTGATTTTTGGTCCTGTAGTATTCCTCTGAGTCGTCTTTCTAATGCCACAGGTCTGACCCAATTTGGATTTTTCAAGGGAGAGTTATGCCCAATCTCTCACAATGCCCTAATGATGGATTGTTTCAGAAGAGCGCACTTGTACAACATGCCACGTGTCATTGTTTCTGTTGGAAATGTTGTCATTGATGGAAAATGAGGTGGAAAAGAAGGAGCATAGCAACAGAGAGATAGCAGGAGATTGTTGGAAATGTTGTCATTGATGGCAAAGGAGGTGGAAAAGAAGGAGAATAGCAACAGAGAGATAGCAGAAGAAACAAAGAGACCAGCAGAAAGAGCAAAGAAGCAGAGAGGAAGCAAGGCAGATAAGGAACTGAGGCAGCAGACAACGCAGAGACAGTGAATAAAAGCAGAGGCAATGTAATGAAGATGCAATGCGATTGGTCTGCGATGCAATTTTTACATTTGCGATATAATCGCAAATCGCAATCGGAAAAGGCAGCAAGGTAACGAAGATGTGATACATATGAAAATATCGCAATCGGCGAAAGAAACAGAGAGGCAGAGTAATGAATATGCGATGCGGAGGCACTCCTCAGTACGGAAAGAACATCAGACTATTTGTGTCCCCCGCAGTACCATTGATCCCAGTTAACCACACAGCTTTTACTGTAAACTCCGAAAGATGGAGGGAACCTTAAGCAAAATAGAAGACAAAAAACAGAGGCAGCAAAGAGGTAGCAAGGCAGCTTAAAAGATGATGCATATGAAAGGCAGAGGCAGAGGCAAAACCATTATTCCGAGAAATCACCCAAACCAGCGGAAATATATAAATGAACCTTAATTCAAAGGATCTACCGAAGACGGAGGATATATTATTGTATGTGACTTAAGATATAAGGTGGGACCCTCATCGCATATAAGGACAGCGGGTCAGGGTAACAAGATTTGCGATTGCGATAAAAGCTCGTACCCGATGGGTGTATAAAACTATGACTAATAAATGTTTAAGGTCCAAAACTGATCGACTCGGCGAAAAAAATATGCAGCGGAGCGCTTATTTAAAAGATTTGCGATTGCGATAAAGGTCCGGACCCGACGGATCAATAAACCATATTTAATATTTGAACTCCAATAAGAACACTGTTCAGAAACCGCAAGCGGGTTTTATGAAGTCGGTTTGCCCATTTCGCACTGCCTTTTGGGGATAAGCGGTAATTTCCGGTTGGGTAGCGATTACAAAGAGTGCTCGACACGCGTCCCTGTATGACTCCACAAAACTGCTTGTCACTGCGAGCCATCGCGCGTTATTGTTAGATCCAGGATGCCCAACGATATTGATACAAGCCGTTGATCTGGGAAGGAGCCATCGAACAGTGGTCGTTTGATAAAGATGCGTGAAGGTTAACCAAAGTACGGCGAGCCATCGCGCGTTATTGTTTGCGCATCTTCGCCGAGAAATATCCGTCTGATCAAGTGAGGCAACGCGACACGATTACAACCGTCGATTGGAAATGACCGTTAACGTTGGGGCCCATACGCATATGTTGAGGTTTGTGGGTTTTTACCCAAAGTATTGTGTCGTGTTTTTAAGGGTGTGGGACCCGATTTCCCTTCGCATTATTGGTTCAATATACATTATGCCAAGATCTTAACCCCCAAGTCAAAGATTAAATATTATTGAAGGGCCCGAAAGGCTATATGGATATATTAATTACTGCTGAGTCAGCGACACGATAATGTTTATTAACCTTGGCTATAGTATTATTTGGCAGAGATAAAGATTACCTTTGGGACGTTTCGTGCATGGAAGAACGAAGATTGGGAATCCAATTTGGATTGGTTCGACTTTTAATATGAATACCATTAGCAGTTGAGTGGTTTTGACTCATGGTATTGATGAAGGCTAAACTATATAAGGCGAAGAGGATGATAGTACGAAGTGTGCGGGTGTAAGGGTGGTGAATGAATAAATTTCTCTTAGGAATATCTGCATGGATGAACTCTGTTCTTAATTGATAAATCTGAATCTATGATGCACCCATGGATATAATGATGGTTCAAGATCTCTAGATCTGATGATGATGAAACTCTGGTTTTATCAACTGAAGAAATCATGAAGAGCTAGTGCAAGTCAGCTGAAGAAAATGAATAAATCTGGTGGCCTGCAAGGTATGTTGTGTGGAAGCTGTTGGATCCAGTATGAAAATTGATGAAACGTTGTCCGCAGTGGTGCTGAGGGTCGAAGCCTTCAGTGAGGGGGTTGTAGCTCCCTTCCAGTGGTAACTGGTAAACGAGAGTAGGGGGTAGTTGCTCCCTTCTAGGAGAGGCTGGTAAACAATATCAGGGGGTTGGAGCTCCCTTTCACTAGTGGCTGGAGAACGAGAGAAGGTTGCAGCCTTCTGCAGGTGTGTGCTTGCGTGCTGGTATGAGACTGCGCCAGTACAAAATTGTAAGAAGTTTTCTTTATAATAAATATTGAAGACAGAGATGACAGCAGCGGTGGTTTTCTCCCGAATTCGGTTTCCACCTTAAATACTGGTGTTCATGTGTGTTGCTTATGTGTGATGGTTTATTCAGTTATTACTACACATGCTTACTACTTTATAAACATCTGATAAATGAATGATGCAATAATCTAAGTAAAGAATTAAATGTATAATAAGATCTCTGAACATATGCAATTTTTCTTAAGGATATCCACATTTATATGCGAGTTGGGTTCAATGAAGCAATGTATGGGTTTAAGAGAAACAAAAGTTTTCAGTCAGCTCTAAATATTGATTCACCTCCCCCCTCTCAGTATTTTTCCAAAAATTGGTATCATAGCAGGTCCTTCTGAAGGAGCTTGATCGCTTGAAGGAGATCCATCTCAATGGGAAGGAAGCAAAAGAAGAAGGCTACTCAAAGAAAGGAGATATCTCAGAAAATATGTGCAGCAGAAAATGAAGAAGATAAAACAGGTATTGATTGTTGTTCTTGTGATTCACTTTCTTGTGCATGCAATGGTGAAGATAGTGAAAGTAATGTTATGGATCTAGAAGAAGTTCTCAAAATTAAAGTTGAAAATCGACAAAGAATATTTAGTGAGAGAGAATCTATCTACAAAGATATGATCTGTAGACTGAATGGACAGATAAACAAGTATCAAAGGTTGTACGATGAAGTAACCAATCACAGTGAAGGACTTGAAGCAAAAATCATCTCTCTGAAAGAAGATCTGGAAAAATCAAATAATAAGAATGAAGAACTTCTACAAACATTTGAAGAACAAGAAAATGGGTTGAAAGAAGAAATTCTAAAATTGAATGATCAAGTAGAAGAAAGAAAAAGGGTCGAAGAAAATATGAAGAAGCAATGCCAAAGATTGGAGGTTGAGGTAAACATTTTAAAAGGAAAATTAGAGGAAAAGGATAAACTCTTGAGGTTTCAAGATAGTACTAAGATTCTGGATGATATTATTAGTAGTCAAAGGTCTCCTTCTGTTAAATCTGGTCTTGGTTTTCATGAAACTGTTAAAGGAGAATCTAGTTCACAAGAAAGTGCTAAAGATTCAAAGGATATCAATGCAAAACCTGAAGTATTGAAAGAGACAAAAGATCAACCGAAATTATTCAATAATGTTGAATGCTTTAAGTGTCATAAGTATGGGCATGTTGCAGCCAATTGCAGAAGCAGATTGTTTCAGTCACAAGCAAACATATTCTACATAGAAAGGTACTCAGGTTTTTTTAAGGGATATTGTTTTTCATGCAGCAAGTTTGGTCATAAAGCAGCTGATTGCAATAGAAGAAAGAATAGAAAAACACATTATGATCCCTATGCTTAATTTTATGGTCACACAAGATGTTATGCTTGTAACAAGTATGGACATATAGAAAAGGAATGCAGGATGAATAGATCTGAGAAAATGGATAATTTCCAGCACACAATAAGAAATTTCAAGCAAAGTTGGAAAAAGAAGGAGGACCGGTCAAAAAAGTAGGGGATAATAATCCTACTGCAGTCATCCGTTTCTAAAGCTTACTTCTCATAATGACTGCAGGAGTGATGTGAGATACATTATAGGAATCAGTAATGTATCATCATAGGGGGAGCAATGAATGATAGTTTTTTTTATTTCTAACAGTGCATCTGATGTGAAGAAGACAGGTACAGGTGGCATAAGTTCAGGGGGAGCATTAGCCTTGCTGAGAATAATGCATTGTTAGCATTATGATGGTTCTGAAATATGACCTCTCTCTTGAGGTCTTTTTGGTATGGTAATCCTCCCACTGTGAAGCATTTTAGAGTTTTTGGAGCAAATGATTTATCAAAAATAATAATGAAAAACTTAGCAAGTTTGAACCCAGAGCAGATGAAGGAATACTTCTTAGTCACTCCTCTAGGAGGAAAGCATATAAATGTTACAATAAAATACTTTGGAAGATTGTTGAATGTGTTGATGTGGTTATTGATGAGTCTCCTACAGCTCCAAAAGAAGAAAAACAAACAACAGATGGCATATTTCTATCATAAGAAAAATATCTTAAGAAAATACTGAAAACGTATGGCATGGAGGAGTGCAAATGATATATGGTTTCCCATAATGAGATTATGGATAAGACCTGATTGTTTCTTTGCTGAAGAGTATCTTTTGTTTTCACACATGGATGAGATGGAAGTCTTATGATTCGGAGATAAGGATAGATCATGCATAATTTGATGCTGATGATTTTTGTCATGGTTGAGACCTTTTATACATAATTCCTACACATGATACATCATGATTATGAAATAAATATAAATCATGAAGATCTTGGTGATAATAGATCACATGGATGATTACTTGACACATATTGTCTATTGAAGAAGTTGTTCTAGTATGATTATTCCTCTTGGGAAGAATATGTTGATGTGGCAAAGAGCCTGAAGGCTTGGTTACTGACGTGCTTATGCTACAATTATTGGATGACATTTGAAAACACAGCTGCGGTGCTGTTTGGTATCTCTGGTGGGGTTCCTGTTCTCATAATTCTATTTCATTCTCTGATGATTTTGATGAAGACGCAGCATGTTGAAAGCAGTCTGAGAAGAGCTCCATGTAATAAGAACAACTATGAAATCAAGAAGATTATTTGAAGTATTCAATAGCTGACAGATTGATAGAAGGAGAAAAAGCAGCAAGCAACCATGAAAATAGAGGAAACATCAGTAATGAACATGTAAGCTAAGAAGATATTAGCACATTAAAGGATGATTACAGAATGCATCATACTGCTAGAATTAACAATGAACCCCATTAAGAATGTTGAGTAAGAAAGGTGCCTATCATCAGTTCATTACATCTCTCATCTGCAAAAATTTCACTTGGAGGAATGCAGTTAAGTGAGTAATAAATCTTTGAGTAATCAACCCATGAAGATTCATAGTATAGAAATTGAAGATGTCCTTCTAAAGATCATCATGTCAGAACAGTTGAAGTGGTATATAAAGCAATATAAAGCAACAATGATTCTAGATCTATCATAGCAAAGGAAAATGCAGTGACATTCCTTTGAATAGAATGACAAAATAAGAAAATAGTTAATGATGAAAAGATCAGATTGAGGATATTAATGACTGTTGAGGTGAACAGTGGAAAGCTCAATAGAAGAATTTATGAAGGAAGTCTTAAATTATGGGTAAATGTGCAAACTAAAGTGAAATCTCTGCATATTTTATCAAGGTAATATCATTTGGTACTTGGTACAAGCAGCATGCCTATCAAACAGAATATCAAGTGTTATCATGGAGGAACAACAGTATGGCACAGGTGCTCAGGATCAAAGGACTATGGCAAGAATGCATCAAGAAATATATTGGCACACTACATCAGATATAGACTGAAGTATAGTTGAAGCAAGCCTGATATGTCACTTGGAGCATTCACAATCTTTAAGTCTTGATCCAATAATGCATCTCTTATTATACAAGTCTGATTATATATGGTTTTCATCACCTACTCTCTATACAAGTGCAAAGAGTCTATGCTTCGGAATGGTATCGACTTAATGTGTATAGACAAGTTCAAAAATCCCCAAAAGTGTTCTCTCAATAACTCTTTTACACCAGTTTGGAGCAGCAGGGTACAAATTCAGAAGAAGAAGATCTAAACACAAATCAGAGAGAAGAAATGCAGAAAGCAAACTAGGAAATGAGCAACCCTTTGCCATTGATGTCAAAGGGGGAGGAAAGGCACAGAAGGGCCTCTATAAGACAAACAAAGGAAGAGTATTGCCATCAATGCCAAAGGGGGAGATTGTTGGAAATGTTGTCATTGATGGCAAAGGAGGTGGCAAAGAAGGAGCATAGCAACAGAGAGATAGCAGGAGATTGTTGGAAATTTTGTCATTGATGGCAAAGGAGGTGGCAAAGAAGGAGCATAGCAATAGAGAGATAGTAGACGCATCAAAGAGACCAGCAGAAAGAGCAAAGAAGTAGAGAAGAAGCAAGGAAGATAAGGAACTGAGGCAAAAGACAATGCAGAGACAGTGAATAGAAGCAGAGGAAATGTAATGAAGATGCAATGCGATTAGTCTACGATGTGATGTTTGCATTTGCGATATAATCGCAAATCGCAATTGGAAAAGGCAGCAAGGTAATGAAGATGTGGTACATATGATCGCATATCGCAATCGGAAAAAGAAACAGGGAGGCAGAGTAATGAATATGCGATGCGGAGGCACTCCTCAGTACGGAAAGAACATCGGACTATTTGTGTCCCTCGCAGTACCATTGATCCCAGTTAACCACACAAATTTTACCGTAAACTTCGAAAGATGGACAAAACCTTAAGCAAAGTAGAAGACAGAAAACAGAGGCAACAAAGAGGTAGCAAGGCAGCTTAAAAGATGATGCATATGAAAGGTAGAGGTAGAGGTAGAACCATTATTCCGAGAAATCACCCAAACTAGCGGAAATATATAAATGAACCTTAATTCAAAGGATCTACCGAAGCCGGAGGATATATTATTGTATGCGACTTAAGATATAAGGTGGGACCCTTATCGCATATAAGGATAGTGGGTCAGGGTAACAAGATTTTCGATTGCGATAAAAGCCCAAACCCGATGGGTGTATAAAACTATGATTAATAAATGTTTAAGGTCCAGAACTGATCGCATCAGCGAAAAAACTATGCAGCGGAGCGCTTATTTAAAATATTTGTGATTGCGATAAAGGTCCGGGCTCGACGGATCAATAAACCATATTTAATATTTGAACTCCGATAAGAACACTGTTCAGAAACCGCAAGCGGGTTTTATGAAGCCGGTTTGCCCATTTCACACTGCCTTTCGGGGATAAGCGGTAATTTCCGGTTGGGTAGCGATTCCATAGAGTGCTCGACACACGTCCCTATACGACTCCACAAAACCGCTTGTCACTGCGCACCATCGCGCGTTATTGTTCGACCCAGGATGCCCAGCGATATCGATACAAACCGTTGATATGGGAAGGAGCCATCGAACGGTGGTCGTTTGATAAAGATGCGTGAAGGTTAACCAAAGTACGGCGGGCCATCGCGCGTTATTGTTCGCGCATCTTCGCCGAACGATATCCGTCCGATCAAGTGAGGAGGCACGACACGATTACAACTGTCGATTGGAAATGACCGTTAACGTTGGGGCCCATACGCATATGTTGAGTTTTGTGGGTTTTTACCCAAAGTATTATGTCGTTTTTTTAAGGGTGTGGGACCCGATTTCCCTTCGCATTATTGGTTCAATATACATTATGCCGAGATCTTAACCCCCAAGTTGAAGATTAAATATTATTGAAGGGCCCAAAAGGCTATATGGATATATATATTACTACTGAGTTAGCTGCACGATAATGTTTATTAACCTTGGCTATAGTATTATTTTGCGGAGATAAAGATTACCTTTGGGACGTTTTGTGCATGGAAGAATGAATATTGGGATTCCAATTTGGATTGGTTCAAATTTTAATATGAATGCCATTAGCGGTTGAGTGGTTTTGACTCATGGTATTGATGAAGGCTAAACTATATAAGGCGAAGAGGATGATAGTATGAAGTGTGCGGGTGTAAGGGTGGTGAATGAATAAATTTCTCTTAGGAATATCTGCATGGATGAACTCTGTTCTTAATTGATAAATCTGAATCTATGATGCACCCATGGATATAATGATAATGGTTCAAGATCTCTAGGTTGTGATGATGAAACTCCAGGTTTTATCCATTGTGAAATCATGAAGAAATGGTGCAAGTCTGGCGAAAAATGAATAAATCGGTAGCTGCAGGTATGTTAATGGAAGAGCACGAATGGATCTAGTACTGAAAATTGATGAAATGTGGTCCATAGTAGGTGCTACAGGAGATGAAGCCTTCGGTGGGGGTTGTAGCTCCTTCCGATGGTAGCGGTAACGAGAGCGAGGGGGTCGTTGCTCCCTTCCCGGGGAGAAGGCGGTAATCGATGCTCAGGGTTGGAGCTCCCTTTCAGCAGTGGCTGGAGAACGAGAGAAGGTTGCAGCCTTCTGCGGGTGTGTGCCTGCGTGCTGGTATGAGACCGCGAAAGTACAAAATTGTAAGAAGTTTTCTTTATAATAAATATTGAAGATAGAGACGACCGCAGCGGTGGTTTTCTCCCGAATTCGGTTTCCACCTTAAATACTGGTGTTCACGTGTGTTGCTTATGTGTGATGGTTTATTCAGTTATTACTGCACATGCTTACTACTTTCTAAACATTTGATGAATGAATGATGCAATAATCTAAGTAAAGAATTAAATGTATAATAAGATCTCTGAACATATGCAAGTTTTCTTAAGGATATCCACATTTATATGCGAGTTGGGTTCAATGAAGCAACGTATGGGTTTAAGAGAAACAAAAGTTTTCAGTCAGCTCTAAATACTGATTCACCCTCCCCCCCCCCGCCCCCCCTCTCAGTATTTTTCCAACAATTGGTATCCGAGCAGGTCCTTTTGAAGGAGCTTGATCGCTTTAAGGAGATCCATCTCAATGGGAAGGAAGCAAAAGAAGAAGGCTACTCAAAGAAAGGAGATATCTCAGAAAATATGTGCAGTAGAAAATGAAGAATATAAAACAGGTATTGATTGTTGTTCTTGTGATTCACTTTCTTGTGCATGCAATGGTGAAGATAGTGAAAGTAATGTTATGGATCTAGAAGAAGTTCTCAAAATTAACGTTGAAAATTGAGAAAGAATATTTAATGAGAGAGAATCTATCTACAAAGATATGATCTCTAGAATGAATGAACAGATAAACAAGTATCAAAGGTTGTACAATGAAGTAACCAATCACAATGAAGGACTTGAAGCAGAAATCATCTCTCTGAAAGAAGATCTGGAAAAATCAAATAAGAAGAATGAATAACTTCTACAAACATTTGAAGAACAAGAAAATGGGTTGAAAGAAGAAATTCTAAAATTGAATGATCAAGTAGAAGAAAGAAAAAGGGTCGAAGAAAATATGAAGAAGCAATGCCAAAGATTGGAGGTTGAGGTAAACATTTTAAAAGGCAAATTAGAGGAAAAGGATAAACTCTTGAGGTTTCAAGATAGTACTAAGATTCTGGATAATATTCTTAGTAGTCAAAGGTCTCCTTCTATTAAATATGGTATTGGTTTTCATGAAATTGTTAAAGGAGAATCTAGTTCACAAGAAAGTGCTAAAGATTCAAAGGATATCAATGCAAAACCTGAAGTATTGAAAGAGACAAAAGATAAACCGAAATTATTCAATAATGTTGAATTCTTTAAGTGTCATAAGTATGGGAATGTTGCAGCCAATTGCAGAAGCATATTGTTTCAGTCACAAGCAAACATATTCCACATAGAAAGGTACTCAGGTTTCTTTAAGGGATATTGTTTTCCATGCAGCAAGTTTGGTCATAAAGCAGCTGATTTCAATAGAAGAAAGAATAGAAAAACACATTATGATCCCTATGCTTACTTCTCTTGTCACACAAGATGTTATGCTTGTAACAAGTATGGACATATAGAAAAGGAATGAAGGATGAATAGATCTGAGAAAGTGGATAATTTCCAGCACACAATAAGAAATTTCAAGCAAAGCTGGAAAAAGAAGGAGGACTGGTCAAAAATGTAGGGGATAATAATCCTACTGCAGTCATCTGTTTCTAAAGCTTACTTCTCATAATGACTACAGGAGTGATGTGAGATACATTATAGGAATCAGTAATGTATCATCACAGGGGGAGAAATGAATGATAGTTGTGTTTATTTCTAACAGTGCATCTGATGTGAAGAAGACAGGTACAGGTGGCATAAGTTCAGGGGGAGCATTAGCCTTGCTGAGAATAATGCACTGTTGGCATTATGATGGTTCTGAAATATGACCTCTCTCTTGAGGTCTTTTTGGTATGGTAATTCTCCCACTGTGAAGCATTTTAGAGTTTTTGGAGCAAATGATTTATCAAAAATAATAATGAAAAACTTAGCAAGTTTGAACCCAGAGCAGATGAAGGAATACTTCTTAGTCACTCGTCTAGGAGGAAAGCATATAAATGTTACAATAAAAGACTTCGGAAGATTGTTGAATGTGTTGATGTGGTTATTGATGAGTCTCCTACAGCTCCAAAAGAAAAAAAACAAACAACAGATGACATATTTCTATCACAAGCAAAATATCTTAAGAAAATACTGAAAACATATGGCATGGAGGAGTGCAAATGCTATATGGTTTCCCATAATGAGATTATGGATAAGCCCTGATTGTTTCTTTGCTGAAGAGTATCTTTTGTTTTCACACATGGATGAGATGGAAGTCTTATTATTCAGAGATAAGGACAGATCATGCAAAATTTGATGTTGATGATTTTTGTCATGGTTGAGACCTTTTATACATAATTCCTACACATGATACATCATGATTATGAAATAAATATAAATCATGAAGATATTGGTGATAACAGATCACTTGGATGATTACTTGACACATATTGTCTATTGAAGAAGTTGTTCGGGTATGATAATTCCTCTTGGGAAGAATATGTTGATGCGGCAAAGAGCTTGAAGGCTTGGTTACTGACGTGCTTATGCTACAATTATTGGATGACATTTGAAAACACAGCTGCGGTGCTGTTTGGTATCTCTGGTGGTGTTCTTGTTCTCATAATTCTGTTTCATTCTTTGATGATTTTGATGAAGATGTAGCATGTTGAAAGCAGTCTGAGAAGAGCTCCATGTAATAAGAACAGCTATGAAATCAAGAATATTATTTGAAGTATTCAATATCTGACAGATTGATAGAAGGAGAAAAAGCAACAAGCAACCATGAAAATAGAGGAAAAATCAATAATGAACATGTAAGCTAAGAAGATATTAGCACATTAAAGGATGATTACAGAATGCATCATACTGCTAGAATTAACAATGAACCCCATTAAGAATGTTGAGTAAGAAAGGTGCCTATCATCAGTTCATTACATCTCTCATCTGCAAAAATTTCACTTGGAGGAATGCAGTTAAGTGAGTAATAAATCTTTGAGTAATCAGCCCATGAAGATTCATAGTATAGAAATTGAAGATGTCCTTCTGAAGATCATCATGTCAGAACAGTTGAAGTGGTATATAAAGCAATATAAAGTAGCAATGATTCTGGATCTATCATAGCAAAGGAAGATGTAGTGACATTCCTTTGAACAGAATGACAGAATAAGAAAATAGTTAATGATGAAAAGATCAGATTGAGGATATTAATGACTGTTGAGGTGAAAAGTGGAAAGCTCAATAGAATAATTTATGAAGGAAGTCTTAAATTATGGGTAAATGTGCAAACTAAAGTGAAATCTCTGCATATTTTATCAAGGTAATATCATTTGGTACTTGGTACATGCAACATGCCTATCAAACATAATATCAAGTGTTATCATGGAGGAACAATAGTATGGAACAGGTCCTCAAGATCAAAGGACTATGGCAAGAATGCATAAAGAAATATATTGGCGCACTACATCAGATATAGACTGAAGTATAGTTGAAGCAAGCCTGATATGTCACTTGGAGCATTCACAATCTTTAAGTCTTGATCCAATAATGCATCTCTTATTATACAAGTATGATTATATATGGCTATCATCACCTAATCTCTATACAAGTGCAAAGAGTCTATGCTTTGGAATGGTATCGACTTAATGTGTATAGACAAGTTCAAAAATCCCCAAAAGTGTTCTCTCAACAACTCTTTTACACCAGTTTGGAGCAGCAGGGTACAAATTCAGAAGAAGAAGATCTAAACACAAATCAGAGAGAAGAAATGCGGAAAGCAAACTAGGAAATGAGCAACCCTTTGCCATTGATGTCAAAGGGGGAGGAAAGGCACAGAAGGGCCTCTATAAGACAAATAGAGGAAGAGTATTGCCATCAATGCCAAAGGGGGAGATTGTTGGAAATGTTGTCATTGATGGCAAAGGAGGTGGCAAAGAAGGAGCATAGCAACAGAGAGATAGCAGGAGATTTTTGGAAATGTTGTCATTGATGGCAAAGGAGGTGGAAAAAAAGGAGCATAGCAACAGAGAGATAGCAGAAGCAGCAAAGAGACCAGCAGAAAGAGAAAAGAAGTAGAGAGGAAGCAAGGTAGATAATGAACTGAGGCAGTAGACAACGTAGAGACAGTGAATAGAAGCAGAGGCAATGTAATGAAGATGCAATGCGATTGGTCTGCGATGCGATGTTCACATTTGCGATATAATCGCAAATCACAATCAGAAAAGGCAGCAAGGTAACGAAGATGTGATATATATGATCGCATATCGCAATCGGCGAAAGAAACAGAGAGGCAGAGTAATGAATATGCGATGCGGAGGCACTCCTCAGTATGGAAAGAACATCGGACTGTTTGTGTCCCCCACAGTACCATTGATCCCAGTTAACCACATAGCTTTTACCGTAAACTCCGAAAGATGGACGGAACCTTAAGCAAAGTAGAAGACAGAAAACAGAGGCAACAAAGAGGTAGCAAGGCAGCTTAAAAGATCATGCATGTGAAAGACAGAGGCAGAGGCAGAACCAATATTCCGAGAAATCACCCAAACCAGCGGAAATATATAAATGAACCTTAATTCAAAGGATCTACTGAAGCCGGAGGATATATTATTGTATGCGACTTAAGATATAAGGTGAGACCCTTATCGCATATAAGGACAGCGGGTCAGGGTAGCAAGATTTTCGATTGCGATAAAAGCCCCGACCCGATGGGCGTATAAAACTATGATTAATAAATGTTTAAGGTCCAGAATTGATCGCATCGGCGAAAAAACTATGCAGCAGAGCGCTTATTTAAAATACTTTCGATTGCGATAAAGGTCTAGACCCAACGGATCAATAAACCATATTTAATATTTGAACTCCAATAAGAACACTGTTCAGAAACCACAAGTGGGTTTTATGAAGCCGGTTTGCCCATTTCGCACCGCCTTTCGGGGATAAGCGGTAATTTCCGGTTGGGTGGCGATTCCATAGAGTGCTCGACACGCATCCCTGTACGACTCCACAAAACCGCTTGTCACTGTGCGCCATCGTGCGTTATTGTTCGACCCAAGATGCCCAACGATATCGATACAAGCCATTGATCTGCGAAGGAGCCATCGAACGGTGGTTGTTTGATAAAGATGCATGAAGGTTAACCAAAGTACGGCGGGCCATCGCGCGTTATTGTTCGCGCATCTTCGCCGAGTGATATCCATCCGATAAAGTGAGGCGGCGTGACACGATTACAATCGTTGATTGGAAATGACCGTTAATGTTGGGGCCCATACGCATATGTTGAGGTTTGCGGGTTTTTACCCAAAGTATTATGTCATGTTTTTAAGGGTGTGGGACCCGATTTCCCTTCGCATTATTGGTTCAATATAAGTTATGCTGAGATCTTAACCCCCAAGTCGAAGATTATATATTATTGAAGGGCCCGAAAGGCTATATGGATATATATATTACTGCTGAGTCAGCGGCATGATAATGTTTATTAACCTTGGCTATAGTATTATTTGGCGGAGATAAAGATTACCTTTGGGACGTTTTGTGCATGGAAGAACGAAGATTGGGATTCCAATTTGGATTGGTTTGAATTTTAATATGAATACCATTAGCGGTTGAGTGGTTTTGACTCATGGTATTGATGAAGGCTAAACTATATAATGCGAAGAGGATGATAGTACGAAGTGTGCGGGTGTAAGGGTGGTGAATGAATAAATTTCTCTAAGTAATATCTGCATGGATGAACTCTGTTCTTAATTGATAAATCTAAATCTATGATGCACCCATGGATATAATGATGGTTCAAGATCTCTAGATCTAACGATGATGAAACTCTGGTTTTATCGACTGAGGAAATCATGAAGAACTGGTGCAAGTCAGCTGAAGAAAATGAATAAATCTGGTGGCCTGCAAGGTATGTTGTGTGGAAGCTGTTGGATCCAGTATGAAAATTGATGAAACGTTGTCCACAGTGGTTCTGAGGGTCGAAGCCTTCAGTGAGGGGGTTGTAGCTCCCTTCCAGTGGTAACTGGTAAACGAGAGCAGGGGGTAGTTGCTCCCTTCTAGGAGAGGCTGGTAAACGATATCAGGGGGTTGGAGCTCCCTTTCAGCAGTGGCTGGAGAACGAGAGAAGGTTGCAGCCTTCTATAGGTGTGTGCCTGCGTGCTGGTATGAGACTGCGCCAGTAAAAAATTGTAAGAAGTTTTCTTTATAATAAATATTGAAGACACAGACGACAGCAACGGTGGTTTTCTCCCGAATTGGGTTTCCACCTTAAATACTGGTGTTCATTTGTGTTGCTTATGTGTGATGGTTTATTCAGTTATTACTGCACATGCTTACTTCTTTCTAAACATCTGATGAATGAATGATGCAATAATCTAAGTAAAGAATTAAATTTATAATAAGATCTCTGAACATATGCAAGTTTTCTTAAGTATATCCACATTTATATGCGAGTTGGGTTCAATGAAGCAACATATGGGTTTAAGAGAAACAAAAGTTTTCAGTCAGCTCTAAATACTGATTCACCCCCCACCCCCCCCTCTTAGTATTTTTCCAACAGTTTCTTCACTTGGCTTTGAAATTGATAGAGAAAAAACTAAAGAATATGACATATCTGCCAATTTTTACGAAATTTTATTCTGATACTCAGAGAGAGAGTTATAACGATTTTACCAAGGTCACTTCTTTTAGATGAATTTCAGGAACCTGCAAAAACCCTGACTTCCACAGATCATATCTCCAAAAATTTTGTGCACCTTGATCTAAATTTTTTACAGCAACTTCCTCAGAATTTCATCTTTGCCTCATAAAAATTTCAGCTTGTGAACCTTCGTATAACAAAAGTTAGAGCGAAAATTCCACGATGACCTGTTTCAGATGGCAAAATCCCTTGCATAAGGAGGAAATGAGGATCACAATTTATATAAATGCTTAGGTTGAGAGGGGCTTCAACAAGTGAACTTGGGAGGGATTTTACGAGCTTAAAAAATATTAATTATGACTTTTCAATGACCCATGCCCCAACCCCATGGGGTTTTAGCCCACTAAATGGGGGTACAAACTTCAAACATGAATATCTCTCAAACCGTGAAGAATTACATGGTGTTCCATATATCAACGGAAACATCTTGACAAGTAGAAACCATCAAAAGCATTTTTGACCCAGAGTATATTAATTTGGTAGGTCAAAATTCCCATGAAATATTGGGTTAGCCCCTAGTGCTGCTTAGGTTGACATCAATGACAACCTCTGATCAACATAGGTGCCCTTTGGCAAGTGGGTAAAATTTCTTCTCCATTTCAAACATTTAATAAGAAGAGGCATTTGAGCCATCGTTGGTATTATTATCGTTTTGACTCTATTTGATAACTTCTGCATATTTGTGTTTTAGTTTTAGTTTAACCAGAGCATACTTTAGCATACCGTTTCCATTAAATTTTATGCTTTTTAGCTCCACCACTTTTTGCCTGTAACCAATAGTTTAAAGAGTAGACCACACTCTTTAAACTGGTGTGATTTCATACACCCGTGAGATAAAAAAACCACTACAGGATTGGCGACTCCACTGACGTGTTACAAGTTTATGTGGTTGTGCCATCTTTTGCAGGAGACCCTTTGTCTATGCTGGAGTGGAGCTGATAGACCTCTGACCCATCTTACAGTCCCTAGATTCATTGGAGTGACAGAATGAAGAAGGCAGCTCCTAATTTTTTCTTACTTGCAGGATTTTTGGGCGCAGTTTCTTCTCATAGACGCACAGTGCTTGTGTTCAGAATTGACCCTCATGCAGGAAAGCGCACTTGTCAGACCCTTTTCCGTGCAAATTACAGAATAAGATTTTTTCTATATATTCTACATTTTTCTTCTTGTAAGTGTGCTGGGCAGCCCCTAATGTATCTACCAGCACCTGTGTTGATACCCCACAGCTTCTGAGAACTCTCTTTTTGTTTCTTTCTATAGGCATAGAGTTAGTTTTCATTCAAGTTGGTTTTTTGAAAAAATATTCACATAGTTTAATTAGGGAGTGAATTAACCATCGCTTTCCGAACGATTTATGTTTTGCAAATTCTGGTATGCACACTTAGATTAACTAGTCCAAGTAAGCTAGTTTCATTTTCTAGTGTAGAAATTGTTTAGCTTAATTCAATTTTTGCATTTAGGAAATTGCGGGACTAGGTTTGAATTGCCGATTAGAGCAAGTAATCTCTGCTACCTTTGCACCCTTTGGTGATCTTAGGCAAGCATATGAATGCTCTATTTTTGTGATTCACCATCTCCCTTTAGTTATTCACATAGATTAAGTAGGAAGATTTGAAAGCGGTCCATTATCCGCACACATTTTCCATTTTGAGCCAGGAACAAGATAACATAGTTTAACTAGGGGTTTTTTGTAAAGGATCACCGATATCCAAATGTTTAAACTATGAGCTTGTTAACCTTATGCTCACACACACTCACCCACTAAGTAAAGAAATCCACCTAAAACTAACTTAAACCAACTTACTAAATTCTCCCCACAGGGGCCATAGGAGAATTTATAGATTAAGTTAGGATCAAGGGGGTAGGCATCCAATAAGTTGCCTTGATCACACTTCATATTGAAACATAGAAGTTGTGTATTTAGGGTGCTTCAAAATCCACCTATCAGCCCATGGAAAAGAAAACCCGAGCGCGACAGAGACCCGATTCAGAGGGGGTTAGGCTTAGGCGCAGTGCGTGCGGTATCAGTTGGGGCTACCTGACCTGCCTGATACTCAGTACTGTTAGCTAACTACCAAGAAGCCCAAGACTCGAACGCTCATGTTGGAAGGTGGTTCTTAGCGGCCAAAACTAGGGCATCCTTTACCTTATAGGTGACGGTGTAGGCAAGTGCCAAACCCTCTACCCTTACCTTGGTGGATTCTCTTCAGCTGACTGGGGGTGTCGCCAGCTCTTACAGGATGTTGTGATAGCACTCGCAAGAAATATTCTAAAGGCCTAGTTACATTTCAGTGTGTGAAGACGCATAGGTCTTCTAGGATTTTGAGTCTCATGCACAAAACAAACAAAAACCATATTTTTTCTTGATTGATCACATAGATTAAAGTTAAAGGGAAAATCATTTTATTTTTCACTTTGTTTTATGTATGTGGCCATAACTTCACTTTGACCTAGACTCTTTCCCCTCAAAATTTTCCAAAACCAAATCTGGTCGACACTCAAATGGTCCCAATGGTATCTCTCCTATCCAAGTGTCTTTTGGACCTCCCACCATTACAGGGAGGGGTTCCAGGTATTTCGCCATTTAGGCGTAAAAGGCGGAACGCTACCACCGTCATTGGAGCAACCATAGTTGGGAACCCTAGTCAGTCTCCCAACACCACACCACACACCAATCCCCCCTTGACCCTTAGGGGGTAGAGGAGCGCGTCCCATTCGGGAAGCCAACTGAACACACATCAGGGCACGTCACAGACTAATCCTCGTTCTAATTAGAACTTCGTGTCTTCACATGTTACCATGGCATCAAACTCCCAGTCACCCTTCTTAGCTGTGTTAAATCTACCTGATTTAACCAAGCTCACAAATGAACCCATCACACATGATCCTTCATGGCCTCCCATGCCCACGAAGCTCCCTTCGGATATACCAAAGTTTCAAGGAAAGCAAGTGGAAGAAATAGGTAATCATATAATGACCTTTTACCTGTGGTGCTCATCGAATATTATCATCGACGATACTATTCGATTGAGGCTATTTCAATGCACTCTTACGAGATTGGCTGGGAAATGGTACATGGAACAACCTCCTGCTTCACATGGAACCTTTAGCGCCCTCGCTACCACATTCCTCACTTATTTTCAGATACCCATTCACCATGATTCGGGAATGGATTTGCTGACTCATTTTAGAGAAACCCCTGCCATCCATATCTTTGACCATGTTCATGAGTGTAGGCGACATCACAGTTTATGCAAAGCTAAACTCAACGATTGGGTCCTCTTATCTTTATTCTTGAAAACTCTGACGACCGAGATTTCAAAGGATGTGGCGCAGCAATACCACACATCTGAAGAGGGTGCAATCAGTAAAGCCCAGAAGCTTGAACTGATTTATACACAGTCAGGATACATTTACAATATCCTACCTAATGCCCCGCGCTTGCAAACTTATCAAGAATTGCAAGGTGCGTCGAATTCTGCAGGTGGACTAATTGGGTCAATGACCCAAGGGTACCTAGGCAGCAGTAGTTCCAATCCCAGTTACGCAAATAACTCTACCCAGGACATGTCTCAACCCGGATTTAAAAGTCATCACATGCCTCAGCAAGATTTGACTAGTAGGGCGCAAGCGTATCTCCAGGGAGGACCCTATCCTCTGGTTGAGGGGACTCAGTATGTAGGAAGAAACACTGACGGAAGAGCTCCCCCCAAATGGCCAGGTGAAAAAAAGGGACAATGTTATGCTCAGTCCCAAGCACATGACATACCTACGCAAACCATTGCACAGGTGAACTTTGTGCATCCATCCCAGAATCAACTACACTAGTATAACCAGGAGAACTACCCTCCTAACGTGGTTAAGAAAAAATAAAAAAACAAGCCCAAAGGGAACCCTGGATAGGGGGAAGAAACCAAGAGCGCCCACTGCAATCCCAGGCTGGAGGAAAATCTAGAAAGAATCAAAACTAGGAACCAAGAAATGCCTAATGACTAGGCAAAAGGCCACCTCTACGAACAAACCATTCTTGTTCAATATGTGGTGAGTACGGGCACTATATTCACCACTGTCCCGATCTCCCTGAGGTAAAAAATCTTTAGAGTAACCGAGGATGAGGAGGAGCTTCCCAGAAACCCGTTGTTATGCAAGAACCTTTCCCCCACCAAGGGGCGATCAGCACTCAGCCACAAAACCCAGACGATTCCTAGAAAAACAGCCATGAAATTTACATGACTAGGGAAGAAATGTTTTTCCAAACACGGAATCATAGTTACGATACCCCACCAGACTCCACTATGTCAGGGGCTAGTACTAGTGTGCCGACTGCACCTTTGACCATTTCAAAGTTGCCTATAGAACTGTTGCCAAAAATGGTAAAGGGACCTAATAGGCGAGCATGCAACTACTCCAAAGTGGCCCATAATTATAGCATAGTGGAAAATTTAATTGAATCACCCGCTGCTATGTCTGCATTGGAGGTACTGCAGTTGTGCCCAAAGCAACGGAAAGCCCTACTTTCTGCATTAGGTAATAGGCACTGTCAACCCTGCTGATACACGGATGATGGCTTTTGACTTAGACAAAGCCACCCCTAGGCTTCCTTCCATGGTCACATTCCAGATACCAGTATCGGTACAAAATATCACTATTCAACGATGTGTCATAGATTAGGGTGCATCGACATGCATCATGTCGAAAAATGTTTGGCAGAAGTTGGGTTCTCCCAAACTAAAACCCTCAGTCGTAACGCTTCGAGCCTATGACGGTCATCCCTCGACACTCGTCGGCCTCTACCAAAATGTCCCGATCTATTTAGCTGGAAAGAGGGTCCAGATAGACATCAAAGTCTTGGATGCTCACTTAGATTACAATATACTCCTTGGGTGGAGTTATATGTATGCCATGTCCACCATAGCCTCCTCCATCTTCCGCATTATGATGTTCCCCCACGAGGATCACATCATTACTGTAGCCCAGCTGACACACAGCAAGAAGCATCCCCTAACCAACACGGATGTAATTCTACCCTATGTAGATACAACCGCAGATGGTCTCTCCAAGAATATGGCCCCAGCCAATTCAAACCATCATATATCCTAGGGTCGTTCCTAGGATATCCTCCCATTATCCCTGAGGTGTAACTCGATGCCACAGGGGCCCCTGTAATATTCCAAAATTGGGACAGCTAAGAAAGCCTGCTGAAATAACGCACTTCTGAGAATAATCTGCATAGAAATATGTTTGCAGCTCCTGGATCCCTTAGATAAGCTCATCTAGGATCTAAATCCAAAAGGAGAGAAAAAAAAAATCAAACTAGGTGGGTTAAAAAGATCTCCCACAAACTAGTCTAGCTGAAAACCACCTAAAGAGAGAGGCTGCAACTCTATGCAAAGGAATGCTTCAGAAATAATGCAGATCCACTGAAGCACATTAGGAGGATGATGTAAAGGTTCAGAAATCAGATATATAATAGCAAATTAGTTGTTCTTTATAGCCCATACAGTATACAAGAGAAAGAATGAGACAATACAGGAAAAATCCTCAGAAATGAGGTGCTACAACCATGATAAAGGACTACATCACCATGACAGCGTTATTTTTAGGGCTGAAGCAGTAGCTTATTAATTATTCAGATCTAGATCAGATCTGTACATAAAAATTTAGATCTCATATAGATCAGTGTACAAGAAATTCTGATCTATACATTCCCCTTGGGGTTTTTCTCAAAACATGAAGCACCGGAAGTAGATCTGAGATCTAAGAATGTAGATCTGCAGAATGATTCAGAAATTTCTAAATAATGCAATGGTACAGAAGATCATATCTGAAACAAACATGGATTGGATGGCCAATCCATGGATCAGCACAGTGAAAGGAAGAATCCCAACACCAGAGATCTCTCCTCCAAAACACAGGCAAAACACCCTGCAGTTGTAGATATGCAAATAACGTTGTCTTAGGGAGAGGAAAAATGTTGTAGCTTATGAGAATTATTTGGCATAATTCCAAGATTTAGATCTGAAGTAAAATCAGCTAATGAACTCTTCCAGGAGGTTAAAAGACACACTCACTGAGAAGAGCCACTAGTATAGGCTATATTTGAGCAGATCTAGTTTCTTCCACTGCTGCAACTCACAAGGATAGCTCAACTCTCACAGGAGCAGTGCTGTAGGTGTAAGGTGAGCTTGGCCTAAAATACTGATGTGGAAAGGATAGCACAAGTCTCCTCCAAGAAATACTCAAGGAAGGAGGTGGGATTCCTGAACAGGAAGTCCCAACAAGGGATGTTTAAGCAGACAGACCTTCAGAAATAATAATATTCAACAACTTCTTCTTGCTACCCTCCTCTTCCTAGGAGTCTTGCCAAACCCTAAACCACCTTGAATCACTTAACCCTTTTCACATGAGGTCCTCCTTCTAAAACCACGATGTCCCTCAAAGAGGTTCAATGCATCTAGACTGCATTGTTGACTTGGTCAAATATGACCCACTCCTTGTGATTTAAACCAATTCACACCTACAAGATGTAATTTAAATAACCCATATATATCTATGTTCACATAGGCACTAATTTATTCTTAGCTTTCAGGAGTTTTAAATTTCCTCCTTTGCAATTTATTCATCAATCATGAAATGTAAAAATAAACAAAGAAAAATTAATATTCCTATTAGCTGTAGCTAATTTAGGAATATTACAGTCTCCCCCTCCCAAATGTTGCTTGTCCTCAAGCAACTGCAAGGGTGCTGCAAAATCTCCCCTTATTCTCTTGTGGCCTCTCCATCCAATAGTCTCCACCATTGCTCTGAATCTCCTGCAATAGTTCTATCCTCCAATGGCCCTCCCTCAATGTGCAAGTTGGCCCTTGGTGAATAAACCCAATGGTTCTCATCAAGAAAAAATGGAAGGTTGTTATGGAAACCTTCTTGCTGATCCATGGCCTCCTTAAGAGAGAAGTGATGACAATCATGGGGATTTTCATGATTCATGATAGTCTCCCATCTCCATGCTATAATCCAAATGAAGTGGACCACCTCCAAGCTTGGTAATCCATATAAAATATCCTCCCCAACACATTTGAGAGGCATGTTCTTAACAAACATATGGCTCACTCTACAAAGAGACAAGTGATCTATCATAGTGGCCATACAAAATCTCATTTTCCCCTTGAAGCATGCAATGTAAAAAGAATGGGGATCTCCTTTCCCCAAGGACACATCCAACAAGTGCGCCTCTCCTCCAACCATGCCCCCAAAAAATATAAGTACATCTTCAACTTGTGAGATCATAATTAGAATCATGCTAGCTGCCATGTATGATAAATGAGAAGGAAGACGTTCCCTCATGTGCAACTAGCGCAGTTTTATCCTTAACTTCCATAGAATAGGATATGAAAAGTTCCTTCTCCAAAAATTATTTGCTACCTCATGCCTTTGGAATGATTGGGGAATGTACATCATAGTTGGTGTAAAATAATCACACCATGAAGAATATAATAGCTTTCCAAGATTCTCCAAGGAATGACCTGCATCAACATAGTTCATGGCCTTGAGTAGCCCATGAAACCCATCATAAATAGTGCCCCATTTTGGAGCAAAGCTCTACAAATGAGTGTTAGAAAAAGATAAGCATATATGAGATACATTATAATGCTGAAAAGGACAAGCCTCTCTATATACTTGTTTCATATCAGTGGGGTAACTCATGGATGAGTTCCCTCTCACACTCAATGAGTAAGGAGATGTGAATGATGGATCTTCCCAAGAGATATGTTCCTCCTCCTCTACCAAGTAGTCCATGCACATCTTCATATGAGAGTGCACCTATTCTTTGAAACCTTCCCATATGAATCCACCCAAGAGAGTATGATATGCTCTAATGAAACCAGTGGGTTTGGAAATCAGGATCTCATAAGTGGCATCTAGTAATCTCTCCTTGAGCTTGGAGTCACTAACCAACAGAACGAGATTATAGAAACATATGACTCCATCAACCACCTTGAATCTTTCATCCTTTACTTCCCCATCAAGAAACCCCCATGTGAAAATGTCCTTGGAGTACTCCATCATGAGTTGGGAATCCCAATAAGGATCCAAACTCTCCAAGAAAGACAACATTGTAGAGGTCTGAAATGCAGCCCCTCTCTGCTCATGGCTCCCTTCTTTGACTTCCTTGACATCAAAGTCACATGTTGGAGCATCATAATCTTCCTTTTGTTGCCCCAATTGCAGCTGATATTTTTCAAGACAATATTGAAGCATATGGAAATCAAATTCCCCTCGGAAAGTCCTTGTCTTCCAAAACTTCCTCCTTTTGGCCCATACATACAAGAGGGTTAGGATCCCCTTGCCATATTCAGAAATATTCTTTGTGAATGAAGAGATCATGGGCTACCCAAAAGATATGGAGTTTCCATTTGTCCTCATGCTCCCACCATCATAGATCTCTAATTTCTCCTCTCTCAGCGCAGATACCTGAGTGGGAGTTAGCAATGCCCCTTTCAGGAAACTACTCATCTCTCTTTTGAATTCATGATAAATTATCTGCGTTGTGATAGCTTCTCCCAAATCTCCCTCCTTAGCCAAGTTTGCATATGCTGCCCATAGTTGAGAGAACACTTTAGATTTCCTCCTATCAAGAGGTGCTCCTGGTAAAGTACCTCCTTGCAGAGAGGTGTCAAGGCATAGAGTAGAATGTGGATGTAGGTAGACAAATTTTCCTGTACCTTTAGTGCATAGGTCCTATTACCTTATTTGTGCTTCCAAGCTTTGGAGCAGAGAAGGGTTCATGTTCTCCACCTTTTGATGCCCTTCCTCCTCTTTTCCTTCTTCTATCTCCAAGGTCTCATCATTTGAAAATGATGGTACATGATGCTCATGTGCTATGCCAAGAGCTCTATGTGTGAGACCTTGTGGAATTCCTTGCAAGAGTGCAAGAGTTTCTTCTCTTGGATAAAGTGATCCAACTTCATCTTCATGAGGTGCTTGAGGTGCTTTTTTTGTGACTGCATTATGATCTCCTATCTTCTCTTCCTCTTTGATAATTGAAATTGTCTCATCATCAATAAGGGACCTTAGGTCTTGGTCATCTATTGAAGGAGAAACCTTCATGCTTTCCTCTTGAGAAGAGGACCCTTCACTCAATGGAGATCTTTCCCTTGGAAAGGCATAAAACAAACTTACACATTCTTCCATGGTCTTCAGAAATGGAGTTGGATTCATATACCCTCCCAACTCATGAAAAATATCTGTTTGATGTGGTTTGATAGTGTCAACAGAAGATGTTACACATGGAGCTTCATCAAAACTTTCTATCAATCTTGCAATAAACCTTGAATAATTAGGTGTATTGGAATTCTTCAAGGAAAAAGACTCAAACAACCACCAAGCATATGATTTACCTTCAAAATGTAGTGTTGCTGCTTTGATGGCTTCAATCTCTGAAACTTGATGTTGTTGGACAAAGTTATCTAGCTCCTCCACCCAAACCCTAACTGGACATTTAGGTGATCCATCAAAGATATATAGATAAAATCTACCCTTACCATGCTACTCATCCTTTGTGCCTTTTCTTTCCTTGACCTTTCAGAACCCTTGGAAGTTCAATTTATCTTTGAACTCCTTGGATTGAGCTTCATACTCCTCCAAATACCCTCTAAGAGTCTCCTTTTTGGGCACACCTCCTTTCTTCCTCTTCATGAAGAAATCACAAAAAAAAAATTGAAGCTTTGGTGATATGGCTGAGTGCACATATCCATGAGATGAGGATTCAAAATTTTCCTCATGTATAGATCTTGTAGATCTAATCAGAAGATCTTTCCGCTCTTGAAACTTCTTAGGAGTTTCACTGCTTCTTCTTTCGTCTTCTTGTTCAACCTCCTTGAAGAGGTTATTCTTAGATCTAAAAACTGATGAGATTAAAATCATATTTTTCATCATTTTGACCTTTCTCCTTGTTGTACAACACTTTGGATTGAAGCCATAGGCTAAGCCAAAGATCTTGCTTTGATACCATTGTAATATTCCAAAATAGGGACATCTCAGCAAGCCTGCTGAAATAACGCACTTCTGAGAATAATGTGCATAGAAATGAGTTTGCAGCTCCTGTATTCCTTAGATCAGCTCATCTTAGATCTAAATCCAAAAGGCGAGCAAAAAAAAATCAGACTAGGTGGGTTAAATAGATCTCCCGCAAACTAGTCTAGCTGAAAACCACCCAAAGAGAGAGGCTGCAGCTCAATGCAAAGGAATTATTTAGAAATAACGAAGATCCACTGAAGCACATTAGGAGGCTGATTTAAAGGTTCATAAATCAGATATATAACAGCAAATCAGTTGTTCTTTACAACCCATACAATATACAAGAGAAAGAATGAGACAATACATGAAAAATCCTCAGAAATGAGGCGCTACAACCATGATAAAAGACTGCATCACCATGACAACGTTATTTTTTAGGGATGAAGCAACAGTTTATTAATTATTTAGATCTAGATAATATTTTTACATAAAAATTTAGATCTAATATAGATCTATGTACAAGAAATGTTGATCTATACATTCCCATTTGGGTTTTGCTCAAAACATGAAGCACCAGAAGTAGATCTGAGATCTAAGAATGCTGATCTGCAGAATGATTCAGAAATTTATGAATAATAAAATGGTATCACAGATCAGATCTTAAAAAAAACATGGATTTGATGGCCAATCCATGGATCACCACTGTGAAATGAAGAATCCCAACACCAGACATCTCTCCACCAAAACACAGGCAAAAAACCCTGCAACTGTAGATCTGCAAATAACGCTGTCTTGGGGAGATGAAAAATTCTATAGCTTCTGAGAATGATTTGGCTTAATGCCAAGATGTAGATATAAAGTAAAATCAGCTAATGAACTCTTCCAGGAGGTTAAAAGACACACTCACTGAGAAGAGCCACTAGTATAGGCTAGATCTAAGCAGATCTAGTTTCTTCCACTGCTGCAACTCACAAGGACAACTCAACTCTCACAGGAGCAACATTGTAGGTGTAAGGTGAGCTTGGCCTAAAAGCCTAATGTGGAAAGGATAACACAAATCTCCTCCAAGAACTGCTCAAGGAAGGAGTTGGGATTCCTAAACAGGAAGTCCCAAGAAGGGATGTCTAAGCAGACAAACCTTCAGAAATAATAATCTTCAACAAACTCTACTTGCTACCCTCCTCTTAATTTTATAAGATAGGAGTCTTTCCAAACCCTAAACCACCTTGAATCACTTAACCCTTTTCACATGAGGTCCTCCTTCTAGAACTGCGTTGTCCCTCAAAGAGGTTCAATGCATCTAGACTGCGCTGTTGACTTGGTCAACGATGACCCACTCTTGTGATTTAAACCCATTCACACCTGAAAGATGTAATTTACATAGCCCAAATATATCTTTTTTCACATAGGCATTTATTTATTCTTAGTTTTTAGGAGTTTTACATGTCCTCCTTTGAAATTTATTCATCAATCATGAAATGTAAAAAAAAACAAGGAAAAATTAATATTCCTATTAGCTGCAGCTAATTTAGGAATATTACAGCCTCGGTGTGCATGATGTCCACATAAAGAATCGAGGTCAGTCAGGACATAGACTCAAGCAGTAATGACACTGAGGCATCGGCCACGACAGCCTCTCTAGCCTACGCCGCCTCCCAAACCCCTTTCCTCTACCCCCCAGCTGGCTTCATCTCCCAGTAGGTTTTGGAAACAGTGGTATTACCCAACATATCGTTGGAATTCCTAGTTTGGTACTTGGTTCCCCCTTCCAGGACAGGAGCCAATGATGTTACTGTCATAGGATTAAAGCCCCTCATCCCCGAGGAGCACCAACCAACCCAGGAAATGGTCAAGACCACCCCCGCAAAGGAATTCCCCTTGTGAAATCGATTATCACGACCAATAAAACCACAAACAAAGGGAAGACGACGACGACCCCTACCATTCAAAGGGAATCACAAGTCTATGCCATATGCGATGTTATAGGCCATCCTACCCACATATGTCTGGAGATGGATGAGTTAAAACCATTCCTTGGCTTCGAAGAAAATGTCTCGACGCTGCGTTCCCGTAAAAAGGAACCTACCTCAAAAGGTAAAGGCAAACTGCTGTGTACCAATCACACATGCTCTCTTTGTGGCACCTATGGGAACTATACCCACCATTTTCTAGAGATACCATGGTATAGGGATGCCTTACACGCGGTTGAGTGATCCTATCAATAGGACCCCTCCATTCAGTCTATCGGCGATGAACCTCGTACCATCCTGTACCTACAGGAGGAACGAAGGTCACCAGAAAGACATCCATTTGTCCCTCCTCCCTATAAGCCACCATACACCGACCAGGTACAGGGGAACCTGGTTGCCTCATCCTCTTGGGTTATCAGGCACATCAATTACTATAGACGGTTTGATCAGGTCTTTCACCCAAGGTCACCTGGGTAGTAGTAATCTATATTCGGGGAGTGACCATGCGCGTCGATTCTGCAGATGGCTTGGTCAGGTCTTTGACCTAAGATCTCCTAGGCAGCAGTGACACCCATGAGACTCGAAGAGTTACCAGGTAGGTATATTCTATAGAGAGCTTGATTGAGTATTTGACCCAAGATCTCCTAGGCAGCAGTAACACCCATGGTACTTAGGAAGTTACCAGGTAGGTATATTCTGCAGATGGCTTGATTGAGTCTTTGACCCAAGATCACCTAGGTAGTAGTAGTACCATGCGCATCGATTCTGTAGACGGCTTGATCGGGTATTTTTTCCAAGATCACCTAGGTAGCAGTAGAACCATGCATGTCGATTCTGCAGACGTTTTGATCAGGTCTTTGGCCCAAGGACACCTAGGCAGTAGTAATCAATACCCTAGATACTCATACGATTCTACTTAGAACATATCACAACCTAGCTATCATGAAAGTCACCCTCGCACTCATATACCAACCAGGGACAAGGGAATCGATATCCCAAATTCCCTGCACAGAATGGACCAATGGCCCAATTTAATGTGCCGGTCAATCTAGTGCAACCCTTCCTAGGCTCATAAACAAACATACAACTAGGAGAATTATGAAAATCCTCCAAATGCCACAAAAAAGGCCATGGAACAAACAAAAGGGAGATCCTGGACAAGGGGCAGTGACCGGCAACACCCCCCTTGATCTCAGTCTGGGGACAACCCCAACTGAAATCAAAACTAGGAGCCAAGTAACAACTCCCAAGGAAAAATTGGAGCTTAGAGGATTTGATCACCAGACCGAAAGTAGCACTGTGATCATCACTCCATAATACCCAAAGGCAATGCCATACATTCACACCCCCGAAAAAATAAATTTTCAGTGCCGGTAGGTATGCACCCTCCCATATTCCTTTTTAAAGCTCATGCCTTTCAATAATGTTTTGATGAAAAGAATATGCTTTCACTTGAGGTAGTTGTTTTTCCAGGAAGAACCCGCAAACTACATACAACACCATACACTGAAGGTCCCGGAGTAGGTATCATTCTACCCCCAAAATGATAGAGTCCCAGAAAACTTTGCATATCCTGACATCATTTATCCATCAGAAATAAACCATAGGGTCCTCATGCCCGACCGCATTTATGATCACCTCACCTTACACATGATAAACGTTCGCGTGGGTCGGTAGAGCCTCCCTTCCATTGCGCTTGTCACCTAAAGTAGACCATATATCACAACACAAGTGACGCCATGGCCATACCATTTCAATCCGGAAAGCACCTCGTGCCCATCCATTCATCATGCATAAGGTCAAGTTTACCATTCAAACTAAAAAACCCCCTTCCCATACGATCGGGTTGTACAAGCAAATTGAAAGCACGCCTCTGCGCATCGCATTTGGCCCACCATACCTCCATCAGCATAATCCCATCTGCGACACTTCTTCATCCGCTTCATCAACCTCGCACATGAGACCAGCCAATGGGACCCCCACCCCCAACAAAACACCGTCCTCACACCTTCAGTGAGTGAATCCTTTCATGTTTTGGGGTATCCGTCTCTGTGTTTTGTACACACCAAACTTCATTATTTTATTCTTTTGGTAAGTGTACAAAGACAGCCAACGATGCCCTTCGCCTCTTCACCCTCATATGTCATCTTTTCCCCCATGGAAGAAGTCCTTCATTTCCCTTGGTCGGATTATTTCACCCCCGCGCACGCACCATCATGACATTCATATCTGGTTCACACCCACCCTGGAAGTCCTACCAAATCCAGGGATTTTCCCTTCAGAAATACCTATGACTGCTGCCAAGTTGCTAAAGTATATTCCGACCTCAGGCCACTGAATCCCCATCATCCGTTTTCAGTCACATCTCACCAACATGCCTATGTTAAACCCATCACATCTAGGTCCCCGACCCCTTATGGCGGCGACCCATGGTTTGGTTAAGGCTTCCTTTTTGTTGACCTAGACACCATTTTTCCAAAAAGGAAGCGGTACCTTGGATCACCCCTCCCCATGCAAAGGGGTATCCTCGGGTGGCACTGCGGGAGACATCATTGTCCACAGATGTCATCGATCCTCCTGAAATTCTACTACAACAAAAGCTTTCATGTCACGATGGTATCATACCTTTCAACCATTGCACTTTGATAAGATCCGTCGAAGATCCATGCCTCCATAAGCATCTTTGTCAACAATGCTTACACAGGAAGGTACCAACCAGTACATATGCAGTTTACGCATATGGGTACAACATTCCACCTATCGTCAAAGAAAAACGCCCCTGAGGGCGTCAGCAATCATCATTAACAACCACCAGCATCACTACCACAGTAGTGGCACCGACAACACATGTATCTATCAATTTTGTTTAACTAGCCATAGCATCACGAGCATGGGACATGCCTGCCTCGTTGAAATTTTGCATATATGTTGTATATTTTATCCACTTGCAGGGGCCCCTTAGGCCATGGTCACCTATGAAATGGTGCAAGGTGTTGTCAAATCCAAGGTCATGCAGGCCTCTCTCTCTCTGTGCACGATACATAAAAGAAACTATAATGTATTTTGGCTATACAGTTCTTCCTAGACCTCACGCATTAGGGGGAAAATGTTAACACTAGAAAATCGTACAACAGAAGATGGCATTAATTAATGTTGAGCCTAAGGATTTACAGGGCAGGAACACATTATGGAATCAAGAAAGTATTTAAAATCTCTAAGGTTTTGAAAAAATCAGATTTGAACTAGTCGTAAATGCTAGATTGTGCGCTTAATCCTTCAAGAAGAGTACCTTCTGCGTGCCTTTTTTCTTGATAAGCGCACATTCCTGGAAATGGAAAAAATTCACTTTCCGGGACCACACCAAGCAAAGGAAAGTTACTCCTTATATGAATCCACCTAAGGACAGCCACTAGTGCCTCCCTAGACATCATGTGAGCACACAATGGAATCATACCTCTCCCTTGGGTCACCATCCATCATGTACCAAGGGAGGGAAGGAGGATTTGAAACTCCCCTATATAAAGCCACCAAGAGATGTAGAAATGGTGATCACATCATTATGCTGGCCAAAGTTTCCCAAGCAACACCAGTAGTGTGTGACCCAAAGCTGGAGTTGAAGAGGACTCAATCGTTGGCCACCCAACAATCCTAGTCCACCACGCCAGAGAGAGAGAGGGAGACTGCATTAGAGGCAGATCTTGGAAGGAAACAACCTTGCATCGGGACCTAGATCCACTGCCTAGGTGCCCTTTGGAAAGTGGGTAAAATTTCTTCTCCATTTCAAACGTTTAATAAGAAGAGGCCTTTGAGCTGTTGTTGGTATTATTATCGTTTTGAATCTCTTTGATAGCTTCTGTATATTTGTGTTTTAGTTTTAGTTTAACCAGAGCATACTTTAGCATACTGTTTCCATTAAATCTTATGCTTCTGAGCTCCACCACTTTCTGCCTGTAACCAATAGTTTAAAGAGTAGACCACACTCTTTAAACTGGTGTGATTTCGTACATCCATGCGACAAACACACCACTACACCGAGGACCTGTACCATACCACTGATCCACTGATAACACTTCGTATTCTGCTGATAGGCAGGCTTCTTGTTCCAAATACCAATTGATACTAATTTGACAATTAATACAATAATTTTACTTCAGCTCACACATGCACCCATAGTTAAGACAACCTTCATAGTTTCTACTATTGAGCTCTCCACTGTTCTCAACATCAATTATCAATATATTGAATCTGATCTTGGCATCATTAACATTTTTCTTATTTTGTCATTTTGGTTTAAAAGAATGTCACTGCATATTCCTTTCTAGGACTTCTCCATAATCATTGTTGTTATATATACAATTCCATTGTTCTTAACAACAAGATATTCAGGAAGACATGTTCAATTTCGTTACTTGGAATCTACAAGGGAAGGCCACTACTAGTTTTATCACTCATTTAATTGCTTTCCTCCAAGGAGATCTTATATAGATGAGTGATGTAATGATATAATGATGATAAAAACTTCTCTTACTCATCCTTCTTAAATTTGTTTCATTGTTAACTTTTGTAGTGAGATGCATTGAGTGGTTATCCTCTATAGATCTTTCCAGTTCTATAGCTCAAAGCATAAGTTTTGTGATTTTAACCATTCATCACTTAGTGTGCTTATGTATTCTTAGCTCACATGTTCATGGCTGATGTTCCCTCTACCACTATGGCTGCTTGTTGCCTTCTCTCCTTCCATCAACCTATTGGATATTGAATGCTTCAAGTATCCTTATTCCTCTAAAGTTCTCTATCAGTGGAATTGTCCTTTCCCTTCCTGAACTTTTAGTTGTTCTTATTCCAAGGAGCTTTTCTTGGACTACTTTTATGGGGACTATTTATGAACTTCTCTCCCCCTAGGATGTTGCATCTTATCTATTTTTGGTGGGATATTTACGTTGCTTCCTAGAGCAGCTCCGCCTGATACTATGATGGATTCATTATGTTGTTTAAGTAATATGCTCCCCCTTTCTCTTTTCCTTCCATACTCTATTGGGGTTCTTAATAATGTCCGCACTTCTTTTTGATTCACAGTTTTTTCTAATTTGATTGAATTCCATCATCTTTCTAGAGTTTTTAAATGTAAATGGTAGTTTATAGTTTTTTTCTTTGTGACCAAGCTTGAGGCATACATAACATCTTATTTTACCAAGGTACGTTTGAGCTGATGTATAATATTTTATGCTCCCTTTTGAACATAATTTATATTCAACAAGTTTATGTCTGAAATTATTGCATGCATAACAGTAGCCATGGAAATACTTTGTGTTCCTGGTGATAGATTGTCTTCTCCATTTGTTTGCTTTAGGTAGTCCTTTCATTGGTTGCATCTTTAGTTAGTTGGAATGGATTTTCTTTGTCTTACAGTATGCTGCAATATGTCCAGGTTTGTGGCAGGAAAAACAAGTGATATTTCTCATAGGAGAAAATAATCTCCTTTGACAACTTCTGAATTTATTCAATTCATATTCAAGAGTGTAAGAGCCTTTTGTAGATGACTATTTCTTCATTTTGTTCCTTTTCATTTGAGGTTGCTGCTTGTTTCTGTTTACTTCATTGCAAGTCATGTTCTTGTTGGCTTCTACTTCTGTAGGAATCTTTTGAGTTGCTTCATTATCCTTTACAGCTTTTACAAAAATGATATTCCTGTTATCTTCTACCTTGGACTTACTTGATTCTCCTTCATAGTCTATCCCAACCTTTATGAGAGGAGATCTTTGAGAATTTAGTATTTTTTCCAACTGTTCAGATCTTTTCATTCATGGAGTGTTCATAGATAATTCCCTTTGGGCATTTTCTAATTTCTTTCTCAGGCGTACCACTTCTTCTTCCAATTTATCTTTCTCCTGATGTTTATCTTTAATTTGCTTTAGCAGAATGTCTTCCACCTTCTTAGCTTATTCAAGTTCTACTTTCAAATGAATGAGGTATTATGAATTTGGTTCTTCCTTTACATATTTCAGGAGAATGTCTTTCTATTTTCTACACTTGAGTTTAAGTCTATCTATTTCCTCTAGGTTACTCCTTAGCTCCCCTTCAAGATCTACCTCACCTTCTTCCTCATCTTCCAGAAGGAATCCTTCAGGCTCTTCCTTGGCCATCAACATAAATTCATAGGTTCCTTCTTCATTTGAGGATTCATCTGAGCTTTCAGATGCACTACTATCTTGCTGAGCATAAAGTGATTTTCTATTGAATCTCTTCCCTTTCTTCCATTTATTTATTTTGATTTTCTATGTCTCTTGTGGTTGGTTCTCTGTTTTCTTATGAGGACATTTATATGCATAGTGCCCCACTCTTCCATATTTAAAGCACTTAAATGGAAGTTTACCTTTGTATTTAGTCGTGCCTTTATCCAATATTCTGATGAATTTGGCCTCTTCTTCATCTGAGAATGAACATGTATTTACCTTCTCTTTCATGAACTTGTCTACCTTAAAGGCTGCCTCCCTCACATTTGACTTCCCTTGTGGAAGTCTCATCTCATAAGCTATCAAGTTTACAAGAAATTGGTTCACAGTCAAGATTTCCCAATTTTCTGTTTCTTCTATGGCTAAAACCTTAGGGTTAAACCTGGATGGTAAATATCTCAATATATTTTGCACAATTACACATTCCTTAATGGGATCTCCTAAAGATTTCATGTTATTCACAATTTTCGCAACCTTTAAGAAGAAAATGGCTATATCTTTATCTTCATTGATTCTTACATTTTCGAACTAAGCTCTATAGGTTTGCATCTTGGCCATCTTCAACTTTTTATCTCCCTCATGGATACTTTCTAATGTATCCCATATTTCTTTGGCAGTCTGATTGTGCATTACTTTGATAAATTCTGCCTCACACAGACCACTTAAAAGTGCATTCATGGATTTTTCATTGGCTATGAAATTTTGTTTTGCATATTTTTCTGTGTCAGTATCCTTTGGAGCATATCCTAATTCCGTAGCAGCCCAAAATTCTAATCATAGAGACATTATGTATGTCCTCATTCTTATTTTCCAGAAGGAATAGTTTGTGCCAATAAACAAAGGAGCTTTATTTGTTGAGCATCCTTCTAGGCTAGCCATATTAGGGACTTAAGATCTCCTTCCAGTTGTTAAACTGATAAAAAAGGAATTGGATCTGATACCAATTATTGAACCCTTAGTTAAACTGAGAGGGGGGGTGAATCAATTTAATAAATTCATGGAATTTTAAAACTTTCTTTTACACTTATTTACATCTCCATTTCATGATCAAATTATTATATAATGAAACAACAATCTTAGTATGTGAGAAGCAAATATTATGCAGATTAAATACATAACATCAACACATAATCATCATGCACATGGAAAAAAAATATAATTGGAAAAACATAAGGGAGAAAACCGCATCTTATTATTGTTGTGATGCAAAGGCAAGCTCCAACTTCCTCTCACCATTGATTTTCTGTAGGCTCCAACCTACAGGAGGCTACTACCTCAAAATTTGCAAGCTACAACTTGCAAGGAAGATATAACTCCCATCTGTTTTACGTAGGCTACAACCCAAATGAGGCTCCTACCTCAACCAGCTATAACTGGACATCTATCAAGCTACAAATTGAAATCGAAGCACCAAATCCCATGTATTTTCTGTATGCTACAACCCACAGGAGGCTCCTACCTCAACCACCTCCAACATGACATCTATCAAGCTACAAATTGAAATGGAAGCACCAAATCCCATGTATTTTCTGTAGGCTACAACCCACGGGAGGCTCCTACCTCAACCAGCTCCAACTGGACACCTATCAAGCTACAAATTGATATGGAAGCACCAACTCCATTACAATACAATAAAATGATATGTTGATTTACCTGTGTATCTACTATGTTTTTCTCCTTCTTCACTATTCTCCTTCCAGCCTTCAAATCTGCTTTATATCATCTTTGGATCTTCACAGCTTTTCTATCTGCTCCCTCTTCTTCTTCCACTCTCTAGCCTCTTTATGCATATTACAATAACATCATTTATAGAGATCACTTCATAGCTATTTGCATTCCATATGGGAATATGAAATGAACATGTATGACTCTTTGCCTTCCACCTTCTGATTTTATCGCTCAACACATTTAGGATGTTACAACACTATGTACTCATTTCAACATTATATTGGAGTTTTTCTTTTCCAACAGAGACTTTCCTTTGGATCACAAACAATATAAAATAAATTATACATTTAAAATTACACTCAATTATTTTTCTCAGGCCTTTTAGTTTCTTAGCTTTTCTATGTGTTTGTTCTCTTCTTCTTCTTGTTTGTTTGTCTTTTCTATTTCAACAGTTATATTCCAACTTTGCTGCATAACTTCCCCTTTTAGCCCGAATCTTCTTCTGCTTTCAGCCTTTTCGTTTGTTTTAATGCCGCAACTCTATTCTTCCCAAGCTCCTGGTCCTTTGATTTTCATTTAGATCATTTCTTTGTGACCTGTGAAGTATGGCCCACATAAAAATCTCTTTTAACACAGTGGAGTATTACAAATATGAGTTTTATCAACATACATATGATTTGCGATCAACCAATGCATATTAACATAATACTTAGCAATCAAAAAATGCGTATATAACATACACAGAACAAGGCTATCAGGTCCCACAGTACCTTGAACCAATCACAGTTCATTGCAAACACTTTCCCATAGGTTTCCAAATCTAATAATAGTGATAAACCATAAACCATGCGATTTTCGATATGTGCTCATTGGTGATGCTGCCACGTGGACTCCCTTCATCACATCATGTCGCTTGATCCTTATCGCAACGCAACCAAATCAACATACCTTGCGATGTATTTGAAGTTAAACCATATTTATTGCAGGATGCGATGTTGCGCAAGGTCGACATGCGTACCTCCATTTCACATCACAAAACTTTAAACTTAACTTGCGGTCGCCTTACTTCTATCCCTTAAGTGCTGCGATGTGCGGTATGCAAGTGAGGTCCACATCATCATGTCACGTCACCCTGCCATGTCACTGCCATGTCACCTTGCCACGTCATCATAAATTCCTATGATCTGTGGGGTCAGGGCCACGTCATATTGCCATGTCATTGCCACATCATCGCCACGTCACTGCCATGTCATCTTCATGTCACTGCCACATCATCTTTACGTCACTTCCACGTCATCTTTACGTTAGCACCACATCATATTTACGTCATCCCCCGCACTTTGCAGTTCGTATATTACAATAGTTTAACTTTGTGATTACCTCTATTTCATGAAATTTGTGATATTGTGCCATGCCACCACGTGTCCCTTCTCCACTTCGCATTGCACACAACTTAAATTTCCTTGCGATGACCTTAACACTAAACTCTTAAATTTTGCGATTTGAGAAATCACTCCTGGAGCGATTTGATCTCCGCCATCCATCTCTCGCCTTCACTTTTGCGATCTAATCCTGACTGTCCATTCACCTCCCTTGGAATTATTCAAAGAATTCTATGCCTTAGTCAATTTTATGTTCTTTATATTGTCACGCTCTGTAACTCTTGTTTCTCCACGCTGTTCCTCCTGATATTTTTCCTGAGCTTGTCTTTGTTATTGAATGTCATCCCAAGTTATCACACTCGACATCTACCCTTTTCATACTGATTAAAGCCTTCTCTGTCTCTCAGCTCTTCCCTCTCTCTCTTGGCTTAATAATCTTTCTTTAATTGGCCTCTTCCTCTCGTCTCTCGCCTCTTCTTGCTTATGCTTTGTGTAATATATCTGGTCCTTGCTGTGTCTAGCAAATCCGATTTCCTTCTGCTATGCGCTGAATCAATTCGCTTCCTCTCTGTTGTGTCTGCTTCATTCCCTGCCTCTACTGCCTTGCTGCCTTCTTAGTTGCATTCGATGCCTCTGCTACATTCGCTGCCTCTCTACATTCGATGCCTCTCTGCTTTTGCTGCTTCTTTGCCTTTGTTGCTTAGTTTCATTTGCTGCCTCTCTGATTTTGCTTCTTCTCTTCCTTTTATACTTAGCTGCATTCCTTGCCTCTCTGTTTTTTTTGCTTCTCTGCTGCCTTTGCTGCCTCAGCTACTTTTGCTCCTTGTCTTCCCTTCTTCTTAGCTGAATTCGCTTCTTTGCTACCTCTACTAATAGTCTAATGCTGCTCCTTGCCTCTCTACTGCTCCCCTACCTCTATTTTATGATTTCTTACTACATTGTTGCCTGATATACTCCTTTACCTTATTTCTGGTTCTTCTCTGCTCCTTTTCCTTAATTATATTTTAGGTGTTGCTCCTTTGTGCTCCTTTGCCATCAATGAAAATATTTCCAACAAGAGGTGATTGTTCTACAAAATGGGCATAACATAGACATAAGGGAGTTACAAGGGTAGAGAGGGAAGCCAAAAATGGAGTTGTCTCTGATACCATTTTAGGCCAATAGGTAACCCCACAAAATGTATTGTGTTTTTTCATTAAAGTTGATCATAGATATATAAATGGAGGGAGAGACACTTGGGTTTAATCTCCTAGTGTCTCTTCATATTCCAGCTCTCCTTATTTTCTATTTACACTATTTTATATATTCACCCAATCCCAAATATTAGGTGTTAACACTTTTCTATGCTAGGTTAATTCTCACAAAATTTCATCTGATTGATTGAATCGATGAAGAGAAACAATGCCGAAGGTTTCCTCTCTCCTTCCATGCACAAACGTTTTAAAAATACTAAATCGGACAAAATTTAACCCTTTTTTTTCAAGCATGAATTTTGATTTTTGAGTAGCTTGGGAGGTACTCCAAGCCTTACGGTTCGAGGTTTGGAGGGAAAAGTGCCACAAGGGTCACTTGTGGGCTTGGAACCCAAAGTATAGGGTTTTGCACCAAATTGTGTTTTGGGAATTTCCATGAGCACATTTATACATGTGATGGCATGAGATGATATAGGGTTGAAAGAAGAATCCAACACTTTGAGAATTTTCAAATTCCAAGTTGTAGAAGTGGAGATATGAATTTTTGACATTGACAATGATTTTTTTTTGGTATTCAAGTCATGTGGACTTCAAAAGCATACAATGTAGAGGAAAAAGCATGCAAATGTATACTCAAATTAAACTAAAACTAAAACAAAAATATACATAAGCTTTTGAAGAGATTTAAATGATAATATCGCAAATAGTGGCACTAGGCCCCTTCTTATTAAACATTTGATATGAAGAAGAAATTTTACCCACTTTCCAAAGGCCCTCTAGATAATAGTTCTAGGTCCCGATGTAAGGATGTTGTTTTCCAAGCTCGCCTTGGTGCAATCTCCCTCTCTCTCTGCTGTGATGGACTAAGATTGTTAGATGGCCAAAAATCGAGTCCCCTCTATCTCCAGCTCTAGGTCACACATGCTGGTATTTCTTGGGCAATTCTAGCCATCATAACAATGTGATCACCCATTCTTCATCTCATGGTGGCTTTATATAGGGGATTTCAAATCCTCCTTCCCTCCCTTGGTACATGGTGGATGGTGACCTAAGGGAGAGGTATGATTCCTTTGTGTGCTCCAAATATTCCATTATGTGCTCACATAGTGTCTAAGGAGGCGCTGGTGGCTGTCCTTAGGTGGCTTCATGTAAGGAGTAACTTGTCCTTTGCTTTGTGTGGTCCCAAATAGCGACATTTTTCCACTTTCAGGAATGCGTTATTATCGGGCAAAAAGGCATGCGGAAGGTACTCTTCTGGAATGATAATGCATGCAAATATCATTTTATGACTAGTTCAAATTTGATTTTCTCAAAACCTTAGAGATTTTAAATACTTTCTAGATTCCATAATGTCTTCCTACCGTGTAAATCCTTTGGCTTGACATTAATTAATGTCGTCTTTTGCTGTATGATTTTCCAGTGTTAACAATTTCTCCCTAATGTGTGAGGTCTAGGAAGAATTGTATAGTTGAAATACATTATAGTTTCATTTCTGTATCGTGCATAGATAGAGAGGGATACCTGCATGAAGCTTTGGAGTTGAAAATACCCTGCACCAGTTCCAAGAATGACCACATCTAAGGGATCCCTGCAAGAAAATAAAATTTACAATATATATACAAAATTTCAACGAGGCAGGCATGTCCCATGCTCGTGATGCTATGGCTAGTTAAACAAAATTGACATATACATGTTCTGTCTGTGTCACTACTATGGTAGTGATGTTGGCAGTTGTTGACGATGACTGTTGATGCCCTCAGGGGCATTTTTTCTTTGAAAATAAGTGGAATGTGGTACCCATATGCATAAAATTGTTATGGCATATAGCTATGCAATGTACGCATAGGTGCTGGCTGGGACCTTCCCGTGTAAGAATTGTTGACAGAGACGCTTATGGAGGCACGGGTCTTCGACGAATTTGATCAAAGTGCAATGGTTGTAAGGTACGATACCATCCTGACATGAAAGCTTTTGTTGTAGTCGAATTTCAGGAGGATCGATGACATCTGTGGACAATGATGTCTCCCACAATTCCACTCGAGGATGCCCCTTTTCATGGGGAGGGGTAATCCAAGGTACCACTTCCTTTTTGGAATATGTGTGTTGAGGTCGACAAAAAGGAAGTCTCAACTGGACGAGGAGTCGCCGATATGAGGGATCTGGGACCTGGATGTGGTAGGTTTAACAAAGGCATGTTGGTGAGAGGTGACTGAAAACTGACGATGGTGATTCAGTGGCCTGAGGTCAAAGTCTACTTAAGCAGCTTGGCGACAGTCATAGTTATTTCTAAAGGGAAAATCCCTAGAGTCGGTAGGACTTCCAGGGCAGGTGTAAAATGACTATGAATGTCGTGATGGTGCGTGCGTGGGGGTGAAATATTTTGACCAAGGGAAATCAGGGACTGCTTCCATGGGAGAAAAGATGGAATATGAGGGTGAAGGGGAAAAGTGCACCGTTTGCGGTCTTTGTACACTTACCAAAAGAATGAAAATAATGGGGTTTGGTTTGTACAAAACACAGAGACAGGTACCCCAAAACATGAAAATGTTCGCTCATTGATGTTGTGAGGAAGATGTTTTAATGAGGGTAGGGGTCCCATTGGTTGGTCTCATGTGTGGGGTTGATGAAGCAGATGAATAAGTGTCATAGATGGGATTATGCTGGTGGAGGTATGGTGGGCCAAATGCGATGTGCGGTGGTGCGCATTTTATCTGCTTGTACAACCTGGCCATCTGAGAAGGGGGTTTTAGTTTGCATGGTAAACTTGACTTGATGCATGATGAATGGATGGGCACAAGGTGCTTCTCAAACTGAAGTGGTATGGCCATGGCGTCACTGTTGCTGTGATATATAGTTTACTTTGGGTGACGAGTGCCATGGAGGGGAGGCTCTATCGACCACCGTGGATGTTTATCATGTGCAAGACGAGGTGATGATAAAGACGTTCAGATATGAGGACCATATGGTTTATTTATGATGGAGAAATGATGTCAAGATATGTAGAGTTTTCTGGGACTCTATCATGCTGGGGGTAGAATGATACATGCTCTGGAATTTTCAGTAGATGGTGCTGTGAACGGTTTGCAGGTTTTTCCTGCAAAAAAAACTACCTCATGTGAAAGCATCTTCTTTTCATCAAATATTATTGAAAGGCATGAGCTTTAAAAAGGAATATGAGAGAGGGAATACCTACTGACGCTGAAAAAATATTTTTTTTGGAAAGCGAATGTGTGGCATCTCTTCCGTTCATCATGGAGTACTAATGATGGTGCAACTTACGGTTCACATAATGGACCTTCTGATTTCCTGTTATGGACCTCCGAAGATTTTGAAAAGGGCGTTAAATAGGTGAATATGGACCTTATTTGATTCATTTGTACTTGTTGAGTTTTGAGAGGTCAGAGGACTTTGCGAAGCATTCCTTGCCGTTGCGGTCAGCCCATGTACCAAGGACTAGCGATACTATTATTAGTATGAATCTTAATCGCAAGCATACGAAAAAGGCTCACTTTATCCGCACATAAAAAACAACCCTAACAACAAAGATGGCTGCCGATATCTTTAGATATATAATTAGTTGACCGAGATAAATGCTGCAAAAATCTAGATCTATGCATTAAAATACATTAAGCAGTAAATAAAAAAGAGTTGCTCCATGCATCCAATATACAAGACAAGATTGTTTTAAAGAATTTTTGTATTTATGACACCTAAGAGGAGAACATAGAAAGATGTTACTAGTCCTCCTCAATGGGATGGGTTCTTGTAAGTCCTCAACACTTTAGATCTAAAATCCCTCTCTCTTGATGGTGTAGAGAACCCAGACAAAAATGGAAATCAAAGGGAGCTCACAAGAAAATGGTAGAAAAATATGACAATGATGGTGGATCAAAGTCAGACCAAAAGTATAGATCCAGAGTGATCTTTAGGCAACAAAAGGTAGTGAGTGAATGGAAAAACCCTTCTATTTATAACAAAATATTGAGTTAGTCTAGATATTGGTACATAGTTAAAATATTATTAACCAATTATAAATCCAACTTTTATGGAATATTTTATTATATTTGTTGGAGGGAAAAATAATTTAACTTGGGTCAAATCCATTTATTTGTAAATAATAAATAAATAAATGATTTATTTATTATTTTAAGGATGTGGTTGAGTAATAAACAAACAAATTAAGATTTATTTAATTATTTATAAATGATTTAGTCAAATTTAACAAGGAATATTATTTAAATAAGGTTTAAATAATTATTCCTAGAAAATAATAAGATAAATAATAATTTATCTAATTAATTTTTTTTCTATTTTAAAGTTCATGTATTGGAAAATAGTAATTAAATTTGTTGTTCTTGTTCTTACTAGAAAAACATTAATGAGTTTATTCATCTTCTCACTTTGGGGCCTTCTATTTAAACCATAAACAACAATCAAAAGACACTACTCTAAGTTGTATTTTTCATAAGTGAGAAAGCGAATTTTACTAAGTAAAAGAGAGCACCATATGGACACTTGGGGTCCATCCATGTGCTCGGGCAGAGTTTAGACGCCAAAAAATGGTGTAACAACTATGCTGAGGTAACTTCCATGACGTCATGCATTTTAACTTTTTCAGTTTGATGATGCTAGGGTCTGTACAAATTAGGTTTGTATGGACTCTGGGTGACTTTTGCCGTAGATTGCGCGGACGATTTGGGCAAAAGTGCACCTTCCTTGCGCACAATTTTTAGGGATAGGCGTGCGAGGGTGCTATGTTCCCTAATTTTAGCACGCCTTTGGCGTGCTTGTGAGAAATATAGGTGCACGCTAAGTGTTCTTGTCTGAGGGACAGGCGCACACAGGCCGAGGTGAATTTTTTTTTGGTTTTTTGTCAATTTTGGGTTTTTTCTCTGCACTGATGGGTACCTGTGTTGATGATAGGTTGTTGTGGAGGAAGCGGGACTGGTTCGAGATCTAGAGTGCTATAGCTACTGATATTGGGGCACAACGTCAGTTGGCCACATGGGGCCTTAAGAAGTTTGCTGAAAATGAGTTTCTTCGGTCGCAGTTCCGATTACTGTGCTAAATTATACAGAACTAGTGTCGAATGCGCAACATGTTCATGTTGCGGGGGAAAAACTTGGCGATCCATCCTGAGATGGATATCTACTTTGTGACCGGGTTACTGCCTCAGGGTGAGGACCTGATGTACCCACTCCCCTCTGGGAGAGTGAACTTGGATAGATTCCGAAGGTGTCATTGTGGGGGGGTGCCTCTTACCGAGGGATGCATCAGTATTGCATCAGTTACATATGTGGTAGAGCGGTGTGCTCTAGCAGTGATCGTAAGACTAGCGAGGTCATTTGCTTTGCATCGAGCGTGTAGCCCGCAGGTTGGAGTTTTATGCCGGTTGAGGTCCAGGAATTTTTTCGACTTCGCCCGCTTTTGTTTTGACGGGATGGTGTCGCAATTGAACAAGGTCAAACGTGGATCTAAGTCATTAGCATACGCTAGCATCTTGTGCAACATCATGTACGAGAGGGTGGTGTTGCTAAGGCTGGTGGTGGCGGTGCCATTGTGGGGCCACAGGAGCCACGCATGAGGAGGAGGGTTTCGATGATGCCGCGGGGCGGTGGTGGCATGGTGGGGCGTTATTGGAAAGCCATGACAGAGGCCTGGTTCGAGGCCAACCCACATATTTTCTTGCCATACCCGTATGTGGGAATGGACTTCCAGGGTGACCCAGACATGGGTCCCCCTTTTGGCTATGTTTGGGGACCTACAGATACGTGTTATATATTTTTTCTGAATTTGTTTGATTATGTATGTACGTATGTGTTTTTCTAGTGACACTGACATTGTTTTGGTTACTTGTCTAGATGTTGGTGAGGTGGGTCGTCCCGTGGCCTGACTAGTGGGCCACGATCCTCCGCGATGACCTCGGGGTGGTCAGGGAGGAGTTGATGCAGGCGGACAAGGTGGTGGTGTTGGTGGACCTGGTGGTGATGTTGGCCCTTCTAGGGAGGGCAACAACTCGGCTGCTAGAGGGGTTGCGATTGAGTGAGCTCGCGCTGATGTGGTAGAGGCACGGATTGCAAAATTGACAGCTCAGGTGACTAATCTTGAGGACTTCTGGGGTCGAGTGGATCGCTTGACCTAGGGTATGCTTGCTTGAGGTTTCATGGATGAATTCGAGGAGGTCTGGTTAGAGACAATGATGGCCTACGAGAGGGATTATCGGCCCACTCTACGTCGAGTGGCGATCGTAGTTGCGATAGCAGCTCCAGTGCTGGTACCGGGAGTAGTGGTGGGTCCAAGTGACCCTCTTGAGGGGGCACCCCCTGATATTTGGATTTGGAAAATAACTAGTGTGAAGTTCTTCCATTCTCTTACCTGCGGATTTATATATTACAGAGCAAAATTGGGCCGGCGGCTTACTATTTTTGTACTCGAGATATAAATATATATATATATATATATATATATATATATATATATATATATATATATATATATATATATATATATATATATATATATATATATATATATATATATATATATATATATATATATATATATATATATATATGAAAGATATTTTTGCGTCTCTACATGAAGTATCACCTGTTTCAGTTTATGTATTTTGTTATGCTGATGGATATCTATATTTTTGGTTTTATGTACAATGGTTTATTCGAGATGCATTCCAGTTTAGGATATTGTTAGCTATGCGATCGACTGTTTGGTTTTGACTCCTTAGTACATGTGAAAATGTGATATAGTCCAATTGTATGCTTAATATTTTGGCACGCAAATATTTTCTAAACAGATGTGAATCTCTTGTCTCAAATGTTTGGTTTAGCTGTGATACTACTAACTGGGAATCGAGGTAGATATGCATATGGCGAATGCCCTGATGGAGGGAATCGTCCATAAGTCTGATGACGATGTCATATTTTTCCTAATTGTTTGTTGCTGAACTGATACACACACTTTTTGAACATGGTGATGATCAGTCAGGGCAGTAAATGACCCAGGAAGCTACAGCTAAATTTTGAGACCATCTCGATGCTCCATCAGCAAATCCAAAATATGGTTTGTTTTGGTGATCCATGGTGATACTTTGAGCACTTTTAAATAATTATTTGGTTCAAAAATTTTGAGTGGTTTGGTATTTGTGTACTCTCACTCTAGGGAAAGGGTTGTCAGGGCCCTTATGGGTAGAATTTCTTGAGGTAAAGGCCATTGAAGGGGTTAGTGAGGTAAGTCCTACCCGATTCCGTCAAGATGTATGCCCCATGTCGGAGGAAATGTTTAATGATGTAAGGTCATTTCCATAAGGTTTCGAAATTTCTTGGCCCTAAGTCCTCTTTTACGACATCTTAGCGGAGGATTAATTCTCCCTCGGTGAATGAGCGAGGGGTGATGTGGTGGTCGAATGATGCTTTTACCCTTTTCTTGTGGACCTCATTATGTTGTAGTGACTGACATCGATTTTCATCGACAAGATCTAGTTGGACTAGGCGTTTCTCTAAAGGTTGGGTGTCATTGAGGAGTTCGATGGTAGCATGCAAATTTGGGATTTTGCAAAAAATCAATGCAAAAGTGTAATGTTCCAAAAATTTTCGACAATTATTTGGAACATTAATTTTTGCTAATTTCACTTAGGAGGAGAATAAATGGGTAAGGAGGCCCATGCATCATGATATTCTCAATAAAATCCCTCATAGTATGAAAGGGGATCATCTTTGGAGCTGGTTTTCACACCCTCATGTGTGAACAAGGTTATTTGCAAGAGGCTTGGTTAAGTTTGACCAAGTCAACAACGTTGGGCCAAGAGGTGGAGCACACTTAGAGAAGCAACACAGTATGAATGAGGAAAGGGTTATTTGGTGGGGGAAGCCCTAATAGGAGTGGGACCCATGGAGAGGGGCTTTCACTTGTTTAAAAGGAGGACAAGGCAACCATTGTTTCTCATGCTTATGTTTATTCATCTCAATTGTCCATTAGACAATTATGCATTCTTTGCTGCTTAGCAAGAATTGCCGGATGAATTCCTGTTTAGGATTCCTTCTACTTCTTGAGAGGTCTCTTGAGGGATTTTTCTTCATTTTCCTCACATCCAGGCTTGAGGCAAATCATCCTCCATCAAGACAACATTATTTTTGCAGCATATTAATGTTGTGTTGCTAGGTGTTGCAGTGACGGTTCACTACACCACCTTCATCAGCTATTTTTTAGAGGAGGAGTCCCTCTTTCCTTTGGGATATCAGTTTGGAGGCATCCCGAAGATTATTGCAGACTTTTGCATCAAGCCCAACTCATTCCATAGCCCTACAACGCAGTTCCATCCAGTGACTGCATTATTTTGAGAGGAGCATTTGCAGTGGGGCTCTTGCAGAGTATTGGAGGGAGATATCTTTGGTGAAGGGAGCAGCCTTTCACTTGAAAGACCCACTGGAGGAGGCACATTCAGTTTGAGCATTAGATTTAGCCATTTCCATCCAGTTCTAATTCTGAGTTGCTGCAGCTACCCAGCAACTCCGACATTTCTGTAGAATTTCTATTTTGTATGTTTTGCAGCTAATCCTTTTAGGGATTGTGCATTATTATTTCCAGGGGGTTGAGATCTTGATAACCCTATTGTATTTGAGACACATATTGACATATTTGTGTATTGACACTATTATGCAGCAATTTCCCTTCATGGACTGCACTGTCATAGATTGAGTTCACTTGTATAGCAGTGTTTTCATCATGATGTATGTACTTGCTCTTTGAGGCTGAGCCCTTCTCATCTTGAGTATCATTTTCCTAAAGATATTGTATTCTATTGTTGCTGCTATTATTTAATAAGAAGGCTATGGATTTCTCTCATGTTTTTATGAGTTGAGTGTTGTTGTTGCACCATTATTTTTCTTTCTTATTTCTAGAGGTCCAACTCTAGAATATCTTGAGATATTCTCATTGTTGTAGCAATTTATTGGAAAAGGAATATTACAGTGGTATCAAAGCATGATCTCTAGCCCAGCCATTGGATCTCAGCCATCATGCTATCAAGGAGAGAGAAGATGAAGAATCCATTTAATGGAGAGAAAAAGGAAGATGAGCTTACAAAGCTTCTTCCAAAATCTGTATGGAGCATTCATGAAGAATTTGAGGAGATAATGAGGGAGATTGGTACAGGATCTCCAAGAGGGTTTGAAACTGAGTCAAACTCTAGATTTTCTTGTAGGGGATGTGAGCATGCAGCCACACCTTATGATACACAGTGCAGTCACATGGCCAGTTTTGCCATGAGAGGAGAAGAAGAAGAAGAAATGCCGAAGGAAGGAACTCTTAGAGGTTTCTTGCATGAATATGAATCTAAAACTCAGAAGTTTAGAGATCATATTAATTTTCCAGAGTTTTGCAAGATCTTGGTGAAGAGGAGCAAGCAACATAATGAGGATATATTTCTTCTATCTATCTTTGATGGTTCCCCTACTTGTTCAGCCAGGGCTTGGATAGAGGAGCTAGACACCTTTCTGCATCAGCATCAGATTTCTGAAGATGAAGCCATCAGAGTAGCAGCACTGTACTTGGGAGGTAAGGTCTATGCATGGTGGTTGTTTGAGTCATTTACTTTGAAAAATGAAAATACCTCTTCCTATGCAATGTTCATTAGAAATTTGATGAAGATATTTGGTAGGAGAAATTTTGAAACACATGTTAAGGAAACAAACACATTCAAACAAACAAAACCCTTGCATGTGATGAAGGAAACCATAGACTCAAAAACATTTTAGAGGACCATGAAGGAGGCTGATATATTGCATGATGCCTTGTAGGAGGCAATATCTTCATTTTTGGCACAAAGAGGCAAAGAGATCCTTTTTCCAAAAGAGGATCCAATCATTGGAGGGTTTCCCACTCATATTGAGGAGGTTGAGGGCAACAATGCTGTCATTTCTAGAGTTGATCTAGTACCTCATGCAGAGGGGAAAGGAGCACTTACTCCAACTAGAGGGATACTTTCAGCTTTGCAAGGAATTTCCCAGGATCTCATACATGGAGGTCCAAGCACAATCAATGAGCAGCATGATTATGCAGCACTGCAGCTAGAAAAAGGAGGAAGGGAGGAAGAGCAGCATTGTGTGATGAGAGGCACACACCCTTCTCTATTTCAGAAATCTAGTGCAAAGAGGAGGCAGACAGTATTGTGCTGTGAGAACAAGGGAAAGATTTCCCAACCATATGTGCAGTCCACTCTTGACATAGATGTCTCACTGCATAGAGGCACTCCACCAGGGAGGCCACCTGATCTATCATTGATGAGAGACATTTTGTCTTTGGATTCACCGCTCTTGGATTTTGGAGAGGTGAATATTTTGGAGGAGAAATTTGGCATGAGGGATGTCAAACTAGCAGACAAAAGCAGGAGGAGAGCTACACATGCCAGATCACCAACATTGTCTCTTGGGAGGATTGATCCTTATTGGAGGTCACAGCTCTTAGTAGAGTACTCCAAGGATCTTGGTGCATGCATGGTTCTAGATGACCCAGATAGAGATGATGAGTATATGGTGGATTATGTGGTCATCTATTCACATGGCAGAGTCTTCTTGACTAGAGATTATAGTCTCAAGGATAAGTTGTTGCATGCAACACATCAGGACTTATTTTCCATGCATTGTGATGCATATCTGACCTTGGCAGAGGAGTTCAATTGGGAGGGCATTCAGCAGGACATACATCAGCATATGGGAGATGTAGAGCCCAAATGATGATGATGAGGATATCATAGCCACCTTCCTACTCATTGGGAGTAAGGGAGTATTTTCAGTTTAGCCATTTCGGCTCAGATCTTTGAGTACATGATGGAGAATGTACAATTTCATCTTATATTTTGTACTTCTTGTATTTGTATGAGCAACATATTGTAACAAGGAGGATTATTCCTTCTTTTATATTGTATCATTATGTATTTGAAGCTATTTTTAGCATTGAGATTGGCTATCTCATTGGTGGTTTGTGGGAGAGGCCACATGATTCTTGGTGTGCACCATTGGCACCAAATTGTACTTTCATGTTTATGTGTTGTAAAATGATTGTGGCAGCATACAAGTGGCTAGGAGAGCACTTGTTTTCATTTGATTTGATGTCGGAAAGGGATGCAATACGTTGGTTTCTTGTGTGGGACCTTGATCCACTTTCCGGTTGTCATATGACAACTTGTTTCTATTGGTTTTTTCTTCCATGTATTGTTGATATGTATATATTCATGGGAGGCTTTTATTGGAGAGTGGGCTTGAGATTAAGGATGCCCATTGGGAGCATGATTCTCCCTACTATACATGTTTTACATTTCAGGAGGAACCATGGGCCAACCATGATTTCCACATTACATTTCTTTCCTTCTTGTGGGAGAAACCACTTGGAGAAATTGAGGAGGCATTCCATGGATCATGAGGAGATGGAGGAGTTAGCACAACCAACTTTTTTCCCTTTGAGGATGAGAGGAAATTCATTTATGAGCCACTCCATTTATATGAGAAAAACATATGGTGAGAGTATTGTTGATTTTCATGATGATTTGTCTATATATATGCATCTCTTAACCATATATGTGCAGGGATTTGCTCAAAGGAGGGATATTCTTCCTTCTAGATTCGATGGTCTACATAAGGCCATTATGGATGATCACTCCCTAAATGAATATGGGGAGGATATTTATTGTGGATAGCATAATCACATTACACATGACATCATTCACTTTCTCCGAAAGATTGGGGCAGCAAGCAAATGGTGGGGAGGCCACCCATCATTTTATTTTCTATGGCAATGGAGAGTCAAACTACGTTGGCTTCATTTGAGGGACCATTGTCCTTCTCCTTTACTACACATGGCAGCCAACATGATTCTCCTTATGGTTCCTTGGTTGATATTGCTAGAGCTTTCCTTGGGAGAATGATTGGAGGAGAAACACATTGGGTGGATGCGTCCTTGGAGGGAGAAAAATCCCACACACTTTGCACTACATGTTCTAAAGGGAGCATGGGAGATAGTATGGACACTAAAACAACTCATTTGTTTCATTATGAGGTGAGCCATATGAGGAATGAGATGCCATATGATTATGACTTCCAACTCATCATATATGGAGAGACTTGGGCCAACATGATTTTCAACGTTGGAGGAGAGGTCCTTGGGGATCTAGTATTCATCTTTCCACTTGAGGGCAAGTATTTTGCAGCCCAGGATCAGAAATTTCTATACACTTATCATGAGTGGAGAAAAGGACAGCCTGGGGTAGGCTACATTGTCTACTATGAGCATATTTTCATCCCACCTACTTTTCCAGAGCCCAAGGTGGAGGACAATTTCCAAGAGTTGCCTAGTTGGAAGGTAACTAATTTTGCACAGATGATTGCTTGGGGGATGGAGGATCCACATGAGGAAGATGTTCCTAAAACACTTCATAGACTCCATGTCTTGAGAGGAGGCTTTCCAGTTCTTTCCATACAGTTGCTTGTGGACAAGAAACATTTGGGAGGGGAGGACTGTAATGTTCCAAAATTTTCCGACAATAATTTGGAACATTAATTTTTGTTGATTTCACTTAGGAGGAGAATAAATGGGTAAGAAGGCCCATGACTCATGATATTCTCAATAAAATCCCTCATAGTATGAAAGGGGATCATCTTTGGAGCTATTTTTCACACCCTCATGTGTGAACAGGGTTATTTTCAAGAGGCTTGGTTAAGTTTGACCAAGTCAACAACGTTGGGCCAAGAGGTGGAGTACACTTAGAGAAGTAGCACAGTATGAATGAGGAAAGGGTTATTTGGTGGAGGAAAACCTAATAGGAGTGGGACCCATGGAGAGGGGATTTCACTTGTTTAAAAGGAGGACAAGGCAACCATTGTTTCTCATGCTTATGTTTATTAATCTCAATTGTCCATTAGACAATTGTGCATTCTTTGCTGCTTAGGAAGAATTGTCGGAGGAATTCCTATTTAGGATTCCTTCTCCTTCTTGAGAGGTCTCTTGAGGGATTGTTCTTCATTTTCCTCACATCCAGGCTTGAGGCCAAGCATCCTCCATCAAGACAACGTTATTTCTACAACAGATTAATGTTGTGTAGCTGGGTGTTGTAGTGAGGGTTCACTACACCACCTTCATTAGCTATTTTTCAGAGGAGGAGTCCCTCTTTCCTTTGGGATATCAGTTTGGAGGCATCCCGAAGCTTATTGCAGAATTTGGCATCAAGGCCAACTCATTCCATAGCCCTATAGCGCAGTTCCATCCAGTGACTGCGTTATTTTGAGAGGAGCATTTGCAGTGGGGCTCTCACAGAGTATTGGAGGGAGAGATATTTGGTGAAGGGAGTAGCCTTTCACTTGAAATATCCATTGGAGGAGGCACATTTAGTTTGAGCATTAGATTCAACCATCTCCATCTAGTTCTATTTCTGAGTTGTTGCAACTACCCAACAAATCCGACATTTCTGTAGAATTGCCATTTTGTATGTTTTGTAGCCAATCCTTTTAGGGATTGTGCATTATTGTTTCCAGGGGTTGATATCTTTCTCCCCCTATTGTATTTGAGCCACATATTGACATATTTGTGTATTGACACTATTATGCAGCAGTTTCCTTTCATGGACTGCGCTATCATAGCTTGAGTTCACTTGTATAGAAGTGTTTTCATAATGATTTATGTACTTGTTCTTTGAGGCTGAGCACTTCTTATCTTGAGTATCATTTTCCTCAAGATATTGTATTCTATTGTTGCTGCTATTATTTAATAAGAAGGCTATGGATTTCTCTCATGTTTTTATGATTTGAGTGTTGTTGCTGCACCATTATTATGCTTGCTTATTGCTGGAGCTCCAACTCTAGAATATCTTGAGATATTCTCATTGTTGTAGCAATTTCCTGGAAAAGGAATATTACAAAAAACGCAAGCTACCTTGGTTTTTTGTGAAAGGACTAAGGTGGAAATCCTGGGATGAGAGGGAGGAAGTAATCCTATCGCCAATATGAGCTGATACAAATCGTATATGGTGGATTGTGTCATCAGCGTTTTGTGGGGAAAGAATCTATGTAATGGGATTCTGTATGAGCGCAAGGTTTGGTTCCCTGCTAGGATGGTTGATTTCTGGTAGGTGGAAATTGTGCCTGCCGCAGAGGTGCCTGAATGTTTCCATTAGGGGGCATGACTCTGGTGTGTGATTTTTTCTGGTGTAGATGGTGCACGATATTACAGAGGAAACAGATTAGATAGTGTGGGATTCTATGCTACTCATTGTTCCTGATGTGGATGCTTAGAAAGGTTCAATCGTAGAAGAGGTTGTCTTCTGTTTCCATTTCCATATTTTTGGCTTAGGTGCGTCTATCTCTTTGGTGGAGTGTAGAATCAATGCAAATCGTGGCGCTCTCAGATTAGGGAGATGTACACACTTAAACATATGATGAAAGTGTGAACAAATCCGGAAATAAGTGCGCACGATCTTCTCTTGGTTTGAGAGAAGCTTCTGAGGGAGAGAAGAGACTATTCAGAGGCTGCTTTCGAGAGGCTTGAGTTCTCTGCATTGGTTGAATCGGTGACCGTTTAGATCACATAGGCCGAATGCTATCCTAGGCTTGGCCGAGGTTTTAATTTGTTGGTGTGTTGTCTTATCTTGCTTGATACACCATTGTGAGGGTGGGGACATTGACACGACGATGTATTTTTTATGCCATTCCCGGAGTTCGTCCTGTCTCTTCTCTATGGCATTAATCATGTCAATGGTGGGATGAATTTGCGAGGCATAAGTACAATGTCACTCATAATGATTACCCTGACATATTAGGAAAAATATTCTTGATATGCAGGTTCTATCGAGTTCAGTTTGAGGTCTGATGGGGAACCAGTGCTGGAAGGCTGCTAAATCAGGGCAATGGATGACTGCATGGTCTTTATTTTTGCATAACATACATGTTGATCGTCCTTGCGAAGGGCAGTTGGGGGTAACTAGGGGTTCCCTGGTGGGCCGTTATTTAGCTGTCAAGAACATGATGGATGTGCTTAACTCATCTGCTTGGGTCATGGAGCTTCCTGCGGACTTGGCATCCATGTCATCTTCTTGGGAAAGGCGGGCTATTGCTGAGCGAAGGCTAGTAAGGGCTAGCTAGAATCGAGATATGTGGTGAAAATCTTCCAAAATGTGATTGTTGATGCATAATGGACATGTGAATTGCAATTCCCACAATCCAACATAGTAAACCCTTTCGATTGGATACCATCTATGGATGAGATCCAGCGATGCGCACTCTTCGAGGAAGTGACCACATTCATCACATAGTGTACAACATATAATGGGCATAACTGGGGGTATTTCTACAACCCTACTTCCTCTTGTAGGTATAGCATGATGCGAGGCTCATTGTTGACAGACTGGGTTGAGGGTTCCCCTTGATAGGATCGCTTAATCACATGTAAGGCATCCCTATATCATGGTATCTCTGGGAAATGGTGGGTGTAGTGCCCATAGTTGCTACAGAGAGAGCATGCATGATTGGTACGCAGCACTTTGCCTTTACTTTTGGTGGTAGGTTCCTTTTTTTGGGAACACAACATTGAGATGTTTTTTTCGGAGCCAAGGAGAGGTTTTAATTCATCCAGCTCTGGACATATATGGGTAGGATGGCCTATTACGTCACATATGGCGCAGACTAGGGATTCCCGTTGAATGGTGGGGGTCATCATATTCTTTCCTCTATTCTCAGTTTTCTTGGCCGTGATTACCAGTTTCACAATGGGAAATTCCCTTGTGGGGGTGGTCTCAACCATTTCTTGGGTGGGTGGGGGCTCCTTGGGACTGAGGGGCTTTAATCCTATGGCAGTAACGTGGGTGGCTCCTATTCTGGGAGGAGGAACGAGGTACAAAACTGGGAATTACAACGATATGTTGGGTAATACCAGCGTTGCCAAAACCTATTGGGAGATGAAGCCAGCTGCGGGGTAGAGGAAAGGGGTTTTGGAGGTGGCGTAGGCTAGAGAGGCTGTCATGGCCGATGCCTCAGTGTCATTACTTCTTGATTCTGTGTCCTAACTAGCCTTGGCACTTGATGTCGACATCATGCATACCGGGGCCCCTGTGACATCGGGTGATGCCTAAGGGATAATGGGAGGATCTCCTAGGAATGACCCTAGAATAGACAATGGTCTAAATTGGCTAGGGCCATATTCTTGGTACTATGAAAGACCATTCGAGGCTATATATACATAAGGTAGAATTACATTCGTGTTGGTTAGTGGACGCTTCTTCTTGTGTGTCAGCTGGTCTACAGTAATGATGCAGTCCTCTTGGGGGAACATCATAATGCGAAAGACAGAGGAGGCTATGGTGGACATGGCATACATATAGCTCCACCCGAGGAGTATATTGTAATCCAAGTGCGCGTCCAAGACTTCAATGTCTATGTGGAGCGTCTTTCTGGCTAAAAAAACCAGGACATTTTGGTAGAGGCCGATGGAAGTCGAGGGATGACCGTCATACACTCAAAGCGTTATGACTAAGGGTTTTAGTTTGGGAGAACCTAACTTCTGCCAAACATTTTTTGACATGATGCATGTCGATGAACCCTCGTCTATGACACATCAGTGAATAGTGATATTCTGGACCGACACTGGTACTTGGAATACGACCATGGAAGGAAGTCGGGGGGTGGTTTGTCTAAGTCAAAGCCATCAGGTGCGTATCAGCAGGGTCAATGGCACCTAATGCGGAAAGTAGGGCTTTCTGTTGTTTTGGGCATGATTGCAAGACTTCCAAAGCTGACATAGCAGTGAGAGATTGAGCTAAATTGTCCACGATGCTATAATTATGGGCCACTTTGGATTATTTTCTTGCTTTCCTATTGGGTCCCTTTTCCATCTTTGGAAATGGTTCTATAGGCATCTTTGAAACGATCAAAGGTGCAGTCGGTGCACTAGTGCTAGCCCCTGACATAGTGGTATCTGGTGGGGTGTCGTAGTTGCGATTTCGTGTTAGGAAAAACATCTCTTCCCTAGTCAGCTAGATTTCATGGCTGCTTTTCTCGGAATTGTCTGGGTTTTGCTACTGAGTGCTGACCGTCCCTTGGTGGGGGAAAGGATCTTGCATCATAGCGGGTTGCTCAGAAGATCCTCCTTATCCTCGATTACTTAGTAGCTTTTTTAGCTCAGGGAGATCGGGACAGTGGTGAATATAGTGCCCGTACTCTCCATATATCGAACAGGAGTGGTTTGCTCGAAGAGATGGCCTTTTGCTTTGTCGTTGGGCATATCTTGGCTCCTGGTTCTGATTCCGGTTGGAGTTACCTCTAGATTGGGATCACAGCGGGAACTACTGGTTGCTGCCTCCCTGTCCAGGGTTCCCTTTTGGCTTTTTTTTTGGATTTTTTCTTTACCACGTTAGGAGGGTAGTTCTCCTAGTTATACTGGTGTGGTTGGTTTTGGGAAGACTGCACAAAGTTCACCTGTGCATTGGTTTGCGTAGGTGGATCGTGTTCTTGGGACTAAGCATAACGTTGTCCTAGGTTTGCACCTGGCCGTTGGAGGGGAGCTCTTCTGTCAGTTTTTATTTATGCGTATTGGGTCCCCTCAGCTTGCGAATAAGGTCCTCCTTGGTGATATGCTTGTGCCCTATTAGTAAAATTTTACTAAGGCATATGATGAATTTGAAATCTGGGTTGAGACATGTTCTAGGTAGAACTATATGTGTAACCAGGGTTTTGACTGCTGTTGCCTAGGTAACCTTGGGTCATTGACCCAATTAGCCTGTTTGCAGAGTTTGATGCGCCTGGAAATTCTTGATAAGTTTGTAGGGGCAGGGCGTTAGGCAGGATGTTGTAAATGTATCCTAACTGCATATAAATCAGTTCAAGCTTCTGGGCTTTACTGATTGCATCCATTAGTCTTTCCATTAGCCTGAAGTTTATTGTAGCATTTTTCAGTAGGAATAAGGCCTCTCTTTCCCTCACAACACATTTTCTATTGGTAGTTGTGTTGCAACAGCTGTAATCATTATTGGAGGATTGAGAAGCTAGATCTAGAGCTTATAGCTTGTAGATTTGAAGAAGGGATCAACCCTTCAAGATTAGATCTGAACTTGCAACATATTTCAGCCATCTATTTGACAGATCTAGCTTCAGATCTATATTTTCCAGTAGATCAAGCATCAAATCCCAGGAGGGAGATTTTCCAAATTTGTAGATCTGGAAAATCCTTTCTGGGTTATCTTGGGAATCCATCACATTGGCCAGATCTTGAATCTTAGCATCATCTGAGCTCCAGATTTGAGTAGATCTACATTTTCCTTTTCAGCCTGCAATCATATGTTCACATTCTGCTGAAGGAACAGTGTAGTATTTGCTCTAGTGGCTCTCCAGTTACACAGTGCTGATTGTGGCATGTTTTCTAGGTGGTTCTAGGCCATCTCTTTGGCTAGATCTCCTCATCTTTTGTACATTGTGTAACTGAATCTTATCCAATATAATAAAATTGCTCATCTTCTCTGTAAATTTTGATGTTGTCTTAAGATTTATTGTTTTCCTTGTTGCAGTTCTTATATTATGTTTTAGTATTAATGCATTCTCCCTTTTGGGATATTACAGTGGTATCACAGCATGATCTTTGGCTCAGCTTGTGGACACTTCATCTTTTACATCAAAAGAAGAAGCAGATATATTAGATCTATCATGGAGGGTGAAAATTCTTCCACTCCTTTCTTTAAATCCATGCCAAATCTCTCCAAGGAGGTTAATCAACTGAACAAGGAAGGACAGAAAGAAGACCGAAGAAGAATTAATGAGGAAGGTCCAAGCACTTCCTATCAACAGAAAATAAAACCAGAGAATCATAGATCTCCTCATAGATCTACTATGCCCACTTTCTTTGAAGAAGGTAAGAGGTATAAAAATGAAGAAAGAAAGGAACCTAAGGCTCATGAGACTCTCAGCCTATATCTTGATGAGTACAAAGCACAGTCTAGAGCATTCGAGGAGAAGCTAAATCTCCAACAATTCTTCAAAATCAAAGAAGAAAGAGGATCCTATAGTTGCAATAGAAGAAAGAGGCATAATAGATTCTATTTTCCTACATTTGATGGATCTTCCTCAAGTACTGTTAAAGCTTGGAGGAGGGAGTTAGATGTATTTTTTAGGCTACATCCTGTAGTTGAAGAAGAGGCTTTTCAAATTGTAGCACTTCATCTTTTAGGTGAAGCCAATGATTGGTGGTTTGGTCACATAGAGCATGTAAAGGTGACTAAATATTCAGATTTATTTCACAAGTTGAGGAAGAAATTTGATGTGAGAAAACCAAATATGTGTCATAAAGTGACATTCCCTAAGGGAACAAAGGAGGATGTCAATCTCATCACTCTAGACAAGAGGTCATTACATTCACCACCAGCTGCAGAAGTACTTGCATCTGGAGAAGAGACACTTGCAACTTTGCAAGGTGGTCTTGAGCTCTTGACACATAGAGTCCCATGCATAATCCAGGAGGTGCATGAGGAAGAGAAGAAATATTCTAGCTGGTACAATGGAAGAAGAGCAACCATCTCTCTTACCAGTAGTTGGAGACACCATTGTCCCAGTTAGATTAGATCCAAATGTTGATTTGAAGCAGCAAACTATCACAGGGAAAATGACCCTTGATCTAATCAAGGAGTAGATGAAAAGCTATCCCATTTTGTCATGGATGAAATACATTCAACCTCTTGAGTTGAAGTGTAGAGTTTTAGAAGAAGGGATGAGCATGATCCTATGTATAATAACTGATTATGAGATCAGTATTGTGCCTTGCTTTGAGACAAAAAATATATTACCCTACATATCTATAGCACTGTCACTTAGTAGCTATAAAAATGAAGAGGCCCCATCACTCTTGGAGCATTCTGAAGGTAGCTTCACTCATGAAGCAATGGAGGTAAAGATGAAAAATGGTAGACATCTTGAGATGAGGAACCTTTCCTCCTTTCTAGATGACCATTTCTCAATTATCTCACAGCTCAAAGAGAGACTTCTACCTACAGAATATCCAGAACCTCATTGGTTTTGGAAGGCCATGGATGAGAAGAAGGTCTCATTAAGAGATCTCATTGGAGGTGTAGTTCAACATTTCATGAAGTGCAAAGTTCTTCATCAGTTTTGGGAATATGGTATTCTAAAAAGGGAGGATACCATGATTATGCAACACGTCACTCATCTTCCATATTAGGGTGAGTGGGTGAGGATTTTAAGCAAGGGGTTGCATGAACACTTGCAGATTTATGATATGGGCTAGCAAGCTTGGTTACGTTGGTTTCCCCTGGGAGATTCTTGTCACTACCCAAAGGATCCTATTTCTTTGATCCATGCCTTGAGGAACACTTATGAATGAAGAAGGAGGCATGGCTACGCTGACCGCTCTTGGGTGAGTATGGTTACCACCCAATAGCTCATATTTTTCTGATTCATGCCTTGTGTATCAATGATAGAATGCAAAAAAAGAAGGCATGTTCATTTTGTTTTCACCTAAAAGATATTGGCCACCACATGACATCTCCTATGTCTATGTGTTTTGTATTGGGTAAAGCTTGGCATGATGCTCTCATGATGTGCATTGATGATGTTTCTTTGTATTGGGCTAATGTGACATTTCATATGACCATTAGTATGTTTTTTTCTTCATGATGCACATGAGAAGGAGATAAAGCAACAAGATCTCTTGTTGCTTTAGTTGCTTTTGGGGGAGTTTGGCTTGTCCATATTACATGGAGGAGATGGAGGATGGTAGAAAAGGGCCTTACTCAGGTGGTTACTATTAGGAGAATATGGTTTGACATATTTGTCTACCCATATAAATCCTTTCCTTCTTCTTTTGCATAATGTTGGAATGATGTCTGGATCCAACAAGGCCAACGGGACTAAGGATGAGAGCATATTAATGCTCAATAAAATTTATAAAACATGGGATGGAGAGATGTATTGTGAGATGGAGCTTTTCCTTTGTGGAAAGAGCCACTTTATTTTATGTATCTCATGTATTAATGATAAATTTGGAACTCATGTGGTTGTCACTTGGTACTTCATGATGGAAGGAGGAAATCTAACCATACAGTTAGAGGTCATTCTATATGTTTTTGAAAGACAAATTTGGAACCAAACATACATAACACATTGCAGAAAATGGAGGAAGCCTTCCTTATGTGGATGCCATTTGGAGCAGAATAGATGCCTTTGCATCTACCTTTTTAGTTTCTTGAGGACAAGCAACATTTTACCTGGGAGGACTGTAATATTCCCAAATTTTCACTTGATATTTGGAATATTAGAGTTCTTAACTTTCTTAATAAATTGAGTAAATAAGAGGGTGGAGGGACCCATAATCCTCAATATGAATAAGTATCCACTTTTTGCTGGATTAATTAAGCCTAGATCTACATAATGAGGTAGTTGAGCAACTGCTAATGTGAATGGAATTGGAGATTATGTCTCATTAATTGAGATAGATCATGGAGGTTGATACAGTCAACTAAGATTTTGAAGATGTCAAACATAAGATCATGGAACATTCATGATAAAGTGATGGAGGATGTTGTGCAATCAAATCACACATGATGGAGGGGGTGTACATTGCACCTAAACATGATGGTTGATTTGGTCAAACAACGCAGTCAAAATTGGAGGATCTTGTCCACATGCACAACGTAGTCTAGATGAGGGCCAAGGCTAGGGAAGGCTCAAAAATTATATAAAGAAGATGAAGGCAAGGATGAAGGTATGCTGGTGAGTCTTGATGTTAAGGATTTTTTCAGATCTTGAATTGTCACGTGACATTCCATTGCTTTCTCGAGCTGTTTAGAAGAGATTGCAAGTGTTGTTTAGCACAGGGTGTTCTTGATCGGGAATCCCAACTATTTATTAGAGTAGATCTAGAAAGAGTATTGTACTTCATTCCACATCAGGCATTGGTGCCACATCTCTTTTCCTACTTTCTACAGAACATTCATATTCAGAAATTGCAGATTTATGAAGATCAGTTTGGAAGGTGGAAGTTGTCTTCAATACTTCAGCTAGAGAACTGGTGAGGGTTTATTCCTATCACCTCAGGCTTAAAAATTAGTATTCCTAGAGCTTCATCTCAGATCTGGCATCAGGCCAAAATTTATTGACCTCCTAGCAGCAATATTTCCTTCAGAAATTACGCTGTCCCATTTGCAGATCCAAAAGGAGGAAGGAAGTTGCTAGAATTTCAGCTAGTAATCCTGTGAGGGATCATCCCCTCACATTTCCATCAATATTTCCATCAGCCTAGAGTTTATTGTAGCATTTTTAACAAGAATAATGCCTCTCTTTCCCTCACAGTGCAATTTCTATTGGCAGTTGTGTTGCAGCAGTTGTAATCATTATTGGAGGATTGAGAAGCTAGATCTAGAGCTTCTAGATTGTAGATCTGAAGAAGGGATCAACCATTCAAGCTTAGATATGATCTTGCAACATATTTCAGCCATATATTTGACATATCTAGCTTCAGATCTGTATTTCCCAGCAGATCAAGGATCAAATGCTAGGAGGGTGATTTTCCAAAGTTGTAAATCTAGAAAATCCTTTCTAGGTTATCTTGGGAATCCATCACATTGGACAGATCTTGAAACTTGGCATCATCTGAGATCCAGATTTGAGTAGATCTACATTTTCCTTTTCAGCCTGAAGTCATATGTTCACATTCTACTGAAGGAATAGTGAAATATTTTCTTCAGTGGCTCTCCAGTTACGTAGTGCCTATTGTGGCATGTTTTCTGGTTGATTCTAGGCCATCTCTTTGGTTAGATATCCTCATCTTTTGTACACTGTGTAACTAAATATTCTCCAATAATAAAATGGCTCAGCTTCTCTATAAATTCTGATGTTGTCTCAAGATTTATTTTTTACCTTGTTGCAGTTCTTATATTATGTTTTAGTATTACTGCATTCTCCCTTTTGGGATATTACAATCGAGGTTCCGTTGGGACCGTTCGGGTGTCGAATAGGTTAGGTTTGGAAAAATTTGAGAGGATAGATTCTATGATCAAAGAAAAATTATGGCCACATACATAAAAAAAAGCAAAAATAAACTAAATTTTCCCTTTAAATTAATCTATGTGATCAATCAAGCAAAAAAGTGGTTTTTGTTTGTTTGCGTATGATACTCAAAATCCTAGAAGACCTATTGCATCCTCACACACTCAAAAGTAACTTAGCCTTGAGAATATTTCTTGTGAGTGCTGGCACAACATACCATAAGATCTGGCGACGCCCCCAGTCAGTTGAAGAGAATCCACCAAGGTAAGGGTAGAGGGTCTGGCGCTTGCCTACACCATCACCTATAGGGTAAAGGATGACCTAGTTTTTGGCCACTAAGAACCATCATCCCACATGAACATTCAAGTCTTGGGATTATTGGTAGTCAGCTAACAGTACCGAGTATCATTCGGGTCAGGTAGCCCGATCTGATACCACACACATTGCGCCTAAGCCTAACCCCCTTTGAATTGGGTGATCTGCCGCGCTCGGGTTTTCTTTTCCATGGGCTGATAGGTGGATTTGAAGCTCCCTAAGTACACAACTTCTATGTTTCAATATGAAGTACCAAGGAAGCTTATTGGATGCCTACCCCCTTGATCCTAACTTTTTCTATAAATTCTTTTGTGGCCCCTGTGGGGAGAATTTAGTGGGTTTGGTTAAGTTAGTTTTAGGTGTCTTGCTTTTCTTAGTGGGTGAGTGTGTGTGAGCATAAGGTGAACAAGCACATAGTTTTAATGTGGGGATATCATTGATCCCTTACAAAATTTCCTATTAAACTATGTTATATTGTTCTTGGCTCAAATGGAAAACATGTGCGGATAATGGGTCACTTCCAAATTTTCCTAGTTAAAATATGTGACTAACTATAGGGAGATGGCGAATTGTGAATATGGAGCGTTCATATGCTTACCTAGGATCACCAGAGGGTGAAAAGGTAGCAGAGATTACTTGCTCTTCTATAAACAATTCAATCCTAGTCCCGCAATTCCTAATGCAAAAATTGAACTAAACTAAAATTTTTCTACACTAGAAAAAAGAAAACTAGTTGTGCATGCCTGGTATTGGGCCACTTACTTGGACTAGTTATCTAGGTGTGCATACCAAAATTTTCAAAACATAAATTGTTCAGAACGCAAGTTAATTTCCCCCCTACTTAAACTATGTGGAAATTTTTGCAAAAATCAACTTGAATCAAAAACTGACTCTAAGCCTACAGAAAGTAGCTAAAAGTGAGTTTTAAGAAGTTATGGGGTATCACAACAAGTGCTGGCAGATACATTAGGCGCTACCAAGCACCTTATAAGTAGAAAAAGATAGAATCTTGGGATAAATTTCTCATTCTGTGAATTGCGCGCAAAAGGCCGTGACAGGTGCGCTTTCCTGCGCACGGGTCAGCACTGAACGCCCGCCCTGCGTGTTTGTGAGGAAAAAACACACACAAATTCCCGCATGTAAAAGAACCAGGAGATTATCTTCTTTAGTCTATCACTCAAAGTGAATATAGGGACTGCAAGATAGATTAGAGGACTATCAGCTACACTCTCTAGCATAGACAAAGGTCTCCTGCAAAATAAGGGACAACCACATAAACTTGCTAAAATGTTATTGGAGTCGCCAATACTGTTGTGGTGGATTTGGTGCAGGGATGTGCAAAATCACACCAGTTTAACATGTGTGGTTTACCCATTGAAAATATTGGTAACAGACAGAAAGTGGTGGAGTTCAAAAGCATACAATCTAGAGGAAAAAGCATGCAAATGTATACTAAAATTAAACTAGAACTAAAACACAAATATACAAAAGCTATTGAAGAGATTCAAATGATAATAATGCAAATAGTGGCACTAGGTCCCTTCTTATTAAACATTTGATACAAAGAAGAAATTTTACCCACTTGCCAAAGGGCCCCTAGACAATGGTTCTAGATCCCGATGCAAGGATGTTTTTTTTCCAAGATCACCTTAGTGCAAGCTCCCTCTCTTTGTTGTGATGGACTAAGCTTGTTGGATGGCCAACAATTGAGTCCCCTCTATCTCCAGCTCCTGGTCACACACTGTTGGTATTGTTTGGGAAATTATAGCCAACATAACAATGTGATCACCCATTCTTCATCTCATGGTGGATTTATATAGGGGATTTCAAATCCTCCTTCCCTCCCTTAGTACATGGTGGATGGTGACCCAAGGGAGAGGTATGATTCCACTGTGTACTCCAAATATTCCATTGTGTGCTCACATAGTGTCTAAGGAGGCACTGGTGGTTGTCCTTAGGCAACTTCATGTAAGGAGTAACTTGTCCTTTTCTTTGTGTGGTCCCGGCTAGCAAAATTTTCCCACTTTCAGGAATGCGTGCTTATCTGGCAAAAAGGTGCGCAGAAGGTGCTCTTCTCAAAGGATAATGCACAAAAATAGAAATTTATGACTAGTTCAAATTTGATTTTCTCATAACCTTAGAGATTTTAAATACTTTCTAGATTCCATAATGTCTTCCTACCCTGTAAATCCTTTGGCTTGACATTAATTAATGTCATCTTCTGCTGTACAATTTTCTAGTGTTAACAATAGTCCTTGGAAGGAAAGGATAAATTTGGTATTATAGGTCAACATGATTTTGGATTTTTCCTAGAAAGAGATCAAGAAGCTAATCAAACCTAAGGAGCTGGATATATGGGAAGATTTGGATATGAAGGTGAGATTGATCATCCTTGATGGTGTGAAGGATTCCTTAATACTTATTTTTTTTTGGATGAAAAATGCACATGAGATGTGGATGGCTCTTCAAAATTTGTTCCAGAATAAGAACAAGAACCGGGTATTGGTATTGGAGGATAAGTTGAAGAGCACCAAGATGATAAAGAATGAAGGAGTGAATTCGTATTTAACAAGGTTGTCTCAGGTCAGAGATGAGCTTGTTGCCATCGGTGTGAAAATTTCATATGGAGATATGGGAAGGATTACCTTGAAATGGTTCATTGAGGAATGGGAGCCCTTCATCAAAGGAATCGTTTCCAGGGATAAATTGTTAGAATGGAATAGACTGCAGGATGATTTCATTTAGGAAGAGTTGCGAGATGAGGATATTCATTCATCGAAGAAGGAATATGAGGACATGGCACTTGTAGCATGAATGAAGGGTAATATGAAGAAGGACTTGAGTAAAATCAAGTGTTTCAACTGTGGCAAGATGGGTCATTTTTAATCGAGATTTCCGATGAAGAAGGGAGATGATGAGAAGAGGAAAGGAAAGTAGGTCACCAATGTTGCCACAGGAGATTGGAAGAGGAGGACTTTGCTATGATTTCTCATTTATCACAGGGTATTATCAAGGAGGATGGATGACACGTAGATAGTGGTGTGAAAAAGCATATGACAGGGTCATAGGAGGTTTTTGAGACTCTAGCTGAATGGGATTCAAAGTTCCACATGGTGTTGGGTGACAAGAGTTAGTTGGAGATCTGAGGATAAAGTGGTGTGCCATTTAGAATGGAGAGATGATGTATGATGTGGGTCCAGGATGTACTATTTGTACCAGGACTCAGATATAACGTGACTTCCACCTCAATTATCAAGAGGAAGGGGTTTGAGGTCTTATTCCATGATGGGAAGGAAATAATCAAGCCTAGAGGCTCTAGCTCCATAGGTATTGTGCTCAGAGTTAGAGAGCATGGTATATATAGGAAGACAAGAAAGCCTATGGAAATTTAGAAGCAGGTGGAGATGGTGTAGGTTCTAGAGAAGCAAGAGTAGGTGCAGGTGCAGGTGTAAGATTTAGAGGAGCAGGTACAAGTTCCTGAGAATAAGATACACTTTTTTCAAGAAGAAGGTCGAGGTTCCAGAGAACCAGAGGGAGTCAAGTTCTAGTGGGATCTTGTAGGCTCATATGGAGAATTTGCAGCCCAAGAAGAGGGCGTGGTCAATGGGGAGCAAGGGTGCTTCCACATATACCAAGAGGGAATCATGAAGGGTCTGGAAAGTGATACAATAGAAGAAGAAGGGTGCTTCCAATAGTTATAATGACACTTCTGAGAGAGGCGTTATTCACAAAACAGGGATTGCTGCGATTGTGAGTGTTAAAAATTATATATTACAGAGCAATGGATAGCATAAAATATGTGGAAATAAAAACATATAAAACAAGAGAGACATAAATATATGTGGTTCACCCAACTTGGGCCATGTCCATGAAGAAACATTCAATCCTTCCTTTATATTATCTAGCAAAATGAAGAGACACAACCTACATTAGATCTGTTGTAATATCCTCTACTCTCTCACAGAATCCCCCTTTCTATTTCTCACTTAGAATACACACACCACACATAGTCACAATGAAAATTCCCTCATGTGAATTGAGAGGTTTCATTCTAGGGAAAAAAACCCTAAATTATACATAACTTCTATTGTCAGATTATCCACCTAATGAATGGACCAGATTGACTATGAAATTACAATATTTTACAAGGCAATTTTACATATATTTTTAGCTTTGGGGGCACTTCCCCAAACCCCCTCCAAGGGGGGCTCATAAAATCACTATCGCCCCCCTTGGACCCCCCTAAGAATGATCAAACAATGGGCGACGCTACTGCCCCATTAAGAACAGGGGTCCAACATGGCAATACATCTAAATAAACAAGATAATCAAGCTGCACACCCAACAGTGAGCACTAGGAGTTGGACAAGTGTTGCGAGCAGTGATGATGATGACGAGTTACTTATTAGTCTTGGAAGTACCTCCCTTGCTAAGAGGAAAGTAGAATCCAACACTTTGAGAATTGTCGAATTCTGAGTTGTAGAAGTGGAGAGTGATTTTTTGAAGTTGAAAATGAATTGTTTTTTTTATTCAAGACATGTAGGCTTGAAGTAAAATTAGCCAAAAGACATGTCTCTTCATGAGTTCATGGATCCCTCTTGTTTGGTATAAATAAGAGGTGATTTCAAGTCATTTGAAGCATCCAAGTGTGCATCATTTCATAGAATTATCTCTGAAATAGCCCGAGCTCAAGAACGAGGATGAAGGATTTACAAAAGTATAATATTTTCAAGGCATAAAAACACCTATGATTAGGCCAAGCTGCTATAGGGGTAGGCCGCAGGTCTAAAGTAAAATTTGGGTATGATTTTGAGTGGTTTTTATCTCTATTTTGGGTCTGAGATGAGTTGGAAGGAATGTCACATGACTTATGGTGTTATGGACACATGTGCATGGATTTTTGAGGGATGTCTTCCTGTTTTATGATGTCACTGTCATATTATTTTTTTGTAGACTTGGCCATAGTCCTGTAGAGAATATTTGCGAGGATTTTTTTCCTTAACAAAGCTAAAACAGGGCACCAAATATAGCAACGAATAGAGAAGGATCTTCTGGAGGGAATGTTGCATTCTTCTAGGTGAATGTTGGAGCGTGTTAGGGCCGTGACATATTCTGTGGGTTCCCTAACCGGTGAAGAGCTACAACAACACACAATTAGAGGTATGATTATGAGATAGTGTTAAATTGATGATATTTTGGGTGATTTCCTAATGTGGACAAGTTTCATTTTGTGGGTTCCATTTGGAGGATATTCCATGGTGGTGAAGAGAAGAATCTACAATATAGTATTGGGCATCATTGGCTTGGTGGAGGCCAACATGTTGATAGCCCAAAGAAGCCCTAGATGAGCTATCTTGAAGTGAAGAAGAGGTGCTGAAGGTTGGGTGAAGTTTGGTGCCAAAGTGTAGCACCTTGATGGACAAAGGTGATTGTTAGCCTGGAAGTTTGGAGCTCAGAAATTAGGCCTACCCAGAGAGTAGATTAGATCAGCCAGTGTTTATGCTACAAAAGTGACGTCCAACAATGTTAGGTGGCAGCCTTCCTGGAGTCTCGATGTGTTGTTGTTGGTTCAAGGGGTCTTGACCCAGGTTCAGATTTGAGGTTAACCAAAAAGCCCCTATACTACTGGCTCTTGTAGCAATGAACTTCTTGCACAGGTCAAGGTCTCACCCTAAGTAGGATGGGAGGGTGCTGGAACCAGGTTTCTGCACCCTGAGAGAGATATTTTATAATGTGGGTACCCTTAGATCTTTAAATAGGTCTACGTAGAGAAAGCCCTACCAGAAACCCTTAACAATATAACTTAACAGAGTGCCTTACGTGCATACCGTAACTCATAATATAATAAATTAACAAGAGAAATATAACCCAATATCACCAGATCTATGAATTCATCATTCTTTCAAGCATATAATACATGTGCACAATAAATTTACTAATAATTTTCATTATTACCGAAATAACATGGAAATAACATGCAACACAACTCATAACATATCAAAGAGACATTTAATATCGACAAAACGTCGTTATATTCATCAAATAGTTCAGGTTCCTCTTACAGACTCCTCCACATACTTGTGCACACAGCCAATGGGGTCCACACACAGCCGGACTTAGGGTCTCTGCGCACACAGTCAGCAGGAGCCCTTACCCAGAAAATCCTACACAAAAACCTCAAAGCAGATCTATCATGAACAAAATTACCATAACTCTTACTATAATTTACTCTTCGACTCATCTTAGACTCTTACTTATAATTTTAGCCTGCGCTATACTAAGGTCTGCAAACCTTGGTTTGTGACCCCTAGATCTACCTTTTTTTCCCATTACAATGCATGAGGGAATTTGACCCGCCCAAAATTCCATGAAATTGTGTTGCACACGACTAAAATACTCAAAATATTCCAAAAATATATCCAAAATTGCATTCAAGGGGTCCCTCACCAACATGCCCCCAACACAATCTTGTGACTCGTCTCAAGTCACAACGGCGGTGGGGTCTTCATCTTGCTCTGGTGTTGTTCAAGGGTAGTAGAAAATGAAGTTAGGAGGCCCTCACTTTGCGCAGCTACATTCTGCATTATCTCAACCAAATTTTGTGAAGTTCGCCCCTCAGTAGCTAAAGTGATGCTGTCCAATGTCTCATTCAATGTTTTAACTACAACGTCCAGGTCCTATTGGAGTTTCATTGCTTCATCTGCCCATGGATTCACATGATCACTGAGAACTTTATTTTTATGGAGGAGCCCCTCAATTTGGTATCTTAGAGCATGAATGGTGTGAAGGTGCGCCAGTCGCTGGGCTGCAACAAGGGTGGGCATGATTACTTCCAACTAGTCAAATTCCTACTCTTTGTGGCGTAACTCCTGAGTGAATTTTCGGAGAAGCGGGTCTTGCTGAAATAATGACCATAGCTCCGTAGTGATGTCTAGTAATTTAGAGCCTTTGGCTATGTTAGAAAAAATAATATTGGTGGCTTCCTTAACTAGTGCAACTTGCTGAGCTCGTACCTCCAGAGGAGTCTCAAGTTGCAGCTTCGCCTGCAGCACAACAATCTGTTTCTCAAAGTTGGATTTGGATATATGGACCTCAAACCTGGAAAAATTCAATGCAGTAACCAAGCTCTCAATTTTTTCCTAGGATGCAGTAGAGGTGGGAATGATAATTTCGGGTATCTCACCGAAAAACCGGTCGATTAAGTGTTTTAGCTCAGCACGCTGTGCGACCACTGCTTGCTGCACTTCTTGCACTTGGGCAGATTCCACTACCTTGGTTGAAATTTTATGCTCTGCCTCGCTTAGCTGCTGTTGCATGCGTGCCTCCTTGCTTTGTAGCTCAATAGAGATGAACAAGTGGAGAGAATGTAGCTGGCCACTCGTTATCCTTGCAAGATCCAGGCCAACCTGTTAGAAAATTATATATTACAGACCAATGCAACACATAAAATATGCGGGAAAAACACAAGCACACAAAACACATAAAACCAGAGAGACACAGATATATGTGGTTCACCCAGTTTGGGCTACGTCCACCCCAACCAGCCAGTCATTCCTTTCTATTATCTAGCAAAATGAAAAGACACAACCTACAGCAGATCTGCTGTAATATTTTCTGTTCTCTCTCACAGTCTCCCTACCTGTTTCTCGCTCTGATAATCCACATACAATATACAACCGTAATAAAATACCCTTATACAAGTGAGGAGTTGCCTTCTAGGGGAAAAAAAAAATCTCAACTAAGCATAACTTCTACCGTCAGATCATCAACCTAATGAACGGCCCATATTGATTAGAAATTACTATAATTTTACAAGGCAATTTTACATCTGTTTCTACTGTCAGATCAACTAGCCCCCTGGGGACCCCCCAGGCAGCATTTAATTACGAGCAGCATTTCTACCCCATTAAGGTACAGGGGTCCAACACTGTGATACAAAATAAACAAGATAATCAGGCTCCACACCCAACACGACCTCCGTACATGCTTGGACTTAGCACAAAAATATGGCTTCTCTATGGTCATAGTTGCGCCCAGGAAGGGGAAAATTTTTCTTTCTATTGTGGTGATCAGGGCTATGGCTAGCAGGCTTGCTTGAATCAACCTTGCCTGATTCACGCTCGCTTGAAATGTGTTTGCATTCAGCTGCAACATCTGCAATCCAAACTGTAAGGCCTCCACTGCGGCCTTATGTTTCTCTTCCATGGCTATCCATATGTCTTCTGACATGGTGGTGATTGCGCCTGCTATCTTATCCAGGTATTCGTCGGTTAAGGTTACCTCATAGCTCTGCTGGACTTGTATCCCTTTCGTTTCTTGCACTGACCTTTTTGAGATTCGCTAGTGCGCTTTGTACCTCGGGGGGAATCCACACTCTCCCCATTGACTCCTCCAATTTTGATGTCTTTCTCCAGTTCCTATTCAGTCTCCTTGGTGGTGTCTTTGGTGGTATCTTTCCTGCTAGAGCACAACTCAATGTCCTTTGTCATACTCTACAGAGCATTACCTTTTTGGGCTGTTCCTTTTCTAGATGTGCTTGCTGTAAGCGGGATGGTGGATTTCAGTCCAATGTTCCATGCAGGCAGCCAAGTTAATATGACTTGGTCCAATTCTGCCTTTGTGACCATGTAGGACAGAGTGTACCATGTGGGGTCTTTCCGTGCTTTGATTTTCATGTTATGCATAGTGACGTGGAAGTCAACAATGCATTTATTTTTATCATAAACGATAAGCGATAGTCTCGGCCTGGAGTGTATTGCTGCCACTAGCGCACCTTCAAAAAACACCCAAAATACCTTATTTTCCTTGATGCGCTATGGGTACTCGGAATCCCATATATTGGCGTAGCGCGACCCCTCGCATATTCTTGCCTTGAGTTCGGGGAGCACCACATCCTCGGGCATCTCCCACATGACTAGGGCAATCAACAACAACAAACACAAATAACAGAAGGGCTTGCCCAAGTCTTGTGTCTTGCGCACATTGTCGCGAAACTCCTCACACAAGAGTTGGGACCAGTTATAGCAGACCCCCTTATCACATTGTCCTGCCAGCTGGATGACATACGTAGGGACAGTTTATCATTGACATTTCTGCATAAGCTTACATTCGAGCAAGAGAGTGCCCATGTGCACTCCTAGGTCATCGATGCTATTGACCAAGAATCCTCTTTTATCATGTTCCACCTTATATTTCTCCCGGACATCCTCGACCACCTTCTGCTCATTTTTCTTTCCAAACCCTTTCATGGGATGGGGCCCCTTCATGGGCAAGCCGGTGATCTAGTAGATCAGCACCGCATAGGAATGCAACTTTGAATCCATAGACAACCATCATGAAGTAAGGAGACCAACTACTGCACGCACATACCAGTAATAGGGTACCTCCCAAAATAGGGAATTCATAGCAGGTTCAAGTTCCCTGATGCCTACAGTCCATGTGCCTAAGGCATCAACTCAACCTTTGGTACGCCATCATATAGCACCCGCTCCAAATAGAGCTATGGGACTAGATCCAGAAATTTTTCCTCATTAGCCAAATCGTGATTATCAAATTTGATGAGGGGAATGTTGCAAAACATCTCTCCAATTATAGGGATATCCTACGGGACTAATGGCATCTGGAGATAGTCCCGGACCGCATCAAAATTCTTGGGGGTGTTCACCATCGGCTTACGCGACTTAATGTAGGGTGGTATCCATGAGAGCAGGGCTACTAGTAGGGCCTCCTCTTGAGTAGTCATGGGGCGCTTGGATGGGTTGCACATAGGTGAGCATGCCTGGGGCACCTACCGGGGAGAGTGCACAACCCTTGGGGAGGAGTGCAGCTTAGCTGAAGCCTAGTTCGTGGATTTTCCTTTTCCTTTTTATTTTCCTTCTTATTTTCCTTTTCCTTTTCCTTTTCCTTTTCCTTTTCGCTTAGCCGACGTGGACACAACCTCTTCAACTTTAGGGGTGACTTCGAAGACATCTTTGGATATCGACTCAGTGGAGGCAGTAACTGGCGATGACTCTGCGGGGTTAGTGGTTGTAATGCTTGCTCAGAATACAAACTCGGGATTGCTACTGTCATAAGGAGTACCTCACCCAAACATACAGATTTTGTGGATAAAGCGAACACCGAAATTGCAACAAAGCACAAAGCCTGAAATATTCAGAGAGAAAAGGAACCAATTATGACCTGCGACCTTCTTTTTATAGGCTACCATGGGTAAAAACAGTCATATTACCATTAAATGTGAATTATTATAAAAAAACGGTATAAAATCCTCCAATATCGCTGCATTAAATTCCAAACACCTACTCCATGCAATGGTAAAATAAATTTTTCACCCAGTTTTACTGTTCCAATGGCTAGTTTTCTTCGCTATGCACTACTCCTGCACCTTAGTCTCACCTGCCCACACCTCTTCACCTGTGCACTACCACTGCACTTCTGTCGCACCTATCTGTGCCTTCCCCTCATAGCGCGTGCATATCCTTCAATTTTGATGCCCTGACCATATAGTTATTTTATAGGCACCGGATTGTCCCTATAGGGCTTTAGGAAACTTCAATTAACATACCTAGGAAGGGAGTCTCCTCGCAGCGTGGCCAAGTGCACCGCACCACCATCAATAATCTCTTTTACTATATACAGTCCCAACCAGTGCTTATGAAACTTCCCTGGATGGCGCACAAATTGACTATCATAGAGCAAAACCAACTCTTATTCCTTAAATACCTTCTGTCGGATGTGCCAGTCATGCCAATATTTTTCACGTGCCTTATGTACTTGCTGATGAAAGTTAACAATAAACCGATCTTCTTCCAAGGCAACCAGTTGCACCAAGTGTTCCTCCATAATGTCAGGTTCTACCATATTCGTGAAAGCCGCAATGCATGGGCTGGGGACAATATATTCCATGGGAATGATGGCCTCCTCTCAATAGACCACTCTAAAAGGTGTCTTCCCAATCAACTTCTTACATGTAGTCATATATGCCCATAGCACCGAAGGGATGCGCACATCCCAGTCATTCCGATTGGCATTATAGACCTTGGTAAGTGCACTCTCCAAAATTTTGTTGAAAGCATCTACTACGCCATTAGCTTGTGGGTGATACGGGGTGATTTTCGTGTGATGGATCTGAAATTATTCTGTCAAAGCTTCAATAGTTTCATTAAAGAAATGCATACCTCTATCACTCATTAGATCTTCGGGCAGCCAAACCTAGTCAGAATATTCTTAAAGATGAAATGCGCAACAATATCTATGGTAAAATCCTTAATAACCTTTTCCTCCACCCATTTGGTCACATAATCCGTGTCAGTAATGATATAAGGTGCACCGGTCTTCTTTGCTGGGGGATTGATTGGTCCCACAAAGTTTATAGCCCATTTATCGAACGCCTGCAAGGAAATTTGTGGTTGCAGGAAAATTTCATATCTACACAAGAGCTTTCCGATTCACTGACATGCATCACAAGCTCGACAATACACTTGTGAATCACTATGCAATGTGGGCCATCATAACCCAGCATGCATCACCTTATGCACAGTGGATTTCCCTGCGTAGTGCCCTCCTGCCACCCCTCCATGAGCCTTAGCCAGGAAAGCTTATCTCTCATGTTATAATACATACCTTCGTAATACCTCATATGCTCCCAACTTATATAATTAACCTGCGATCACAGTGAAATCAGATGCGTGGGCCACCAAATCTTTCTTCTTATGTATTGAATATTATGTAGGTGTCGTTCTAGTTGTCAAGAAGTGAATAATGTCCGCAAAGTTCTCATCAACCACCTTGATAGCAAAAAGTTGTGCATTGGGTAATCCTTCTTCTAGAGTAGTTTGCTCTTCTCCATTCTCAATTCAAGACAAATGATCAGGTCCCGCATTTAGTCTCCCAGGCTTCACAATAATCTCAAAGTCATACTTCTGAAACACTGGAAACCATATACATATCTCCCCCTCCAACACAGGCTTATTGACCAGGTATTTTAAAGATGAATGGTCAGTGAACATTTTAAACTGTCCTCCCAATAGATAGTGCCTATAATTTTGCAGGGCATACACCATTTCTAGTCCTTCTCATTTAGTAGTAGAATAGTTGCACTCTGCTTTGGAGAGCTTCCTGATAGCAAAAGAAATTGAATGATCAATGTCTCCTTCTCCTGGTTGTGCTAAGACTACCCAAGAGATATTCCTGATGCATCCACATGCACATGAAAGACCTTAGCCCAATCTGGAAATATAAGAATAGGAGAAGTGACCATCCTTTCCTTTAAAAAATAAAAAAATTTCTGACATTTTTCAACCCAAAAAAAAGGACACATCCTTTTTTAGCAGCTTTTCCATTGGTGCAGTGATCAAGGCATACCCATAAATAAAATTCTATAGGAACCCGTGTATCCTAAGATGGAGTGCAATTGTTTCTCATTGGTGGGAACTACTAAATTGATGATAACCGCAATCTTGGCTGGGTCAACCATCAATCCCTGATGGCATACAATGTGCCCAACAAAATTCCAAAAGGTACAAAAAATATACACTTCTTCAAATTCAAAGAAATTTGGTGTTTCCTGTAGGTGTCCAACATCATGCGCAGATTCGACACATGTTTCTTTACCAATATGAATATTGTCTAGTCATCAAAATAGATCTCTAGAAACTTATGTATAAATTCTTTGAATACTTCTACAACCACGCGTGAGAAAATTTCAGGGGCATTCTTTAATCCGAATGTAATGAAGGTGGACTGGAAGGATCCCCATTTGGTTGCAAAGGTTGTCTTGCTATGGTCTTCAGGTGAAATTATGATCTGATGGTACCCTAAAAATCCATCAGTGAATGAATACGCTTCTTGACCTCCCACGTTATCTAATATTTCACTAGAGAATGGTGTAGGGAAGGGATCATTTATGCATGCATCATTCAGCTTGTGTAGGTCTAGGCAGATCGATATCTCTCCTTTGGTTTTCTTTTCTTGGACTACCATTGGGATTACCCAATCAGACTGTTCTATGGGCTCAATGATACCTGCGACTACCATATTATCTAACTCCTCCTTGAATCTATGCTTATATTTAGGGTTCAATTGATAGGGTCCCTACTTGATAGGATGTGCATCCGGCTTTAAGGTGATCCTCATAACACCCAAATATCCTACAATTCCCTTGAGCTTAGATAACTTTGTAGGAAATAGATTCTAATATTCATTCAACAGCTCTGCAATATTTCCAACAATATCATCGTCCTAGTAATCCCCAGTTTTGGCCAACTTGGGCTACTTCTCCGTTCCAGTGTTGACTTCCTTCAAATTCAATGGTTTTGTAACATCAACTGTTTGCAATGAGGCTCCTGCGACTGCGCATTCTCCTTCTGATTCTGGGATTTTAATATTCCTGGGATCTTCATCACTGTCCTCTACTGACAAATTTCTATAATTGATGTTATCTTGCATCTGCACATCCCAAGATGGCACAACACATTCCTTCCGAGGCAAAGACTCATCAAAGAAAATAGCATCTATATCCTGTAGGGCTTCATCCAATTTCTCTGTCCCTCCAACTAAGCCGAACGTCGCCATGAAATCCTCTATCATTGTATCCCAGTGGCGAGTGCATTAGTGAAGCTCCGCATCTAAATACCAGGTGGTAGAGACCAACCCTAATGAATGAATAAACATATGGACCCACTCATTCCAGGTCCTTTCATTCCATACCTTCATCCACATAGCCAAGTTCTTGTGCAGATCCCCACAGCCAGAAAAGAGCTCCATAGATGGGTTGACTAGGGTTTCAAAGCACAGGACCATCATTTTTAGACATTCCTCCCAGTCCTAGAAAGCCCCCTTGTGCATTTCCTACCAGTGTGTAGGGGTTGCGCGCATAGCCAAGTCAAGTGCCTAGAATCTCCGTTCCTCAGGGAAATATTTTTCCAATGCTTTAAGAAATTCCTTAACAATACCAGACCCATAAAAGTAAGGCAGTTCTCTTACCTCTGAGGAAAAGCACCAGAAGATTTTTATGGTCTTGAGGCAACGTAGTGCAGATACTTCATGCAACCGGTTCTGCCAATTTTCCATCTCGCCATCTGAATATGAGAAACATGAGCTGTCTTTTTACCAATTTAACATTCCATTAGTTGTAGGGTTGACCCAATCATTATCCCGCATAGTCAATTTGTAAATATGGTCAACATCCTCCTCATCGCGCATTGGCTTTGTATATTGTTTACCTTCTGTTGGGTCTAGAGGGACTGTTACCCATGTACCATCATTCTCAAAGACCATGCTCCTCCTTTTCCGGTTGATGATACCCCCCATGTCAATAGTCCAATCCAGTCCTAATAGCGTAGGGTAAGGGTCTACATCATCCACAATCTGGATTACTTCGAAATCTGCATATACTTTAACACCCGCAATGTCTACCACAACCTTAGCAAACCTTCCCAGTGGAATGATATTTTTCTGGTTATCCATATGTAATTGAATGGTGGACCAATCCAATTTGGGTTCTCCCATCCTTTTCCAGGTTTGTTTGGGCATCACATTAGCATCAGACCCCAGATCCAATATGACTTGATCCATTTTGTACTCTCCAGTCTACGCAGTCATATGCATCTCCCGACCAATCCTCTTCTTGTTCTTATAAATATTGTTCACAACCTTAATCTCAATATGAGGGGCTTCCTTTTATGCACAACTATCTACCAATGTTTGGAGATTCTCTATCGCCTTCTGGTTGCGCAGTAACTTCATACAGGATTGAAGAAACGGTTTGACTGCTTCGTCGAATTTTGGATCCATGACAGCTTTTGATGTTGACGCTTCCGCTGTAGAAAAATATCTTCTAGCCTGTATAAAATTTTCCTCCTCTTTGTTCAGGTCCAGGCCTTCCTTCTTGTCAGATGCCTTTCTGATCCATGACTATGCAGTAGCTTGCTCCGCAGGTCCTCCAGTGGCCATACCACTGCGCGTTATTGCATTTATACTAGGGCCATCATCGTGTGGCTCAAATTTGACCATTTTTACGTTCTGAGTAGGTATCTACTGCTTTTCTTGCATATTAGCTATTAGAATCGGACACTCCTTAATTGTGTGATTAAATTGCCTACAATACCTGCAGGACTTCCACGCAGGGTTAGGGAAATCACGTGCGTAATGTCTTGTATCTCCATAGTTATAATAGAATAATTGCCCTCTTCCTCGCCCTATGCCTCCACCTCTCCCCCCTCCCCTTCCTCTTGTTGGGGATCCTCCATATCTAGAGGGATATATTGGTGAATAGGTTTTGAATTGCACTCTCTACAGGTTTGCATTGTCAATCATCAACTCATACGTTCGAAAATGGTGTTCATCATGACCAATCGAGGAGAAAAATCTACAATATTGTTGCTTCAATTATGGCACATAGGCTCTGAGTCATGGGTAGTGGTCAGTATCATGCTGGCCAACTACCTGAAAATCAACACACCATAGGGTGGGTTTTCTAGGCCCCACACCCTCCCTAGGGTGCAACGGATTTGGTCCTCTAGCTCACAGGTAATCAGTAAACACATGGCATTTATCTTTGGTGTGGCCCGATCCTTTGCAACGAATGCACTAGAAATCTAGGCCAACTTCTTTACCCTTTTCTCTTCATAGGTTATGTATCTCTAAATGCATAGCTTCCAATTGAATTTGAATTTTCAAGGTCCCAAGGGGAGTATCTTCTCTAGGTGCAGCTTCCAACTTCATAGCAATCTCTAGGGCTTTAGCCTGAGTAGAAAAATTCTATTGTCCCATAAGACTGCATAGATGGGGTAACAACATGGCGATGAACCATTCATTATGTTGGTCATCATCGTAAAAAATTCCTACATCACTGATAGTTTGCTTCAGTCGCTAATTAGCTTCCCAGACTGATTCTTTTGCTCCTTGCTTGAAATATTTTAGCTCTACCACTACCTGTGTGTAGGACTTCAGCTTTTTAAACTTCTATTTCAGTTCCTTCTTGATATCAGTGATAGTAGGAGAGGATTTTTGTTTCAGATATCCCATAAACCAGTCCAATGCGTGACAATTAAAATCCATCGACAATTGCGCTATTTTTACAACATCGGTATTAAAATTTTGCACAGTCCATATTCCATCAGCTACGAACCAAAACTGATCCATGTCCTCATCCCCCACACCCTTAAATGTGGGTAGCTTCATGTGGGCAGCCATATCATCTGTAGGTGGGGGTGGCGGCGGGGTAGGAGATGTTTGATTCCTACCTGAATTTAAGTATGTCGTAGCAGGGAGGCTACCTACATTGTGCGTAGCCTTAGTTTCTTCTAGATATGGAAAATCCCTCAGAGGGATGTATGCAAATGTTTCCCCTTTCTGATTGATCCGATAATAATTCCTACTACGCATGGTGCTTTCAATCTATTCGTAGTTCATTCACTTGGTGTGGCTGCACATAACACCTTTTTCGCTCAATAGTATCTTAATTAGCAAATGCAATGTTCATAAGAATTTACCTCTTAAACCCTTGAAAAATATTCTTTCGGCTTTAGAGTACAAAAAAACTGATCTAATGCAAATTTCGTCACAAATCCACCCAAGATACTATCAACCCAGTGATCTATGGTTCGGGTGATTTTGTTATCAGTCTTTTCCAATTTGTGGATCAATTCAGGGGTATAGTGTGTAACCCTATCGTCCTTCCAATACATCTGGAACTCTGCTAACCTCAATAACCACTCCTGAAACTCGTGCGCAAAGGTCACAAAGAAGACCTCATGCACCTCTATGAAGCTATACTTATTCTTCCACTTTTCAGTAGAAAACTTCTTACTCCTGTTTTCTTTTCTGGAAAACTTCTGAATCTACTTTTCAAACCACTCGTCAAGGTCTCAAACTAAGTAGTATGAGAGGGTACTGGAACCAGGTTTCCGCACCTTGAGAGAGAGATTTTATGACGTGGGTACCCTTAGATCTTTAAATAATTCTGCGCAGAGAAATCCCTAACCAGAAACCCTTAACAATATAACTTAATAGAGTGCCTTGCACGCAGACCGTAACTCATAAGATAATCAATTAACAAGAGAAATATAACCCAATATCACTAGATCTATGCATTCATCATTATTTTAAGCATCTAATACATGTGCGCAATCAATCTACTAATAGTGTTCATTATTACCGAAATAACATGGAAATAACACACAACACAACTCATAACATATCACATATACATTTAATATCAGCAAAATGTCCTTATATTCATCAAGTAGTTTAGGTTCCTCTTAAAAAATCTTCCACATACCCATGCGCAGACCCAGTGGGGTCCACACATAGCCGGACTTAGGGTCTCCATGCACAGAGCCAACAGGAGCCCTTACCTAGACAATCCCGCACAAAAACCTCAGAGTAGATCTATCATGAACAAATGTACCATAAATATTACTAGAACTTACTCTTCGATTCATCTTAGACTCTTACTTATACTTTTAGCCTGTGCTATACTAGGGTCCACAAACCATGTTTTGCGACCCCTAGATCTATCCTTTTTTCCCATTACAATGCATGAGGGACTTTGACCTGCCCCAAAGTCCCTTAACTTGTGTTGCGCATGACTAAACTACTCAAAATATTCCAAAAATATATCCAAAATTGCATTCAGGGGGCCCCGCTCCAACAATTTTCCTTTGAAGGACTAAGGGGAAGCTAATGAGTAGTATGGGAGCGAATGACTAGCAAGACAAGATACAACATCAAGTCTGCGTAGCATGTTTTTCATCGTATCTTGTATACCATAGATTGTAATATTATTCATTTTGTTTAATATAACGAATATTGGGGTTGTACATTATTGTACAAATTTGTTAAAACTGTGTATATTTGTGCATGCGTGATTTACTTCTTTATATTTACGTTGTGGAAATTAGTTCATGGTTGAGATTCTTGTTTTGGTAGCGTCAATGATTTTAAGTCTCTAAGATAGACCCAAGGTCATAGAAATTCAACAATGAATGGGGGTAGGAAGTAACCCCCTCACTCTTGTTGGAAATACTGAGAGGGGGGTGAATCAATATTTCTCTTAAATTAGTATTTTTTACTTCATAGAGCATTAATTATCATTAACATTAGATCAACATAAATCATCATCACATGACTAGTAAACAAAACCATTCAACAATGCACAAACATCAAGACAATAAAAAAAACTTTTTTAGGTGGAAACCATGTCTTCAAAGGATTTACATCAATTAGGAAGCTCCAAATCCCAAGATTCTCAACTCTAATTTGAGGAGGCTCTGCCCTTAGATTATAAAATCCAAACTGAAGGACACTCCAATGCCTTGGTTTTATAGGCTCAAAATTTAAGGATGCTCTAACACCATATTCACTAGCTCTGACTAGATATATGATCCAACACCTGAGTTTACAGGCTTGTTGACCACTCTGTGTCAACGACCCCATAAAAGTACACCCCCATTTTTGTTTAATGGGATTTATCATGTTTGTGGTGTTCACACCATTCAGATTTCATCATTCAGTCGACAATTTTGTAAAATATGTAAACCCATTCTACATGTCTATAATGTAAATTATCTGAGTAATACCATCATATATGTAACAACCTAGGCAAGCCTAGTATTTTGGTGATGACTTCTATCCTAAGAGGTTTTCGTCTCACTGATTCATTTTTGTTTCTCGACACAAATTATTGGCAGAGTTTTTCCCCTCTAGCCTCACCCCAAAGCTAGGGTGGATTTTTTCATCAAGATACGAAGTGAGTCCTAGTGTTTTTTATCGAGTCTTTGTAAATTAATTTGGGAATGATCCTAGCTAATTGGCTAGATCATTTTACTACAGATTGCTAGGTCTACTAGATCATATTTTGAGTCCCAAAATTGGGTAGATTATTGAGGTTCTATTGCGAACAGGTGTTCTGCTCATGGGTTTAATGCATTTATCTTATGTAAAGAGGGTTGGAAAAATAATTAATCCCTTCATAAGTCAATTAATTAAATTTTCTGGCCAAATTAAATTAAAAATCCTAAGCCAGAAATTTAATTAATTTTATGTCGTATGTTGAAATAAATTCTTCAAAGGAAAAATTTCTGGGTCCCTAAAAAATAAAATTTTAAAGGTCCCATGCCAAAGGAATATTGAAAATTGTTAGAAATTTTGGACCCTTGGGCCTTGGTGGTTAATTGAAAGTCAAATGTTTGAGGTAATTAACTCAAAAATATTATTTTTGAGTTAAATAAAAGAGAATTAAATGATAAATTTGAATTCACTCAAAAATTTATAGTTTTGACGGACGATATTAAAATATGATTAAATATTTTTAAACGGTTGATATTACTTTGATAGGGATCAACCGGACTAGCCGTTGGATATTTTATCTTTAAATTAGAGGTCTTTGTCTGTCATTTGCATTCGATCTCTTGATCATGTACAAGTTCTGGAAGCTCTCGTGTAATACTTTTATGGAATAATACAAATGAAATCTTTGGGGTTTTATTTTGAGGGTTGTGTTCCTCTTCATCATTTTATGGTAAACTTCTTCTTTATATTTTACTAGTAATTGTTTCAATGAATTGTTTATTAATGTATCTTGTAGAGTAATCTATTGCACATGTATATTTCTTAGGTGATTGGATTTAGGGTAAGAATATTAATTGGATTGAGTTAGTAGGTATCTCTGACTCTTCAAAATTTTAATTTTTTATCTAATTTCTCTGTTGATTTAATATTTTAACTTTAAGTGTGCATATAAATTTTGGATTTAGAATTGGGAGTTTGGGGAATTCCTATGCTAGACTAGCTGAATCCCAAGGAAACAAGATCTGAAGATCCCTCTGGATCTAATTCCCCGGGCTTATCTTAAATTCTAACTTTTACAGGGGTTTTCTAGGGCTTGTGCCTCTCTCTTAATTTTTTTTTTTTTTAAATTGTGCAAAATGGTTTAAATCAGGCCATGGAGGGACTTGATCTAATAGATCTGTAAAATAAAATTGTAGATTTGTATGTATCGTTAATTGTTTCACTCACCAAGGTTTTGGGGTTTTCATTTTCTATGCATATATTGGGTTTTTTTGTTTCTTTGTTTCTAGTTTTGTGCATGTTACACTGGGAGATTTTCAAAGAAACTTTTTTAGATCTGAGCCAGATCTATGCGTTGGAGGGTAAGATCTTGTCTTAGGATTGATTTTTGTTGCAGATATGATCCAGGTGGATATCAGTGGCCACCCACCTATTCCATTTGGACCAGCACCATCAATTCTTGCAGATTTTCACATTCAGCACAACTTACTATTTTTAGCAGGTTTTCGGGTCCTCCACTCTCGGAGCCGTTTTGGGGGCTTAATGATCTAGGTGGATATTGGTGGCCACCCACCTATTTCATTTGAACCCCCATCTTTAGTTCTTTCAATTTTCAAGTTGCAACAAAACTTACTATTTTTAGCAGTTTTTCGGGGCCTGAACTTCCGGAGCCGTTTTGAGGCCCTAAACGACATTTTTTGGGAAAACGGAGAGCAACATGGGTCCATGGACCGATGTTGCTCGTATTCAAAAATTGAAGTCCTCGGATAGATCTTTCTAACGAGCTATTGAACGCGTCAAACGGAGATCGGGTGCCAAAGTTATGCCCCCGGGAAGTTGAACCACCAATTTACCCAAACGGGCGCCCACAGTTTTGGCGCCTCATCTCCTACGGCTAGGTTTTTGGACGTTTCAAATTCTACATTGTTTCTCAACAATAAATAGGCCCTCGAGCCTCATTGTAACACAGTTCAGAGGTCTGTAGCCACCACATCTCTTCTCAGAGATTCGCTACCAGCACCTTAGCTATTTTATTTCCATTATGTCTGTAAGCATCTTTCTGTTATTTGATATTAATGAAATGAAGTGTTATTTCCGCTGCATCTCTGTATTTATGGTTATGTGTTTATTCTGTTGCGTTCCTGCATAAAATCCGGATCAGTGGTATCAGAGAGGGACTGCTCTTTCTTTGTTTTTTTTTGCATGTCCCCAACGCGGTCAGGGTATAAGGAGTTAGGGCTCGATCTGGTTGAACCCTTGCAAGATCAGCCTCGCAAACCCCGACGACCTCCCATGGCGGAAGAAAAGAAAGACGAGGGAGCAGAAGATCCTATCAAAATACTGCTCGAGGAGGCCCTCGAGAAACAAAGGAACGCGATGATGGATAACTTTGCTCAAATCCTTCAACGACTGCCCACATATGGTGCATCTGCATCCAACAGCCACTCTAGAGGCGCCACTCCCTTCAAGGTACAGGTAAACTTTGAAATTCCTATATTTGAAGGAAAAATAGATGCAGACGCTGTAAACAGATAGTTAAATTTGTTGGAAGGGTATTTCTCAGTCCATGACTTCTCTGACCGAGAAAAGATTATTTTTGCACTCCTCAAAGCCGCCCCCCATGTCAAAGACTGGTGGGAAACCTACCGTGAGCAAGAGGGCGAAGGGGAACCCTCTCTGTTTTCGACCACACCCACTTGGAATTCATTCCGAGACGGCATCAAGGAACAATATTACCCTGTGGGGAGCTATGAGGACAAATACATCCAATGGACCACGCTGCGGCAACAAAAGGATCAAGATGCACTAACCGACGAACTGCTCCACATCCCCGCGCACAAAGTTGGGTATTAAAGATTCAGAGAGACATTTGGTGCCTGGCAACGCGGCTATCCGCACAAACACATTCAAAGAGGAAATGAGCCTCGACATTGCTATCGCTGGCACGGCATATCGCTATGCCGCCAAGATCGAGCAGAAATTTAAGCAAAAGAAGCGAGACTTTGGATCTGCGAATCCGAAAGGTGCCCCCGAACCGAAGAACAAGGGGCAAGGCCAAAGCAATGCGACTTAGAACAACACCACAAATCCAAAGAAGGACACAGGGAAGTGGTGTGAATTTCATAACAGCCCCACTCACAGCACAAACGAGTGTCGGGCCAAACAGCCTTTGGTGGCTGAACTAAAGGCACCCGAATCAGATGCATTTTCTGATCCTGAGTTAGAACCAGACAAAGGCAATGACAAAGGGAAGCAGATCATTGATGCGGATCCCAGTGCCATTGTTGCCACCACCAAGATCCAGAAGGAGGGTCCAGAGGATTCAGAGGAGGGGGAGCGCCTCTTCCAGTCGCAGATGTGGGTGAAGGGTTCTCCGCTGCAGTTTCTTGTCGATAGCGGAAGCCAAAAGAACCTCATTTCAGCAGACGTCGTGAAGCGGCTCGGCCTACCAACCATAGCACACCCGCAGCCGTATACCATTGGGTGGCTCCACCTAGGGAGAGATCTCTGCATCCGCCAGCAGTGCCGACTTCCATACAGTATCAAGCCATTCACGGATGAGGTATTGTGTGATGTTGCTCCTCTTGATGTAGCTGATGTATTATTGGGCCAACCATACTTGTGGAGGCTACATGCTGTGTATGAGTCTAGGCCTCGTGCTGTTATTATTACTTTGGGAAATAACTTGTACAGGATACCGGAGGTAGTACCGCCTCCTGCCATCTCTTTGACTACTGCAAAACAACGCAATAAGATTGTTTCCCAGACCAGGAAATTCATTTTCCTTACGACTCACTCACAGGGAAAGAAGAATATTGTGGCCACAACCTCGAAACAGGGCTCCCTTTCACGGCTGCAGCAGATGGACAAAGTCATGGAGGAATACGATGACAATTTCTCCTCATTCATAGAGGTTCCTCTACACTGTCAGGACAAGCACTCCATTGATCTGACTCCCAATGCACCACCACCTGATGTTTCCATACATCCTGCAACTACACATATAGAATCCAAACATGTACTGTATGAGGCTGATAAAGAAACCAAATTTACTAAACGCATCCAGCATGTCCACCCGCAGGTCCATGACATCTTCAACACATCTAATACTCAGTTCAACACAATTTGCCTCACCTCATGGAGGATCTCAATGCAATGGGGACCATTGCTTCCTAAGGAGGGAGGAATGATCCAGGTGGATATCGGTGGCCACCCACCTATTCCATTTGGACCAACACCATCAATTCTTGCAGCTTTTCACATTCAGCACAACTTACTATTTTTAGCAAGTTTTCGGGTCCTCCACTCTCGGAGCCGTTTTGGGGGCTTAATGATCTAGGTGGATATATATTGTTGGCCACCCACCTATTCCACTTGGCCCCCCACCATTGTCTCTTTCAGTCTTTCAGTTTCGGCATAACTTACTATTTTTAGCAGTTTTTCGGGTCCTGAACTTCCGGAGCCGTTTTGAGGCCCTAAACGACGTTTTTTGGGTATGAAAGCGCCAGCAAATTTTCTAATAAAATTCGTCCCGACAGCTGTAGTCCTCGGATAGATCTTTCTAACGAGCTATTGAACGCGTCAAACAGAGATCGGGTGCCAAAGTTATGCCCCCGGGAAGTTGAACCACCAATTTACCCAAACGGGCGCCCACAGTTTTGGCGCCTCATCTCCTACGGCTAGGTTTTTGGACGTTTCAGATTCTACATTGTTTCTCAACAATAAATAGGCCCTCGAGCCTCATTGTAACACAATTCATAGGTCTGTAGCCATCACATCTCTTCTCAGAGATTCGCTACCAGCACCCTAGCTATTTTATTTCCATTATGCCTGTAAGCATATTTCTGTTATTTGATATTAATGAAATGAAGCATTATTTCCGTTGCATCTCTATGTTCATGGTTATTTCTGTATTCTGTTGCGTTCCTGCATAAAATCCGGATCAAGATATGGGCAACATTGTGCCTTAAGGATTAAATAATTACAGGTGCATTTGTTTTAAATCAAATTTAGTTATGTTGGGTAAAAGGATAAATTGGTGTGTGCCTGCAAATTTCTGTCTTCCACCGGCTCCTATGCATTCTTCGATATTACCCAATCTCCATTCTCTTCATCATGCCATTTTTTACATGCTACCCTTACGTATCTCTCTGAACCTATTTGTAGCCTTCCACTGGAAAAAATTTCATGGCTCCTCGCTGCTCCTATTGACCCACACAAGTCTTGCCACGCTGCCTGCCCACCGCTCCTGCTCCCCTTTGCTGCTGTTGAATCTCATTCCACTGCATCATTCCTCATGCACACCCTTCTCACTATCTGCATCTTTATTCCCTCCACGTTGACAACTTACACTTTCCCTTTTCATTTCGATTTGACTACCAGATCTCCATGTGAGCCCTCTGTCACTACTCCCTCACACAGTCTTCTGCATCAACCTTCATCCATCTGATTGACTTGCATTTCCCCTCTGTGCTGCCTATGTGCTTGCATGCTGCTCCTTTAACCTCACACATTTCTCTAGCTCGTGCAGGTCTCTCCATGCTGTTGTTCGATGGCCCATTCCTCCGCTCCATCCTTTACCTATCTGCTGCTTTTTCCTCTCTCCCGCTTGTGCTAAACCTAACACATAACTCACATTCGATTTTTAAGATTTAAAAAAAATAAAAAATTTAAAACTCAAACATTAAAGAATCAAATTTTATATGATATTTGATTTCATTATTGTTTAGTTTTGACTTTGTGATATTTAATATTTTTAACATTTCAATTTAAAAAAAAAAAAAATTTGTACATAGTTTAAGTTTGGATTTTGATTTTTTTTTTTAGCATTTCAATTTTGATTTTTTAATGTTATTTTTTATTTTTTATTTTAAAATTTGGCCTTTGGGCCTTCATTAAATTTTTAAAATAAATCAACCTTTTTGGAAATTCCCTCTTATATATAAATTTTGGAAAGCCAACTTTTGGGGAAATTGTGGTTATAAGCCATTTAAATGATAAAATTTTAGGCTTTGGAAAAAATATTTATCTTGTGGAAGAATTTCTATGGCTGACATGATTAAATTTTTAAGATCTTAAGTTTGACTATAGAGAAAATTTACAATTTTATTGGATCTGCATTGTCTTAGAATATCATTTACTTCGCAAATTTTTGGACGAAGTGTTTACTTAGCATCGAGATCTTATGGTTTTCCTTGATAATTAAGTATTAAGATTTAAATGCTAGTTGTTTTCTTATGCTTCAGATGGGTTTGATGATCATTGGCATCTGAAATTTTGAACGTTTTCTATTGATTAAAATTTCCTAATGTGTAAATAAGTCTTGTTTCATTTACTTGTATTTGGATATTTAATGAATATTAATGTTTTGAAAATTCTTTCAAGTAAGTGTGATCAATATATTATTATTGTGGATTTACAATGAATTGTATATATTCTAATTGAGTAAATTTTGGGCATCTTCATAATTGACATTATCGCTTAAATACTTAGTGGTTAGATCAGATTATTTGTAATCTAAGTGCTTTAGGCTTTTTAACATCACCTCTCATCTTCGAAGCTTCTTTCATCTCGTTCCATCTTCAAATCATTATCCTTGCATTTTGCATTACACATCAATAGTTTCTCATTAAGTACTTGGTTGTAATTTCCTTAGCAGGATAGTTGACTCCATAAGGCACTGGTATCAATATTTCAAATCCAATAGAATCATTTAATCTTGCTAAATCGTTTACAAGTATTTGGTCATTTAATTGTGTCTCCTAAACTGGTTGGTTCCCAATTGGTTCTCCTTCATTTCATTTCCATAGGGTCTACCCTACTTAGTATGATATAAGGAGACAACTTAAATAGAGATATTGGGGATCACGGTGACAACCCCCAATTTGAGATGTTTTTAGGGTGCCTAGACATTATGTACGACAACAAGGCTCATACGTGAAGGAAGCTATGTTTCCATGATTCACCAGCTGCTATTGGAAGGATGCTACAACACCCTATGTAAGCTCCAACCTACCATAGTACTGCCCTTTCACCCTGAAGGGTTCTTAGGCTCCAACTTGAAGGAGACTCCACTCTCCTCACCCTTCCATCTTGTCAAAAAGTGGACCGTGTTTCATATATTTTTAGACTGGATCTCCCACATTCTCAATATCAATACAAATCAGCCTGTATTACACTCTCTGCTACTTCTGCTCAATATGCATATTAATAGAAAACCATAGTAGCTTCATTTCTCATATTCACAATACATATTATCGAAGTACCCAATCTTCTCTTCATACATCAGTTTGTTCATGAAATATCTGCTCAAATCACATTCACTAGCTTCCAACATATATCTAATGCATCAATAATGTCAACACTCAACATTAACACAAACAATCTAGTTCTAGAAGTATATGAGTAACACATCAAGCCCCAAAGAAATTAGCCATGTAATCACTATCATTAAATGGTGTCAAATATCAAAGAATCACAATGTCTCACTTCCAAACCCTGGAAAACCTCATCAAGTGAAAAACATTCAAGAAATAATATAAGCAAGCTCTATTCAAAACTCTATCCTTTATCTCAACATACACATCAAACCATAAATGGCACAAAATTTGACTCAAACCCCAGGTCTCATAAGTTTTTTCAAAGCAGCAATGTTGAACATGATGTCTATATCTCTACATACTAGACCTCACTAATGTAGAAATTTTAATATAATTATGTATTACCTGGATTCTCCTGATCTAACAATTATATGCCACTGTTAAATACAATATCCTTATACTAAAATATTTTCAGAAATTTAATCGCCAATTGCAAACACATGAATAAAGATCATTCACACATAACACAAATGTTTTTACCAGGAAATCATAAAGCTAAAAACCCCATTATCATATATTATGTATATATCATAGATCATGAAACAATCTTGTACAAAAATATAATCCAGGATCTCTAAGTAAAATATACAATTGTCTCACACTGTCATACAAAAAATGGCAAATACATGCCCCAATTTACTGCCTCTTGACAGCCTGCCTCCACTACGCAATCCCTGCTGATCACAATCCCTGAATGAAATTAGATAATACCTTGCCTTGACTACGCAATTCTAATTTTCATCTCCAATGTGTGTGTGGTTGCATGAGTGCACCCAATAATGTCATAACAGATAGTCAAACTTTCCATTTCACCTATCTCTCAATTGGGTCTCCACTGGATCTAACATGCATGTAGTTAACAGAAGTAAATCTTCAGTTGCATGTGATATCACTCAATGTGAATTAATGTAATATTTAATATAACTCTGATTATCACAATGAATCACTACATGATCTAAATGAGAACCAAAAAAACCAACCAGTATCTTTGTCATCCAGATAGCCTCACATGCAACTTGACTTGTTGCCATGTATTCCGCTTTCACTGAACTGAGTGCCACAGATCTCTGTTTCCTATTGTACCAAGAAACAATTGTAGATTCGATACTGAAGACCCCTCTTGATGTTCTCTTTCTGTCCATTGGGCTACCAGCCTAATCTGCATCTGTGAAGCCATGCAACTTCACCTCATCCGTCTGTCTGTACCATAAGTCATACTCAGATGTGCCCCTGAGATATCTCAGGACATGCTTGCATTCCTTCCAAAAGATCTTGGTAGGCATAACCATCACTTTAATAAGCTGGTTAAAAACATAGCATATGTTATGTCTTGTATTTACTAAATACATTAGGGAATCCACTAATTGTCGATAGACAGTAGCATCCACTACCTCTCCAGATGTAGCGTCCTCTTTCCTCCAATTTCCTGGAAGAGAAGTATCCATGGGTTTGCAACCCTCCATGTAAAACTTACCCAGTATCTCCCTTGCATACTTTCCTTGAGACAAAAAAAATTCACAATCTCGTTGCCATATTTTCAATCCATGGAAATAATGAGGGAGGCCCATATCCTTCGTCTCAAACTCATTTGCAAGGTCCTCCTTGCATGAGTGTATCAAATGCTCATCACCAATCAGTATTAAATCATCAACATAAAGAACAATATTTAAAATCTTACCCTCCACCACAATCTGGTATAGGTTTTCATCCACCTCACTCTTAGTGAAGCCAAGTTCGGTGAAATAGCCATCGATCTGAGTGTACCAAGCACGGGGTTCTTGCTTCAACCCATACAACGCTCTTTTGATTATGCACACATGCGATTGGTTGCTGAAGATCTCAAATCCTTTAGGCTACTAAATGTACACTTCTTCCTCAATGATCCCATTAAGGAACACAGTCTTCACATCCATCTGATGGATGTGCCAACCCATCTACACTAAGAGAGCAAGGATGGTCCTTTGCGAAGAATACCGTGCGATAGGTGAAAAGGTTTCTTCATAATCAATCCCCTCCATCTGTGAGAAGCCCTGGGCTACAAATATGGCCTTATACTTCTCAAAACTCCCATAAACAACTTGCTTTACCTTGTAGATCCATCTTGAACCTACCACCGATTTATCAACCAACCTTGGAACAATTTTCCAAGCACTGTTTCTGACAATGGAGTCATACTTCTCCACCATTGCATCTACCCATGTGGGCTCCTACACTGCTTTCTGAAAGGAATATGTCTCAATCACAATACATTTTCTCATGAGAGCCATGTATCTATTGAATTGGTCTGGAGACTATCTCTGTTTATGTTGTTAAGTAGGGACTCCTACATTCTGTGTCGCATTAAGGTTCAACCTCTCAGCTTCTGTGGTACACCTTCTGCCAGTTCTGATGTTTGGCTCTGCATGAGTGGACTCCTCCACTCCATGAAACTCCTCCTATGGCTGATCCACATATAGAGACTCATCTTTTGGCATGTAAGTCTATTTCCCTCTCAAGCAACAACTTCATGGCTTTCTCCTCTTTGAATTTTATATTTCATCCCACCACAGTCATTCAACTGTCTGGAAAATACACATGATAATTATGGGGTGTTTTTGTGTACCCCACAAATATCCCAACGGCTCTAGCTTCTTCCTGGAGTTCTTGGTCACATGCACATAAACATATGAGCCAAAAATATTAAAGTGAGAAACATTTGGTTTCTTACCAGTAAAAGCTTCTTTAGGTGTACTCATCCCAAGTACTCTATGAGGACAACGATTTTGCACATAAACCACATTGTTGCATGCTTCCACCCACAAGTGGATTGGTAGGTCTTGATCATGCAACATCACTCATGCAACACCCATGACCATTCTGTTCTTCCTCGCCGTGACCCCATTTTTCTGTGGGTTATGAGGTGCTATGAGTTCTCTTCGAATTCCTTCTTTGCTACATAAGTCTTTGAATTTGTTCGAGATGCATTCTCCACCATTATTTCTCTACAGAGCCTTCACATGCTTCCACGACTCTTTCTCAACCAATGCCTTAAACTCACAGAACTTTGAGAATGTTTTATCCTTCTTCTGCATGAAGAAGATCCAACATTTACGAGAAAGATCATCAACAAAAATAACAAAATACTTTTATTTTTCTTTTGAAGCAACTGAGAATGGTCCACACACGTCTGTGTGAACTCTCTCCAGGATCACCGAAGCACGGTTCTCCTTTTCATGAAAGGTGGAATTTACATACTTCCCCATGGTGAAAACCTTGCACTAATATAACTGAGCAAGTGTTCCCATTTGAAGTCCAGTAGATATTTGTTGCACGAATTTCAAGGCTCCATGATGAAGATGGCACAATCGCCTATGCCATAATTCACCCTCATCTAGGCTCACCACTTTTTTTGCCTTGCCCATCATGGTAGAGTAACCTTCTATCTCCAGCTTGTAGATATTCTTGACTCAAATCCCTATCCTCTTGGCTTGAATAGTTGTTTTATTTCACAGGAAATTTTTTCCATTGCTGAAAACAACGTCATAGCCTTTGTCCTCCAACATCGCGACTGAGACCAAGTTTTTCCTTAGACCTTGAACATGCATAACATCTTTCAATTGAAATGGTTTACCTAACTCCCTCTCAAATGTAATGTTACCAATTTTGGTTGCATTGTATCATCCATTGTCACCCATCTCTATATGCATCTGGAGGTCTTTCTCCTCCAAGTCACTGAAAAGCTCCTTATCTCCCATCATGTGGAAGGAAGCACCACTATAAAGATATGACACCGATCCCATTGCGCTTGATACCAAGCATGCGATCAAAGAGAAATCAAGTTTAAATTGCAAGGCAAGGGTCTCACAAGCTGCAGCTCCAACAACCTTCTTGTTCTTCTTCTTATGTGGGAAGTTAGTGGCGAGATGCTCATGTTCGTGACAGTGAAAACACTTCACCTTAGAAAAATACAGCTTCTTGCCTTTAGACTTAGATTATTAGTGGAATTTCTTCCCCTTCCCTTTCCTTGCCTTGGCATCCAAAGCAAAATCCTCTTCATCATCATTCTTTGATGAAGATCCATCTCTGGTGTTTCGCTTGAACTCCTCCTGCACTAGATCCGACCATAGTCGTTCCCAATCCGGTAGTTTTTCCTGTCCGTTGACAGAGTCTTTATAACTATGCCAACTCTTAGGAAGTCCCAAGGGAGCCAAGCTCACCAAATCATCATTGGCAACCATGTTTCCCACACTCCCCAGTTCATCTTGACATTGGAAAAACTTTGTGAGATACTCAGGAATATTGTCGCCCTTCTCCATCTTGATCTTTTTGAGTTTATCCTTCAGTGCCAATTTCCTATGGTCGCTGCTGCTTTGGAAAAGATCCATCAAAGCCTTCCACATATCATATGGAGTGGCTTTCCCATGAAGGCTTGAGACAATGTGGTCTCGTACACCTTCCAATAGAATCCTTCTCATCTTCACTACTTTCTTTTGCCATGCGTCAAGTAATGCAACATTTGTCGAAGTGGGCTTAGGAACATCACTGTCGATGAATTCCTTAAAGCCATTATCTTCAAGCACCACTTCCATCCTATCCTTCCATGCAATGTAGTTCGAGCTGCCCTCGAGTGCATACTCTAGCCAAAAACCATTGAAATCCATTTCGATGTTTACTCAACCGTCGCACCAATAAATTCTTGTAGCAAATTCGAATTGTTTCCACCAACAAACTCAGCTACAGCTTCAAAATTGAAATATTATTTACTCTGATACCATGTAGAAATTCCAATACAATTATGTATTGCCTGGATTCTCCTAATCTAATAATTATATGCCACTGTTAAATACATAATCCTTCTACTAAAATCTTTTTATAAATTTAATCGCCAAATGCAAACACATGAAAAAATATCAATCACACATAACACAAATGTTTTTACCAGGAAAGAATAAATATAAACCCCCACTATCATATATTATGTATATATCATGGATCATGAAAAAATGTCATACAAAACTCTAATCCAAGAGCTCTCAGTACAATATATAATCGTCTCACACTGTCATACAAAAAATTGGCAAATACATGCGCCAATTTACTGCCCCCTGACAACCTGCCTCCACTGTGCAATCCCTGCTGATCAAAATCCCTGAATGAAATGAGATACTACCTTGCCTTGACTGCACAATCCTCATTGGCATATCCAATGTGTGTGTGGTTGCATGAGTGCACCCACTAATGTCACAACAGATAGTCAAATTGTCCCTTTCAACTATCTCTCAACTGCATTTCCTCTTGATCTGACATGCATGTAGTTAACAGTAGTAAATCTTCAGTTGCATGTGAGATCACTCCATGTGAATTAATTTAATATTTAATTCACCGATCTCTCACTAGTGTATCTTTAGTTACAACTAGTTACAACTAGCATAACTGAGTTAAACTACTTTACAACTCACATAACTACACATACAAATCTGTTACAACTTCGAATCACTCAGTTACAACTAATTCCACTTGCATGTCCCACCAACCAACCTTAGAACTCAAAATTCCTTCAGCTAACTGGTTTTCCACTTCAGTTAACTGAAATCAAGTGCTTCAAGAGAATAGATTGATATTTGTTATCCAATTATTATTAAGAGATAATGATAATCGACATGCATTCTATTTTTAGACATGTGATCTATAAATAGACTTCACGCATGCATCTATAAATAAAACCTCATCTATAAACAGAATTTTCTCACCATTCAAATAGACTCCCACTATAAATAGAATTTTCTCAACATTCTAAAAATAAACATACACCTAAAAATAGCTTGCGAGCCCCACCTAGTGTAGGTGCTTAATTTTCACTAGGATCATCATCTTGTTGAATCTCAACAACTGATGGCATCGAACCCTAGGGAGTATAACATATAATGTGCATTTTCGTAATTTAAGTTTTTATGAGATCAATATCTATGTTCAGATCTCATTACTTTTTCCAAATCTCAATTTTAGGGAACAATGACTACATGAATCATAATAAGCCATATGCCAAATTAAATTTACTACAATTTGTACATTTCCAAGCACCTTCCAAATGACTTACACAAGCCACTGACAAATTTTAAAGGTGAAACATAATGAATCCTTTTAATATATAATCCACCGGGGCCCTCAAAGAACATGTAACCCTTATAAATTAACATACAACATTAGAATTTTGTATATCATAATTAGTTCATTGTAAAGGTGGCACTTTATGATTGTGTCAACAAGATCGAAATCCTCATATTCACTTAATCCTTTAATCCTTGACATCTCCAGTCTATGTGAATGAACATAATTTGACCATCATGAATGTCAAGTGTTGGATTTTATTATAGCCTTGAGCCAATAGACAATGCAAATTGAACTGGTCCTATACCAAAACCAGGTATGCTCGAATGAATATTATTTAGACAGTTGGTTTTCTACAAAAGCTGGAAGAAAATTTCTAGAGTGAAGCTCTAAAAATTTGTCAGACCACCCAAACTATGTATCTCAACAACAAAGCTTAATTAACTAAAGCCAAATTGTATTTGAACTATTGAAATGGCACCCAAGAGGGCTTCTGATTTAATTTTCCCTAAATTAAATTAGAAGTAAAATTGTAATTCCATTGGGAAGACTTAATTAGCTTAGTTGAATTGAGTTGGAGGTCAAATTGGAGGCATGTAGAGTCCAATCTAAGTTTTAGGGAGTCCCGTTACAAATATTTGTGAGTTGCAATTAGTTAACTCAATTATTTGAGTTAAAATCATTTTAACTAGTTCTAACTAAAATATGAGCTAGTGATAGGTCCAATGAATTAAATATGATTTAATTCACAAGTATTGGTCAATCAATTAATTGATAAATTGTTATGAATAGCTGTTGCATGTCAGTTCTAAGGAAGGTCAAGTTGAGATTGGGGTTAAAGGAAATATAACTATCAATTATATAATTAGAAAATTGTACAAGTCGTGCATGATTTCATTGAGATTCGTTGAAGGAATTGCACAATGAATCCTTGGGAATTTCATTATTAATATGGCCACAATTCCTCTAAGAATGCGTAAGCAGGGTTGCTTAGACAGAGGCAGAGAATTGGTTAAGTATTGGACTAATTTTTCCTAGATAATAATGAGATGTCAGAAAAGTGCAAAGGTTTCTCAGGAAGGGAAATATAATTGTATTGTTTCATGATCTTAACTTTATGAAATATACAAATAGCGAGCTTTTGAGAAATTTATTTCCTCAAATACATCTTGTGTTGTGCAATTGATAATTTATTTCTCTTACTTGTTATGTGATTGTGCGATCAAAATTGGTTTTTGCAATTTGTAGAAGTGATTCAATATATTTTTTTACTACGTTAAAAGATTAGTTGAATCCATTTAGCTATCTATACATGGTATTAGAGCAGGAATAAAAATAGAAGAGAACAATCAGATTTTTTTTTTGGAACAAGTACATCGAATTTGCAAATTTATTCTTGAGGACCAACAACAGATCAAGATGTCTTTCAATGGCTTGAGACTCGAATATGACCTTGAGGTAAATTCAAATTATGTAGAATGGAAGGAAAGGATGGAGGCAATTCTAGATGACAACAGATTGAAGGCATTCACAGACAATGATATTCCCCAGCCTGCAGAAATAGATGCTCAACTTCTTGATTCGTAGAAGAATAATGTAGAAAAGGCAAGAAGGATATTATTAGTAGTTGTAGATCATATTTTATAGAACATCCATGGAAATGCAACTCCATGTGTTATGTGGAAGCCCTTAATAGATCTATTTTAGAATAGGAGAAACTGCAGGAAGCTAGCGCTAAAGGAAAATCTGTAATATTCCTTATTAGCCCAAGCTAATAGGAGTATTTCATTTTGTTTTTAATTTTATTTATTGATGAATAAAATGTAAAGGGGGACATGAAAAACTCCTAAAACATAAAAATAAATCAATGCCCAATGTGAACAGAGACAAATCCAGGCTTTCTTAATAAAATCCACTTGTGTGTGAACATGATTGAGCCACTTGACTAGGTCAACAAGACCAAATCATTAAGCAGTCTAGATACATTGAACCACTTTGAAGACCCAGCGCAATTCTAGAAGGAGGACCCAATGTGAAAGGGGTTAATTCATTTGAGGTGGTTTAGGGTTTTTCACATCCTCATCTTATAAAAGGAAGGAGAAGGCTCAAGGAAAAGGTTGTTGATGATATTTCGATTTTGAGATTGCTTGAGAAAATCAAAATCTCTTGGTTGTTTAGCTAGAGAAAGAGGGATTTCCTGTTTAGGAATTCCTCCCTCCTTCCTTGAGGGTCTCTTGGAGGGGATTGTGCTGCATTGATCCACTATATGGAATTTTGGCAAAGATTCACCTTCAATCTACAGTGCTACTCCTATTGTGGGTTGAGCTGTCCATGTGAGCTACATCAAGTGGAATCATATCTATTTATATCTGAAGAGTTCTATTGCATCTTTTCAGTGGGAAAGTCATATAAACCATTGGAAAGAGTGCAATAGTTGTTTTGAGCTGCAGATCCTTATCTTGGCATGAGGCCAAAGTGTGCATCAATTCATCTACACAGTTAGCTTCAACAACTGCGTTATTTTGTAGGCAGAGTTGCAGTGTTCATTTGCTAGTAGTTTGGAGGAGAGATCTCCGGTGAAAGGGCTTCTTCCCTTCACTGAGGTGATCCGTGGATTGGCCAACCAATCCATGTTATATTTCAGATCTGATTTTCTGTGTGATGCATTCTTCAGAAATTTCTGAATTTTATTGCAAATCCATGGTGTAGATCTCAGATCTATTCATTGTTCTTCACTTTCAGCTGAGATCCCCAAGGGGAATGTACTTAAAAGAAATTTTTTCATATAGATCCCATTAGATCTATCCTTTTTTCCTATGATATGTTATAGATCTGAAACTCAATAAAAAACTGCTTCATATTTATGAAAATAACGTTGTCATAGTTTTGCAGTCTTTTCTCATGTGTTGCAGCACTTCTTTTGGAGCTTTCCTTTATGAAAAGATCTGTTTTTCTTAGCATAAATCATTTGAATATCATTCTAAGATTCCATACTTATTTTCATGCATAAATGCAGCTAATCCCTTTAGAAAATCACGTTTTAGAAGCTTCAGTAATTTTTGCATACTCCAAGTCATGGGAAATCAGGGTTTTTAAGCCTAATTTGGGGAGGAGGAACTGTTTAACTTAGCTATACTTATTTTTTTGAGCTGAAATTCAGAGAATAGGTTGCTCATGATCTAATATAAAATAAAATCTCACCATTTCTATTATTTTTACGCATATTTCTGAATACACTAATTTTAGGGCCAAAATCATCACTTTTCCCCACCTTTTTGCCCATAAAATGTTGTATAAGGTTTCTGCTGTTGTATTTAATGAAGTATATGCATTATAAAATCTGTTATGAGATATTTTGATGCTGCATAACCAATATTTTGTAAAATATTTCTTAATTTCCATATTTGGAACATTACAAAATCTCAGAAATATCAAGATGGAGAAGGGCGGTGTGATCCCAAAGTAATTTACGAAGTTCACTCAATGTTGATATGAGCTTGGAACTACTGGGGAAATAATTTCCCAAGATTATTTTGTGAGCCTAACACTTCTAGGCCTTTCCAAGAGCTAGCATATCAACTAGGACTCTGTGAATGGGAGGGAGAAGTTACCATATTGGGAGAGATTGTGGTACAACTTGGCACAAGAAGAGATTCGGCGAAACACTAGAGATGGATCCTCATAAAAGACTGATGATGAGGAGAACTGTTCATTGGATGGAAAAGAAAATAAAGGGAAAGGTAAGGCATCCCATTCCAAATCATATTCTAATAAAGCAAGCAAGAAGCGAGACTTTTAAAAGGTAAAAAAATTTCACTGTCATGATATGGGAAACTATGCTACAAAGTGTCCACATAAGAAGACCAACAAGAATTCCTCAGGAGGAGTGGTAGGTGAAAAACTTACTTCACGGTTCGAGTTGGATTTCACCCTCATTGCATGAATGGTGTCATTGGGGATGGGTTCTGTGTGGTACTTAGATAGTGTAGCTTCATTCCATATGAATGGCAATGAATAATTCCTTAGTAGCTTAGAGGAAAAGGATCTCCAGATGCACATCGAGATGGGAGATGACGGGAGGTATAGCACTACCAGTGTTGGTACAATTACCTTTCAGATGGAGTTAGGTATTCCTCTCACATTAGAAGATGTCATGTATGTTCCTGGTTTAAATAAAAATTTGGTTTATGTTGCTATGTTTGAAGACCGTGGCTATGATATGATATTCAATGAAGGAAAGACATTCCTTCTTCACAAAGCCACGGGATAGGTTAAAATGATTGGGGTTCAATTAAAGACCTGTACAAATTGGATGTAGAATATTGTGCTTCCTTGAGCACGAACGCAAATATGTAATATTCCTAAAATTAGCATGTAGCTAATAGGAATATTAATTTTTTATTCTTGCACTTAGTAGGTGAATAAATGGGGGAAAGAGACCCATACTTATCTTGTATTAGCATAAAAGTCCTCTTGGTATGAAAAGGGGACAACCTAATAGCTGGATTTTGCACTTTCCATGTATGAGCAGGAACATAATCATGTTGATTCATTCAAGTTGACTAAGTCAACAATGCAGTATGGATGAGTAGCCTTGATGGAGCTACAACGCAGTTTTGGAGGGAAAGTGATCACGTGGTGTTGGAAACCCTAATGGGTGGGACCCAAGGTGACGAGGCTCACAAACCTTATAAGGAGGAAGATGGCAGAAATTTGAGGTTATCTTATGGATTATTGATTTTGGTCTGCTTAGACTATTGAGCATTCTTCAGCTGTTGAGTTGAGTATGCAGTGCTATTTAGCACAAGGCATTCCTGCTTAGGGATTCCTTCTCCTTCCTTGAGAGATCTCTTGGAGGAGCATTTTCCTTCATTTTTCCATATCCAGGCTTGAGGCCAAGCATCCTCCTTCAGCTACAGTGTTATTCCTGTAGCAGGGAACGTTATGCTGCAGGGTGTTGTAGTGGAAGACTTACAACACCAAATTTTGAGCTTATCTTTCAGAGGAGGGAGATCCCCTTTCTTTGCAAGATATGTACAGGATATTTCTGAGCATATTGCACATCTTGGAATGTGGCCAAATATTTCTACATCATTTACTATGCATTCATTTGTAGAAACTACGTTATTTTTCCCAGTGTTGCAGTAGCAGGGTCAAGACCCTTGATCTTGAGCTAGTTCCTTGGAGGGAGGGCCAACCCTTCTCCCGGAAGGATTTGTATAGAATTATTCTTTTATTCTTTGTAAATTTCAGCTATATTTATATAGAGTTGTAGTATAACTGCATTTTCCAGATCTAGATCTACAGATCTACTCTTTTATACATTGCACTTTCTTGAAACCCTTGTTGGGTTAGTCTTATTGTGTATAAAGAGGAATGAATCTCCATTTTTCTCAGCCATTGGATGCTTGTAGACTCCAGGTATGTTATTTCTCATTATTTTTTGCATAAATCCTTAATAAAATAACGCCATACATGCTTTATTCCTTTCTTCACGAGTTAAGCTATGGGGTTTGGGTTTATTTGAGTCATATTGGCTTTGGGAAATCTGTTTATGTTGGCTAGAGGGATTTTTTTTTTTTTCTCCAATTCTAGATGTGAGCTATATATTGTATATCCTAAGGTATCCAAGTACCATTTCTCACAAATATAGCGTTATTTTATGAAGACAACCGTTTTATGCCTTATATTGTTGCATTTCCCCACTTTGGAAGGAGTGTATAGGTCATATTCTTGTTGTTGATCATTAATTCACTGGGTAGATGTTCCTTTACATCCTATCAGATGATTTACACCACTATGCACTTGGTTTGTTGAAGCTCCAACTTTATAATATCTTATGATATTCTCATTGTTGTAGAATTTCCCTATTTTGGGATATTACAGTGGTATCAGAGCCTTTATCTTGGCTCAGCCTGTGGATTTCAGATCCACCCAGAAGATAAGAAGAAGTAGAGATCATAATGATGGAGAGGATGGGATTACTCTCATCAATTTTCAGATCTAAGAAGAGCCTCTCCAAGGAGGCTAAACAGATGAAAGAAGAAATATGGAATGAAACTCCAAGAGGGTTTCAAGAAGGAGAAAGATGCAGTGAGACCTCTAGAAGGTTTCAAGAAGGAGAAAGATGCAGTGAGACCTCTAGAAGGTTTCAAGAGAAAGAAGAAGACCCATGTACTTCCTATTCTAATAGAGGGAGTGAAGAGTAAGAAGACCACCTAGAACATGAGATCCTAAGTGGATATTTGGCAGAGTACAAGCGCCAACTTAGAGCTTTCAAAGAGACTCTAGTTCTTCCTCAGTTTATCCAACTGACAGAAGAAAGGAGGCCATGCAGCAATAGGATGGTGAAGGGAAATAGGTTTCTATTGTCCACTTTCGATGGGTAACCCATATGTACAACAAGAGTTTGGGTGATGAAGTTAGAATCATTTTTCCTACTACATCTAGTAGTGGAGAAAGACATTGTGGAGATCTCAGTGATGCATTTGGAGGGTAAGGTAAGAACTTGGTGGTTTAGCCATGTGATTCATGCAAGAGTATCTAATTTTTCCGATTTCACCCAAGGGGTGATCAGAAGATTTGGCAGTGAGAGATCAAAGAAGAAGGAGTTCTCATCACCACTTTAGGAGACTTTTATCAGCGCTGTTGTAATGTTCCCAAATTGGGATTGCAGAGAAGGCTTGGAAAAATAACGCACTCCTTGGGATATTGATGTACAGAAATGAGTTTGCAGCCCTTGGATCCCTTAGATTAGTAGATCTGGAGTCTAAATCCAAAAGGGGAGAAAAAACAAATCAAACTAGGTGTGGTAAACAGATCTCCCACAACCTAGTCTAGCTGGGAAACGCCCTACAAGAGGGGCTACAGCTATGCACAACAAACTGCGTCAAGAATAACGTAGTCTTGGAAAATATGAGCATGAGGCCATCAAATATGATTAATGAATGAATGTACAACAAAAAATTAGAAGTAAAGTGAAGCTCTTTCAATATACAGTATATTACATGAGACAAGAGAGTAGAATATCTTCAGAAAAGAGAGCTACAACATATATATATATATATATATATATATATATATATATATATATATATATATATATACGCGTAAATGGCTCAACAACGTTATTTTAGGAGCATATAAGTGCCTATTTTAGACAACTCGATCAGGGAAAATTTGTAGACAAAACATCAGATCTATATCAAGTCCTGAAACTAGATAGTTTTCTTCTACAATATCCTCGGGGTTTCACCAAATCATGGCTAACAAGAGGAATGGATTTGATGCAGAAGCTAGTGACCGTAAAATTTGTACTTCTGAATATAAAATTACATTACAAAATATTAGATCTAAATAGAACATGGATCAACAAGCTAATCCATGGATCACCAAAGTGAAAGGCAAAGCCCAACACCAGAGATCTCTGATCAAAACTAGAAACAAAACACCATAATGAACCTCATTTCAAAATAACGCAGTCCATCAACAGAAACAATGTTGTAGCTCAAAATGACATGGATGGCCATTGCCAAGTTACAAATCTGAAGTATAAATAGGAGAGACACTCTTCTAGGAGGTTAAAAGACACAATCCATGAGAAGAGGCTCCCAAAACAAGCTAGATCTCTGCAGATCTAGAATCCCACTCACTTCAGCTTGCAAGAGCAGCAAAACCCTCAATGGATCAGCGCTGCAATTGTAAGTAGAGCTTGGCCTCAAGCCTGATAGTGGATCAATTCAACAAATACTCCTCCAAGAATCCTCAAAGGAAGAGGTGAAATCCCTACATAGGAACTCCAAGCACAATCCTCCATTAAACATCAGAGAATAGTATTTGTCTAAACAAACAAGATACTCAGAAATATGATCAATCAACCACCTTCTCTTGTTTCCTTCCCTTTCCTCTTATAAGATGATAGCCTTTGCAAATCATTTACCACCTCGATGAGTTAGCTCTTTTCACATGAGGGGCCTCCTTCTAGTACTGTGTTGTCCCTTTAGGAGATACATTGAACCTAGACAGTGTTGTAGATTTGGTCAAGGTTGACCTAGTCTCACAGCTCAAACCCCTTTCACATCTGCAAGTTATTATTTACATGGCCCTGAATTATCTATGTTCACACGGGCATTGATTTATTCAGTCTTCTTAGGAGTTTTACATGTCCTACTTTATTCATTTATTCATGCAACAGAAAATAAAACAAAAAATGAATATTCCTCTTAGCTTAGGCTAAGTAGGAATATTACAGCTGTCACATTCATGAAGGGGCAGCCATCCATATCGGTAGTTGGATCATCCAACACATTTAAGGGAGGAACTCTTGCAGCCATACAAGATGTTCCGAAGACCCACCAAGGTATGCATATATTTCCATTTCCTATTATTTCATAAAATCTTATGGGAAACCTTGGAAATTTGTCTTCATATGGTCAAGGATCAAAACACATTGTTGATGTGGAGAAACAAGCTTGCACTGTGCTGTGCAACCTTGGTTTGATCAAAGGATGGATAAAACTTCATTCCATTGCACCCTTATTGAGTTGGATGCAGCATGAGGGGTTAGGGTGTAAGATTTTAGAGGGCATAATGAGTGTTGTGCCACTTTCTGATGATGTTTTAGCTTTAGCACACTTGGATCCTTCTGGATTCAAGAGGATCATTGATGAGAGGTCTTCTCTAAGAGATCTCCAAGGAGTTACATCTCAGCTTCCCATGAGGTGTAAAGAGAAAGATCTGCTTTGGGGGATTGGTAGTCTTTATTGGAAAGATACCAAGGGGGAGAATGTTTGGAGGCATCCACATTTGGATGAATGGAGGTGGATGGAGAGAAAGAGGTTGGTGAGCCACTTGCAGATCTATGACACAGGGCAACAAGAAGCAAAGCTGCACTGGCTACTCTTGAGAGAGTTTGGCCATCTTGGGTCATACCCTTTTTCAGGAGGCATGTGGTGGATGGAGGCATGTCATGGCACCCATATGATAGAACAACAAAAGACTTGTTTGTATGGGGCATCATACAAGACAACCATCATGATCTTACTCTATGACTTGTATGAGAGAGAGATGAGGAAGCATCAAGAGTTGTTGTTGTTGTGGTTACACTTGGGAGAGTATGGGAAATTTTTTTCCCATACTTATCATAATATTTCCAGAGAGAAGGAAGGCACATTCAAGGTGCAAGGAGGCTACCCTTCAACATTGGAGGATCATGAGAGGCTTCCATATAGGAAGAAGATCCTCTCATCTGGCAGCAAGATAGTGGATGGCTTTGGCATATGTAATGTCAAAGGGAGCAGTCATGGGGTGACAAGAGACTTATCACTAAGGCCTACAACACTGTCACTTGGGAGTATGTTCTTATTGATGGAGTGTTCCAAGAAGAGTATGTATCCCTTATTTTTTCATATTTTTATGAAGAGATTCTCATGGGAGGACTCATTCATGGACCTCACTTTTAGCCTACTCACTATGTATGGTAAGAAATGAATTTATGTACTTGTTGATTACTCCATTGAGTATTTGTATCTTCTCACCATATATGAACATTGCATTGCTCCACAAGAGAGCAAGAGTATTTTTGGGTCTCATGGTCACTTTAGGGTCAATCTTTGTAATGCTAGTAGCCCATCTATACATGACTTTGGACAAGTGTATTTTTATTTTGATTAGTACAACTGATATCCATTGCTGCTTACTACCCCATGGTGGAGGAGCAAACATGCACAACTTGTAACTTATTGAAGAACCACTTGCCACATGATATTCTCAAACAACAGTTGGGGAGGTTACGTAGTATCCACTTGGGAAACCATTTGTGCCATCCAAACTTGCACACAACCTTCAACATTTTTCTGATTTGGATGCCATATGGCGATGATGTGCCATTCATCTTGTATGGAATGGTTTGGGTTAGCATGGCTCATGACATTGGAGAGAGGATCCTTGGAGATTCAATCTTCTTCTTGCCACTTGAGGGCAACCATGTTGCAGCCCAAGATCAGCATGCCCTATACACTTATCATAATTGGAGAGGTGGATAGCATGGGATAGACCCTCTTGCCTATCATGTTCATCTATTCATCCCACCTACAGTTCATGAGCCAAAGGTGGAGGGGATTTTTCATGAGTTGTCATGTTGGAGGGTGACTCATTTTATATGGATGATAGCTTGGGGGTGGAGGTTTCACTTGGGAAAGAAAGTTTCCTAGACATCTCAAACTCCATGCCTTGAGAGGACCTCTAGACAACACATAGTTGTCTCCTTGAGTATTTTACTTTTGCATGATGATATCCATTTGGGATATACACTAAATGCTAACTTGTATGCTTGGGAGAGGCACTATGGAGTTTCATTGTTGAGACAATGTCTTATTCTTTGGGAGAGCTCATCATATGAGGATGCTACCAGAAGAGGGAAGGAGACTTTCCAGTTCTATCCTTGCAGTTGCTTGAGGACAAGCAACATTTGGGAAGGGAGGACTGTAATATTCCTAAAATTAGTATGCAGCTAATAGGAATATTAATTTTTTATTCTTGCACTTATTAGGTGAATAAATGGGGGAAAGAGACACATACTTATCTTGTATTAGCATAAAAGCCCTCTTGGTATGAAAAGGGGACAACCTAGTAGTTGGATTTTTCACTTTCCATGTATGATCAGGAAGAGAATCATGTTGATTCAGTCAAGTTGACTAAGTCAATAGCGCAGTATGGAGGAGTAGCCTTGATGGAGCTACAATGCAGTTTTGGAGGGAAAGTGATCATGTGGTGTTGGAAACCCTAATGGGTGGGACCCAAGGTGAGGAGGCTCACAAAAATTATAAGGAGGAAGATGGCAGACATTTGAGGTTAGCTTATGGATTATTGATTTTGGTCTGCTTAGACTATTAAGAATTCTTTAGCAATTGAGTTGAGTATGCAAGGCTGTTTAGCACAAGGCATTCCTGCTTAGGGATTCCTTATCCTTCTTTGAGAGATCTCTTGGAGGAGAATTTTCCTTCATTTTTCCACATCTAGGCTTGATGCCAAGAATCCTCCTTCAGCTATAGCGTTATTCCTGTATCAAGGAACATTTTTTTGTAGGGTGTTGTAGTGGAAGACTTACAACACCAAATTTTGAGCTTATCTTTCAGAGGAGGGAGCTCCCCTTTCTTTGCAAGATCTGTACAAGAGATTTCTGAGCATATTGTACATCTTGGCATGTGGCCAAATATTTCTACATAATCTACTGCATATTCATTTGAAGAAACTGCGCTATTTTTCCCAGTGTTGCAGTAGCAGGGTCAAGACCCTTGATCCTGAGCTAGTTCCTTGGAGGGAGGGCCAACCCTTCTCCCGGAAGGCTTTGTATAGAATTATTTTTCTGTTATTTGTACATTTCAGCTATATTTATATAGAATTGTAGTATAACTATGTTTTCCAAATCTAGATCTGCAAATCTGCTCTTATATACATTATACTTTCTTGAAACCCTTGCTGAGTTAGTCTTATTGTGTATAAAGAGGAAGGAATCTCCATTTTTCTCAGCCATTGGATGCTTGTAGACTCCAGATCTGTTATTTCTCATTATTTTCTACATAAACCCTTGATAAAATAATGATGTACATGCTTCAGTCTTTTTTGCATGACTTAAGCTATGGGGTTTGGGCTTATTTAAGTCATATTGGCTTTGGGAGATCTGTTTATATTGGCTAGAGGGATTTTTTTCTACTCCAATTCTATATGTGAGCTATATATTATATATCCTAAGGGATCCAAGTACCATTTCTCATAAATATAGCATTATTTTCTGAAGACAACTGTTGTATGCCCTATATTGCTGCATTTCCCCACTTTGGAAGGAGTGTATAGGTCATATTATTGCTGCTGATCATTCATTCATTGGGTATATGTTCCTTTACATCCTATCAAATGATTTACACCACTATGTGCTTGGTTTTCTAAAGCTCCAACTTTAGAATATCTTAATATATTCTCATTGTTGTAGAATTTCCCTATTTTTGGATATTACAAAAGAAAGCGGAGAGACAAGACATCTGTGAGTTGTGGCATATGAGATTGGGCCTTCTACACCATGGCAATTTGAAGATCATGCAACATATTTCTACAAGACTTCCAAAGGGTGCACTTGCGCAAAGGGATACATGCAAAGGGTGTACATTTGGGAAGTATACCAAATCCACCTTTCACGATAAGGGAAGCCAAGAAAATTAAATCCTTGAGAGAGTTCACTCAGATGAGTGTGGACCATTATCGATAGATTCCAAAAAAAAACATAGGTATTATGTGATTTTTGTAGATGATTTTTCACGAAACTGTTGGATTTTATTCACGCAAAAGAAATATCAGACGTTCTCCAAGTTTTGTGAGTTCAAGGAACTTGTCGAGAAAGATACAGGGAAGAAGGTGAAGGCTCTGAGGAGCGACAATGATGGAGACTATGTCTATAATGAATTCAAGAACTCTTGTTCCTTAGAAAGAATTAAAAGAGAATTGAAATCACCTTATAACCCACAATAGAATGAGGTTGTAGAAAGGAAGAGAAGAACTATCGTGGGAGAAGTGAGATATATGTTGCATGATTAGGGCCTACTATTGCATCTGTAGGTAGAAGCATGCAATATAACAGTATTTTTGCAGAACATAAGTCCTCATCGGATACTTGGGATGAGTACACCAGAGGAAGATTTTTCAGGTAAGAGATCATATGTGTCACATTTAAAATTTTTTGGTTCATCAGTTTATTTCTATATGACCAAAGATGCCAGGAAGAAGCTAGAGCCAACAACTGAGTCGGTTATATTTGTGGGGTACACTGATACACCTCACAAATATTGGTGTACTTGTCAGCACACATGATAACAATGGTCAAAAGAGATGTGAAATTTGATGAAGAGAAAGCCATGTGAAATTCCCTTGAGAGGGATCTACAGTGGCATTCAGTTGAGGAGCTCTTGGATCCAAAAGAACCTCAAGATGTGTAGTATCCACAAGAAGAGGTGTAGAGAGTGGAGGCACTCACTCATGCAAAGACATCTCGAAATGGAAGGAAGCACACCAGAGAGGCTGACAGGTTGTTGCTAGATGTGAGAGAGAATCCGGGAGCACCCACATCATAACGTAGGAAAAGAAGGTCCCTAAAGAGGTACACTAGATACATGGCTCTTATGAGAGAATATATATAGATAGAACCATCCTCTTTCGTGGAAGAAATCCAACAACAAATTTGGGTTGATTCCATGGTTGAGGAGTATGAATCCATTATCAGAAAAAATGCATGGGAAGTTGTTCGAAGACTAGAGGGGAAGTCAGTTGTAGGATCCAGGTGGATCTACAAGGTGAAGTAGGAAGAAAATGGGAGTGTGGAGAAGCACAAGGCTAGGTTCATGGCCAGAGGGTTCTATCAGGTGGAGGGGATTTATTATGATGAGACTTTTGTACCAGTCGTAAGGTACTCATCAATCAAATCCATCCTTTCACTCTCAACATGGATGGGATGGTGGATACATCATATGGATGTAAAGACAACCTTACTCAATGGGTATATTGAGTAAGAGGTGTACATTGAGTAGCCAGAAGGATTTGAGACCTTAGACAGGGAGTCACTTGTGTGAATATTGAAGAGAGAAATGTATGGGCTGAAGCAAGCACCTCGTGCTTAGTACACCAAGATCGACAAATATCTCACTGGGTTGGGCTTCAACAAGAGTGGAGAATATGAAAACCTTTATCATATTGTGGTATAAGGTAAGCTTTTGATTATTTTACTTTATGTTGATGATGTGATACTGACAAGTGATGAGTAGCTCATCAAGTCTTGCAAAGAGGATATTTGAAGAGAATTTGAGATGAAGGACATGGGGCTCTTTCACTATTTCCTGGGATTGGAAATATGGTAAAGAGATGGGAAGATATTTGTGTCTCAGGGAAATTATGCCAACTAGATCCTCAGGAAGTTCCACATGGAGGGAAGAAAACCCATGGAGACTTCTCTAGCAGGAAACTGGAGGAAGGAGGATGTCGATTTAGGTGAAGTAGTAGATGCTACTACTTACAAGAAACTTGTGGGTTCACTCATTTAATTGGTGAACACACAACCATACATCATTGATATTAAACAAGATGATGAGCTTAGTGAAAATGAGTCGCCTTCACTAAGTAGGCCCGCAGGCTATTTTTAGACTATGTCTATTTTTTAGACATGGTGATCATATTTCAGAAGTTGCAGGATGCTATTTGTGGATGGTTGGTCAAGTTGGAAAAATAGATGAAATTATATTTTTAGAATATTGGGTGAAGTATATTTATAGATTGTCGATCTAAAAATAGAAGTGTCGATTATTATTAGCTCTTAATAATAACCATATCAAAACACAACATATTTTCTTGAGCACTGCATCAGTTGTGAGCAAAGATCAACGAACTGGGATGAAGGAATTACGCAATTCCTAGGGTTTACTGGTGGTTCATGCATGGAGGACTCAGTTAGAACTGAAATGGAAAAGTTATGACAGAGTTGGAAGAGTAGTTCATGGAGTTGTTATTCAGTTTATAACTCAATTAATGGAGTTTAACTCAGTTGAGCTAGTTGTATCTAGTCTAATTGAATGATAAAATAGTGAGAGTGGAGTGAAATAATTAGTTAATTAATTCACAAATAATAACTCATTAATCAACTGAATAATACAGCAGTTAACTACAGTGCATGTCAGTTCCAGTGGAGACCCAGTGGAGAGATAAGTGAAAGGGCAAGATGGACTATCTGTTGTGACTATAGTGATGCATTGATTGCACCAGACACACATTGGAGTTGCCAATGAGGATTGCACAGTCAAGTGAAGGGTAATTCGAATTCATTTAGAGCTATTCTTCAATAGGGATTGCGCAGTGGAGACAGGCTATCAGGTGGCAAGAAATCGGTGCATGGATTTGCATATTTCTTCTGATTAGTGTGTGACGATTGATTGTACTATGAGCTTGATGTAGTAATATTTGTATGAGATTGTTACATGATATCCATGATACATAATATATGATAGTTTGGGTTTTCAGCTTCAGGATTTCTCGTTAAAAAACTGTGTTATGTGTGATTGTTTTTATTGCTTCATGTGTTTGCAATTGATTTTAATTTCCGCAAAATATATATATATGTTGTAAATAAGGCTAAATTCTATTGATAATGAGACATAATGTACAAGGAGGATATGGCCTCAACACAGCAGACATATGAGTTAGCCACAGTGGTAGCGAAATAACAAAAAATTCAAAACTGGAGCTGCCCATGAAGGGAAACCAGCCCAGGAGGAGTTTGTGGTGTTGCCTCGAAGAGGAAACCAGCAAAGTGAACCATGAGTCAAAGTATTTCGAGCAAACAAGAACAGAAACCAAACTGTAAAACTATAGAACCTAGGCCTAGGGAGACCTGGTAGTTTGTGCATCTGGAGTGTCAGGTGGAGGTTCTTCGACAATCAAACACCCGTAATCGTCGTTCTCAGCAAGTTGGGGATCGATGGCGCCTGGCTGTGGGACCGTTGCATCTGCTTCCCGGTCTTCAACTTGCATCAGCTTCTGTTGATGGAACTCAGAGCCGCTATCGACCTGCATCTGTTCCTTGGAGCTGCTGTCACTGTGCACGCTGGAAGAGTGCAAGGGCGAAGCTTGCTGGGTCATCGCAGCTTTTGAGGATTCAGGGCACCCAAAATGACAGGAAGATGGAGGGGGTTGGCAGGGGAATTGCTCCGCTCTCGGGACTTCATGGAAGGATATGGAGACAGTTGCTATAATGAGTGGACTGAGGGTAGAGCATTGGAATTGAAAGTGGTCGGCAGCAGGAGTGGAACCGGGCGCAGAGGGAGGATGACGAGCCTCAGAGGGAAGACGGCCTCTCCCACTATGCGTGTCTGGATACCTGCCTCCTGAGTGAGTGAAAGAGGAAGACGAGGTGCAGGGGGAAGAGGAAGAGATGACTCACGTCGCTCTACCTCTATTAGTCCCTATTTTTCAGCCCATTCCCTGCCACAAGCAAGGTATTCTTGCAAGGCTTGGGCGATGGAGGCAATGGGTGGTAGAGAGCCAAGAATTGATGCACGGAGGAGGACAGAGAGTAGCAGAAGAATGATGCAAGGTAAAAGGACTATGAGAGTGGTGAGAGTTATACCAGTGAGCGAGACAACCACAATGTTTGCCGTTTTTACCAGAGGCCGCGCGAGCGTGTGAACCAGCGGCTGCCAAAGAGCAACCACCGTGTGGAGGCTGGACAGAGGTCGGCATGAAGTTTGCAGGGGTGGAGTGGAGCGTTGCAGAGAAAACTAGAGTGCGAGCAGAGAGCCAAAGGGAGAATTCGGGCGGCCTTTTGAATCCCAAGCTATCTCCTCAACTGTAGCAGAGTATTGAATTGAGAATTGACTGTCTCAGAAGGTCATTGTATGGAGTTAAATGCGGAGGGGTTCGTGGGCCGGCATGGCGTGGCCATGTGGTTTGGCCACGTGTCTATTCCACAGTCCATTACCTAAATCATTCACAACACCCGATCCGTGAGAATTTCCCCTGCAAAATATTAACAGTTGATTCCGTATTTAGCAAGAAGATAAAATATTGTTAGATCAGGATAATCTTGATATATAAATGCATCTTGTATATAATTTATACATGGTATCAGAGCTGTGTTAATTCTTGAAGGTTGCAATTGTGAAGAATTGTTGAGTTTGTGCTGGTGGACAATTCGAATTTGCTACAAAAATTCTTGGTGCAGAAGTTGAGTATACATTGAAATGTCTTTCAATGGATTGTGATTGGAGTATGCCCTTAATGGTAGCTTGAATTACATAGCCTGGAAGGATAGGATGGAGGCGGTGCTGGAAGATAATGGACTGAAGGAGTTCATTGATAGTGATGTTCCTAAGCCGGGATCTAGCGATGTTGCATTACTTGACGTATGGCAAAAGAAGATAGAAAAGACAAGAAGAATTATGTTGGAAGGTGTGAAGGACCATATTGTGTCCAGCCTTCACGGAAAATCCACTCCATTTTCAATGTGGGAGGCTTTGACATATTTTTTCCTGTGCCAGCTAGGGACTTGAGAAAGTTGGCACTGAAAGATAAGCTTAGAAAAATAAAAATGGAGAAGGGCGATAGTATTCCAAAATTTCTCACGAAGTTTTTCCACTGTAGGGATGAACTGGGAATTTTGGGGATTACTGTTGATGATGAAGACTTGGTGAGCTTGTCTCTCCTTGGGCTTTAGAAGAGTTGGCATAGCTACTAAGACTCTATCAGTTAGGAACAGAGAAACTCGTTTCCTGATGGGAGCGACTTTGTTCTGACTCAGGCAGGAGGAGATAAGGCGAAGTACAAAGGATCGCTCTTCATAGAAAGAATGAAGATGAAGATAACAAAGCATGCAGCATGGGGAAGGGGATGAAATTTCCTTCAAAATCTAAAGCTAAAGGAAAGAAGAAAGATTTGTCCAAGGTGAAGTGTTTTCACTCGCTTAATATATTTCGCCACTAAATTCCCAATAAGAAGAAGAATAAGAAGGTTGTTGGAGTCGTTAAATTGAGAGGTGCCTGGCCATAATTAGGGTTTGTTGATTTCTCTTTGATCACATGCTTGGTTTCAAGTTGTATGGGGTCGGTGTGGTATCTTGATAGTGGTGCGTCTTTCCATATGACGGGAGACAAGGAGTTGTTTAGTGAATTAGAGGAGAAGGACCTTCAAATGCATATAAAGATGGGCGACGATGGTCAATATAGTGTGACCGGCATTGGGACCATTACCTTTGAGAGGGATTTAGGTAATCCATTTATCTTAAAATATGTTATGCATGTTCTAGGTTTGAAGAAGAACTTGGTCTCAGTCGCAATGTTGGAAGACAAAGGTTATGACATTGTTTTCAGTGAAGGAAAAGCCTTCCTGCGACAAAAAAAAATGGGTCAAACCAAGAAGATAGGGATTTGAGTTAATAATCTCTACAAGCTGTAGGTATATGCCTGTGCTGCAATGGTGGGCAAAGTAGAAGAAGTGGTGAGCCGAGATGAGGGTGAATTATGGCACAGGAGATTGGTCCATCTTCACCATGGCGCTTTGAAGATTTTGCAGCAGATTTCTACTGGACTTCCTCAGGGCACCTTTTGTACCGTTGCATTGTCGCATTTCTCCGTTGCAAGGGATACCATGGGTATTAGGTAGCACCACCTTTCTGTTGTACAGAACCGTGCTTCTGATCCCGGAGAGAATTCACGTAGATGTATGGAACTGTTGCTTCAACAACAAAACACGTGTATTATGTTATATTTTTTGATGAATATTCTCATAGATGATGGATCTTCTTCATGCAGAATAAGAGTGAAACATTCTCAAAGTTCTGTGAGTTTAAAGCATTGGTGGAGAAGGAGTCGGGGAAGCAAGTGAAGGCTCTACAAAGTGATAATGGTGGTGAATATATCTCGAATGAATTCAAAGACTTCTGTAGCAAAGAAGGAATTCAAAGAGAACTCATAGCACCTCATAACCCAGAGCAGAATGGGGTCATGGAGAGGAAGAACAGAATGATTGTGGGTGCTGCACGAGCTATGCTGCATGACCAGGGCCTATCGATGCACTTGTGGGCAGAAGCATGCAACACTGTGGTTTATGTACAAAACCGTTGTCCTCATAGAGTACTTGGAATGAGTACACCTAAAGAATCTTACTGTAAGCAGTTTGATATTTATTTGAAAGATTTTGGCTCATATGTTTACATTCATGTGACAAAGGATGCCAGAAGAAGCTCGAGCCGAATTTAGAAGTTAGATATTTGTGGGGTTAGCCATGTAAACACCCCAACAGCCTGCATTTCCATATCTTGATGACTGGTTGTGACGGATATAAATTCAATGAGGTGAAAGCCATGAAGTTGTCGCTTGAGAGGGAGCCACACTTGCATGCGGAGGAGGAACTTCTTGTTCCCAAAGATGAGCCTTTGGATGTGGATCAGCCACATGAGGAGATTCATGGAGTGGAGGAGTCCACTCATGCAGAACCAAACATCAGACATGATAAAGCGGCATCACGTAAGCCGAGAGAGGTTGATAAGTACGCCGTAACAGGAGTCCTTACATCACAACACCGACAGAACACCCACCATTTATCTGACATGGCTCTTAGAGTAAGTGTGTCATGACGTGAGCTTCATCTTCTTTTGAAGAAGCAGGCAGAGGCCTACATGGGTAGATTCCATGGTGGAGGAGTATGACTCCATTGTTAGAACAAGTGCTTCTTTGGGAGATTGACCCAAGACCATAGGGAAGAAATTAGGGTTATAGGATCAAGATGGATCTACAAGGTAAAGCAAGCTACTGATGGGAGTGTCGAGAATTATAAGGCAAGATTTGTTGCCCGGGGCTTCTCATAGATTGAGGGGATTTATTATGAAGAAACCTTTGCACCTATCACACAATATTATTCCATAAGGACCATCCTTACTCTCTCAGCACAGATGGGTTGGCACATTCATCAGATGGATGTGAAAACTACATTTCTTAATGGGATCATTGAGGAAGAAGTGTACATTGAGAAGCCTGAAGAATTTGAGATATTTAGCAGCGATTCGCATGTGTGTAGCCTCAAAAGAGCGTTGTATGGGCTTAAGCAAGCACCTCGTGCTTGGTACACATGGATCGATAGCTATTTCATTGGACTTGGCTTCACCAAGAGTGAGGCGGATGCAAACCTGTACAAAATTGTGGTGGAGGGTAAGCTTTTAATCATTGTTCTTTATGTTGATGATTTAATACTAATGTGTGATGAGAATTTGATACACTCATGCAAGGTAGATCTTGCAAAGGAGTTTGAGATGAAGGATTTGGGCCTCCTTCATTATTTCCTTGGATTGGAAATATGGCAGCGGGAAGGTGAACTGTTTGTGTCTCAAGGAAAGTATGCCCGGGAGATACTGGAGAAGTTTCACATGCAAGGCTACAAGCCTATCGACACTCCTCTTCCAAGAAATTGGAAGAAAGAGGATGCCACATCGACAGAGGTAGTGGATGCCACTTTTAATCGATAGTTGGTGGGTTCGCTCATGTATTTAGTCAATACAAGACCGGACATATGCTATGTGGTGAACCAGCTTTCACAAGCGATGGTTAAGCCTACCAAGCTCTTTTGGAAGGCTTTCAAGCATGTATTGAGATATCTCAGGGGCACATGCGATATGAGCATGGTATAGACAAAAGGATAAGGTTAAGTTGTATGGCTTCACGGATGCATATTTGGCAGGCATCCCAACAGACAGAAAGGTCACATCAGGAGGGATTTTTCAGTATCGGATCTACAACAGTTTCTTGGTATAGCAGGAAACAAAGATCCGTGGCACTCAGTTTAGCTAAAGCAGAATAAATGGCAGCAATTCAAGCTGTGTGTGAGGCTATCTGGATGAGGAAGATCCTGGTCGGTTTGTTCAGTTCAAATTTAGATCCTATAATGATACATTGTGATAATCATAGTTGCATTAAACTCTTGATTAATCCTGTGTTTCATGATATATATAAACATATTGATATTCGGTATCATCATATCAGAGATTGTGTGCAGCGGAAGATCATGTTGCTTCAGTACATTCCTACGGAAGATCAAGATGTAGATATTCTGACGAAGGTGCTCACCAGGAGCAAATTCGAATACCATAGAGGCAGGATCGGGGTGAAGGATAATCCCTATCTTGTTGAGAGGGAGTGTTGAGATTCAACAAGATGATGAGCTTAGTGAAAATGAGTCGCCTTCACTAAGTGGGCCTGCAGGCTATTTTTAGGTGCAAGTCTATTTTTAGACTATGTCTATTTTTAGACATGGTGATCATATTTCAGAAGTTGCAGGATGCTATTTGTGGATGGTTGGTCAAGTTGGAAAAATATATGAAATTATATTTTTAGAATATTGGGCGAAGTCTATTTATAGATCGTCGATCTAAAAATAGATGCATGTCGATTATTATTAGCCCTTAATAATAATCAGACTCTAAATATCAACTTATTCTCTTGGAGCACTTAATTTCAGTGCACAGATTTGGAAAATCAGTGGGCTGATGGAATTATGCAATTCCTAGGGTTTACTGGTGGTTCATGCATGGAGGACTTAGCTAGAACTGAAGTGGAAAAGTTATGACAGAGCTGGAAGAGTAGTTCATGGAGTTGTTATTCAATTTAACTCAATTATTGGAGTTAAACTCAGTTGAACTAGTTGTATCTAGTCTAACTGAATGATACACTAGTGAGAGTGGAGTGAATTAATTAGTTAATTAATTCACAAATAATAACTCATTAATCAACTGAACAATACAACAGTTAACTACAGTGCATGTCAGTTCCAGTGGAGACCCAGTGGAGAGATAGGTGAAAGGACAAGATGGACTATCTATTGTGACTATAGTGATGCATTGATTGTACCACACACATGTTGGATTTTCCAATGAGGATTGCACATTCAAGGCAAGGGTAATTTGAATTCATTCATAGCTATTCTTCAGCAGGGATTGTGCAATGGAGGTAGAAATCGGTGCATGGATTTGTAGATTTCTTCTATGTTAGTGTGTGATGATTGATTGTACTAAGAGCTTGATGTACTAGGCTTTGTATGAGATTGTTACATGACCTCCATGATACATAATATATGATAGTTTGGGTTTTCAGCTTCAGGCTTTCCCGTTAAAAAACTGTGTTATGTGTGATTGTTTTTATTGTTTTACGTGTTTGGTAATTTATTTTAATTTTAAAGATTAATAAAGTGAATGATTCTATTTAGCAAGAAGATAAATATTGTTAGATTAGGAGAATCTAGAGATATACATGCATCTTGTATATAATTTCTACATACATATGCTATACGGTTAACTAGCTTAGTAAAGCTATGGTTAATCCTACCAAAATATTTTGGAAGGCAGGCAAGCATGTGTTGCGATACCTTAGAGGCACTACAAAGTATGGGCTATGGTACAGAAAAATAGAGGGAGTGAATCTTCATGGTTTCACTGATGAAAATTGGGTAGGGAGTCCATCCGACAAGAATAGCACATTAGATGGAACCTTCAACATAGGATTAAAAAAATTTCCTGGTACAATAGGAAACAGAGACCAGTTGCACTCAGTTCAACAAAGTCAGAGTACATCACGGCTAGTCAGGCAGCATGTGAGGCCATATGGATGAGGAAGATGCTTGTTGGTTTATTTGGGTGACAGATGGATCCGATGGTGATATATTTTGATAACCAGAGTTGCATCAAACTCTCGGTTAATCCAATTTTTCATGACAGGTCCAAGCATATTGATATCCGTTATCACCATCTCAAAGATTGCGTGTAGAGACAGATTATGTCATTAGAGTACATTCCCATGAAGGAGCATGGTGTAGAAATCTTGATAAAGGCATTGTCAAGAAGTAAATTTGAGTTCCACAGAGATATGATTATGGTAGCAGATAATCCTTTTCTTTTTGAGAGGGAGTGTTGAAATGGCACCAAGATATGGCACCCCAAGGGGGATTCTGATTTAATTTTCCATAAATTAAATTAGAAGTAAAATTTTAATTCCACCACATAACACATTGTAAGTGTTAAATGAGCCAAGAAGACTTATTTAGCTCATTTAATTCGAGTTGGAGGTCAAACTATAGGCATGTAGAGTCCACTCTAAGTTTTAGGGGATTTAGCTACAGTTATTTGTGAGTTGTAATTAGTTAACTCAATTATTTGAGTTAAAATCGGTTTAACTAGTTCTAACTGAAATATGAGCTACTGATAGGTCCAGTGAATTAAATATGATTTAATTCACAAGTAGTGGTCAATCAGTTAAATGATAATTCACTATAAATAGTTGTTGCATGTCAGTTCTAAGGAAGGCTCAGTTGAGTTTGGGGTTAAAGGGAAGATAACTATCAGTTGTATAATTAGAAAATTGTACAGGTCATGCATGAGGTCATCAAGATGACTTGAAGGAGCTTCTCAATCAATTCTTGGGAATTTACTTATTAATAAGGCCACAACTCCTCCAAGAATGCGTAAGCAGGGATGGTCAGACAAATGTGGATAATTGGTTAAGTATTGGACTAATTTTTCCTATATCATATTGAGACAGTCAAAGGAGTGCAAAGGTTTCTCAGGAGTTGAAATAGCATTGTATTGTTTCATGATATTTACTTTATGCAATATACAGATAGAGGGGTTTTGAGCAGTTTCTTTCCCCAGATACATTTTGTGTTGTGTGATTGATAATTTTTTTTCTTACTTATGTGATTGTACCATCAAATTTGGTTTCCGAAATTCTAGAAGTGATTCAATATTTTGTTTTAGTACATTACAAGATTAGTTGAATCCATTTAGATATTTCTACATGAACATGGAGGAGAGAGCTGCATAGAGAGCTCCTCGAGAATCAAATTGGCTATGGTACAATTTCTAGATTTGTTTTGAAATTCCTTCCTCAAGATATATAATTCATGGCATGATACTCCTCTAAAACAAGCCACAAGTTTCAATTGAAAGTTTAGTTTCAGAACATAATATGGCAGTCACGTTAGAGATAATTTTGCATCAAGGTACCAGAGAAAAATAATCAATGCTTCCTTCACTCTAGAAGGTTGAGGGTATTGTTACAGAGTTCAGATCCTCATTAAATCAGTCACAAGTATACACTTCAATTAGAAAATTTTCATAAAATTTCCTTGAAGAATCAAAGCCACACCATATCTAACAAAGATAGGTTGCAAATAAGAGGCTACTCTATATGTTTTAGATGTGAAATTTAAAAGGAATTACAACAGGGATATAAACTGTCATAAACGCTTCTTCAAGACACCTATGATAGCATGGTTAACTATGACAAAATAACCCAATACATAAATATTTTAGGATCAAGGTTTGTTGAGATGTATGGTTAGTTCTAAAAACGTCACTAGTTTTCACAAGATAGATGAATTAAGGCACCAAGAGAAAGAATGTCCAGAGATTATTACAATGAGCAATATTTTTTCTTGGTAAGGTTGACATCCTTCAAGGTTTAGTCATAGGTATTTTCAGATCCACCGAGTTGTTTGGTTCATGTCCATTCTCCAAAAGGATTAGCGACTAAGTTATTTGTTTACCTACTTGGCCACAAAGCACAAAAATATCTATGCACTATCGAACAACATCAAAAATCACAACAAACAACCAACTCATTTAGGATTCTTAAGTAGGCCGAGGTTCTTACCCTTAGATCATGAAAAAAAAAATCTCAAAGAATCCCATAGAGGCATGAATCCCAAAATTAACTAACAACACACAGAATTGGCTGAGATATCTCAGAGAATTAGAATCTTTTGATTGATGTTGAATGCCCAACCTTTGTGAGCTAATCGAATGCATTTATATAGACTAGGATAATTTGAATTAGGTATGTTGACTTCCTCCTTTGAAGGGAAAATATTTGATTTAAAAATTTAAATTTTAAACTGAAATCAAGCTCGACTTGGAAGTTGTGCCATTAGGGTATAGGAATCAAATAATTTTAACCCTTTAATATATATTTTGGACCAATAAATGATTAGGGCCAAAAATGTAAATTTTTTTCCAAAGTTTTTTGAGAAAAAAATCTATAATTTTTATTATTATAAGTAGGAAATAAAGATTATACTTTGTACACACACTGAGTGTATATGCAACCAAGAAAATACATGTATGATGCAAATTTGAACTGTCAAGTGGGAGATGGAAAACCCATCAAACTAAACACCAAATCCCAAATTGAACACAAGCACATAGGACCGTCAAGATAAAATTTGGAAAACATGCCACGATTAAACATCTATCCAATCAATCTATGAACTGGCACACAAGCCACAACCATTCATGAAAAATAAAAAACTAGAGGCATGCAGGCCCTCTAGATGCCCCAAGAGGAGCATAAAAATAGTCCACCAACAACAACAAGACTGCAAAAAAGCCTGATATAAACAATGAAGGCCCAGATTGCAGACCACGAACCATGGAGAGAAAGTGAATTGACATGAAATGGAGAAAAAAATATCATCCGCTAAATGCTTCACTGAGGAGGACGATGAAAAATATGACCCCCACCCATGACGCACCACCCACATACTAGTCAAAAAATCCTTCCACTACGACATGAGGCCACATGGGAAGAAAACCATAAGAAACCTTGTAGCCAAAGAGAATGTGACCAAATAAGTAGATATGACCGGAGAATGCATGAAATGGAGCCCATATGATCTCCATCCCTTCTGAAACTCCACCAAAAAGCCAATTCTGGCAAGAAACAAAGAAGAAGACACAACAAGGAGAGCATAGGGAAGAGAGTCAACACAGAGGCCAAAATTCCCTTCCAAAATATTTGAGCAAAATCCATGCCAAGAAATTGAGGAGCACCAAGGAAAAATGTAGACAAACCGCAAAGATCTGCCCATCCGTCCTCCCTCGTGGTGCATCCAAAACACACTAGGAAACAAGTAACAAACTTGGAGAAGAACTTGCAAGAGAAAGGAGAGACACATCGACAGAAGAAGAAGCATGAAGCAGGGTTATGACAGCTAGGGTTAGCACCTGGGACAAGGCCTAAACTATAATAAAGCTTAGATTTTTTTTTTTAAATCTTTTAATAAAATATAACTTAACTGCCACATCATCTCTTATATGATTTTTCACCATATAATGGGTGCACCATCTTTAACTAGGTCTATCTCTCAAAGCATTCAAGGCTCTTGTGATGTGTAACATACCACTAGAATTGGCTTGATAAGGATCATATAATTAATATGATATTGAAATTAAATTCACTAATATTCAACCTCAAAAACCTCAAAAAATGAGAGGTTACTAGGGTTTCCATAAATCCTTCCATTGAAGCTTCTAACTAATGCAATCCAGAAAAATATTAAGAGCATTCAAGAACAAATGTTGACATCAATGAAAACACCATTCAAAAATATCCCCCTTTTTCATTGATGAAAACACATACCCCTCCTGCAATCCATCCTCCCCCCTGACTCCATGCATCTAGTATCCTCTTCCCCTTTGACATCAATGGAAAGGGGTTACTCTGCATGTCAAGTTGCATACTTTTCCTATAACATGCCTTTTCTCCCCCTGACGAAATTCCTTCATCTAACTTCTTGCAAGAAACATATCTTCGTTTAACTTATTGTCTTCCTTATTTCTTGCTACAATAGACAACATATATCCCCCTGACATGCCATGCTTCATACATTTCTCCATAACTGATTCTATGCATCAACTACATGGGTCCTTTCACGATTTTGTCCTTAAATTTTCTTGCCAAAATTACTACTCCACAAAAAATGCCCATAATGATAACAACTGCTTCACATCTTCTACCTATCAACTTATTAATGATAGATATTTAAAAATGCAACTTATGATGCATATAATCCCCCTCTTCAATATTCAGGGAATCAACAAGTTGGATTATTCAAAATAATGTATGAACCAACTCTTTGGTTGGATCATCCTAAATCTTGTCATCATCCAATGTACCTATTGATTCATCATGCCATTTTTGTTTTACAAAACCTAAAAGCATGGTTGCAGTAACCTTTTCATTCACTTGATATTCTTGCATTTTCTTTCTTCCCCAGATATTCTTATACCTGATATTTAGGCTGTCCTTGGAAGAGTCCATCTTGTACCTACAATTGCAAGCTATATGCCCATAGTTATAGAACTTGTAACATTCAATGTTTGCCTTGAATGATAAAGCAAATGAAATATATTTTCTACTGGAAAATTCATTTTGAAACTTGTCTCGTGATCCAGCAAACTCGGTTCTAGGGTTTTGATTCCATTGATAATGTTTTTGATGATAAACCCTACTATACATATTGCAATCTCTAGCCATATGCCTTAAGTTAGAACACAAAAAAAAATAACCATTAAATGTGTCAGGATACTTGGATGTGGTGTTTTTTTTGAAGTCATTCTTCCTTGGAGGTGGTATAGTCATTTGTTGATCCTTTTCCGTGATTACTTCATCATTATTTCTTGGAGTTGCAACATTTTCAATTGTTTCTTATCGTTCATTTTGATTTGACTTCTGAGGGATCTTGCTATCAATCATATTTTTGGAGTTTGAAGTTTCACTTTATTTTTTTTCCTTCAACTTCAATTTACCCATTAGAGAAATTTTGAGATTTAAAATGGGCCTCCTAAGGAATATTATTAAATAATATTGGAAATAATAAAATAATATTAGATTACCTCATCAAGCTTTGGAGGGGAAAAAAACTACTTTTTCAACTTATCTCCCTATGATCCTATCAAATTTCGAGTCGGATTATTCGTTGGATGCATAATTTAATTTTGCATCCAAGGAGTACCCATGTTGCATACTTTTGATGGACCCTACTACACAAAAAATGTAAGTATATGAGAAAACTTCATTTCATTCACATTCTTTCATGTACTTCACATTTTTAGTATAGTATGGTCCATAAAATGTATGCAACATGGGTACTCCTTGCATGCAAAATTAAATTCCACATCCAACAAGTACGCATGCTCGAAATTTGAGTAAAATCGTAGGGAGATAAGTTGAATATATGAGTTGAAAACATAGTTATTATATGTATATTTTTTTATCTTCTTACCTTTTTATTCCAAAAATGGTGAATCATCCCCCATGTTTGGCATCATCATATTGAATCCTATTGGTTTTTATAAAGTTGATTTTTATTGTACATTTTTATTTTTAGGCCCATTTTTTACCTCAAAATTTATCTAATGCGTTGTCATTATTCTTCAACTAAGCCAATTATTTATCTTTCCTTTCAATATCCTGTAAGTATTAGTTTTTCCATTCCTTGAGCTTTTTGATTTCAGACAGGACAATGTCAAGTTCTCCATGATTTTGAGAAAGGTATTCCTAGAATATGCTTTTCAACAATTTCCTTGTTTTTTCTGCCTCTTCTACTTGCAATTTTAGAAGAGTGATATTTTCAGTTGCTTTTTTGATGTCTTGTATTTGTTCCTTCTGCCTTTCATTTTCATTTATGAGCCTGCTAATTTATGCTAAAAATGCATCTATTTCCTTTTTAGTTTGATCAATTTCAATTACATACCTCTAGCTACATTCTTTTAATTGGCTTTCTAGGTTTTTTTTCTTTCTTTTCCGATTCTTTCACTTGGATTTTTAAGAGAGTGACTTCTTATTTGAGTGTGAAATTTCCCTCTTCTTTGTTCTTCAACTCTTTCAAAGTATTGATTAATACCTTTTCCATGTCTTCTTCCTCTTCTTCATCTTGTTCCTCATTGTCACAATATTCCATATGAAAGTATGCTTGACTTGAAGCATTAGATCATCATCATATTTGTCTTGACCAACATGATCTTGACCGACATGAAAATTTTGAATTTTCTCCCAACAATGTTTGAAAAATGAGCATTGTCCTACATTGGATTTCATAGAATCTAGAAAGGCACTTAAGATGATACTCATGTCTTTGGAATTATATTCTCTTGATTCATTAGTAGAGATATTTCTAGAAACATCATAATCCCATACATCATATCCAATAGCTTGCAAATATATTTCCATTTTATCTTTCCAAAATAGAAAAATTGATTCATTGATAAGAGGAATTGTACCAACCTATTTCTCTTCATTATCTGTAATAGGTTTTGAAAGAATTTCATTACCAGGAACTTCCTCTGGTTTCTTTGAATTCTTGGTAGCTTGCTTTCTTGATTTTCCCATTTTGATTCACTTGAGATTTTCCTTCCATGTATTAAGATACTATTGAAGGAATTAACTTTGATACCAATTATTGGAAATACTGAGGGGAGTAAATCAATATTTCTATTCAATTAGTATTTTTAACTTAACAAAACATTAATTTTCATTAACATAGATCAACATAAATTAACATCACATGAATAGTAAACAACCCCATTCAACAATGCACAAACATCAAGACAATATACAACATATTTTTAGGTGGAAACCCTTCTGAGAGAAAAACAACCAAATTATTTTTAATAATCGTCTTCAAAGTATTTACATCAATTAGGAAGATCCAACTTCCAAGATTCTTAGCTACAACAGAAGGAGGCTTCGAACCGTAATTTACAATCTCCAACCTGAAGAACACTCTAACTCCTTATCAAACTATAATTGATTGAAAATTTGACTCAAACCATGTGTCTCATAAGTTTTATCAAAACAATAATGCTCAACATAATGTCTATCTCTCTGCATGCTAAACCAAACACAAGTATCTTCTCATAAATGGCATCAAACCCTATGGAGTATAATATATGACGAGGATTTTCATAAATGAAGTTTTTATGAGATCAAACTCTATATTCAGATCTCAGTGCTTTTTATAGATCTAATTTTGAACGAATAATGACTACACAAATCATAATAAATCATATTCCAAATTAAATTTACTACAATTTGTGCATTTCCAAGCACCTTCCAAATGACTTACACCAACCACCAAAAAATGTTAAAAGTGCGACAAAATGAATCCTTTTAAAATATAATCCACCGAGGCCTTCCAAAAAACATGGGACCCTTATAAATTAACATATCATATTGGCATTTGATATATCATATTGAATTCATTATAGATGTGGAAGTCTATGACAAGAAAATTGAACTGGTCCTATCCCAAAACCAAGTATGCTGGTTTTCTACAGAAGATGGAAGCGACTTTATAGAGTGAAGATCTAAACATTTTCGGACCACCCAAATTATCTATCTCAAAAAAAAAGATTAATTAACTGAATCCACCCTATACTTGAACATGGAGCAGAGAGACATACAGAGAGCTCCTCGAGAATCAAACTAGATATGGGTCAGTTTCCATCTCTATGCCACAATTCCTTCCTCAAGGTATAGAATGAATGACATGATATTCCTCTAAAAAAAGCCACAAAGTTTCAATTGAAAGTCCAATTTCAAAACATAATATGGCAGTCATGTGAGTGATAATTTTGGATCGAGGTACCAGAGAAAAATAATCAATGATTCCTTCGCTCTAGAAGGTTGAGGATATTGTTACAGAGTTCATATCCTCATTAAAACAGTCACTGGTATCATATACACTTTAGTTAGACCATTTTCAGAAATTTTCCTTGAAGAATCGAAGCCACACCAAATATAACATATATAGGAAACAAATAAGAGGCAACCAAATCTACTTCATATGTGAAATTTCAAAGGAATTACAACAAGGGTATAGACTGTCATACGTGCTTCTTCAAGCCACCTGTGAAGGTCTTGCCTTGACAATCATTTCGAGAGAGAAAAAATCGGGAGCATAAACTAGGTATGGGTTCACATCATTCTTTTTCAGCTGACATGGAATATGGGATGGTCTGGTTTATATTGCAACAACACTCAACATAGGTTAGAAACTAGGCACCCTTTTTCTGTTGGAATGAAGTGTTTTTGTTCGGAAAGGGGTTTTTGTCACCTTTAGGGAGGATAGAATGCAGGCCAAATGGTATAGATTGATAGAGAACAAGATATATGGGTGTATCAAAGAAATGTTTGATAGTTTGAATGTTAGTCTCTGGTCTAAAATCTAGACGTTGTAAACCTTGCGGAGGAAGCAAAGGTTTGGTCTTAGGGTGCTGTCACCTTTCTGTTAACATATAATACTCTGTTCACTCAGTAATAAGCCGCATCAATATCCTTTGGGAGGCTTTAGACTTAGGAGTCTCATTTAGATTCTCGAGTGGGGTTATGTGGTTGTCACTATTAGCTCAAAATCAGACACGGTTATCTACTGCGTAGGGAGCTTCTTTGGGTGGATACATGATGGCTTGAGTGCACTATGGTTACGGAGAACTATGCTGTCTTAGTCCAGATTTGGATGTTGGTCTTGATAGCGATCTCCATTCTCTTTTCCATCGTAAAAACACATTTGGTGGAATCTAGTAACCGGCCTCATGAAAAACAACAATACAAGATTACTCTCCCATGATGCCACAAAAAACTCTGACTCTCCTCATTCACCGAATCAGTCTAGATTGATCTTTCTATGGCATAAATGGGTAGATTCTTTTATTATATCTAGGTTGTGTAAGGCTTTCAGTTTTCAATTATGTTTTTGCTGGTGGCACTGTGGAGGATTCTGTTGCTATTGCTGCTGCCATTTCTGAACCATTCTTTAAGTTTTAGTTTTTTCTCCTTTTTTTGTTGACATCACGATCATCAGCCTGGTTTCCGATAACATCGATATTTTCTGACAGCTAGAAAACTTGAACCCACCAACTCCCATCGCTTTCACAGATCTTCCCTAGTTCTTCTGACATTATCATTAATTCACTGAATCCTTCATCTCACCTTTGTCATTACGTGAGTATTGGGATCCTAACTTTGGTCTTGTCCATTTGGGTTGGTGGGTTGTTGGGAAAATTCTCGGGGCTTTTTTAGGAGTGGTGCCATAGGGTCCAAGTTGTTTCCATTTCTAGGTGGAGGTTCCTCTTTAAGGAAGGAATAAATATTTCTGGCAAAATTCCTGTATAATATAAATTTGGCTCTTTGATCCTGTACGATGGGTACAAAGGGTGGGTAGGGTGTTAAATATTGAGTCATATTTGGCAGGGTTTTAATTCATCTAAGGACGTCAAAGATGATTGAGGAGGTTGGCATTCTCTCATCGGACACGTCAGCTTATGAAGCCCTAATAGCTGCCATGTTTGAGGTGGAGAGGGCCCGTGCTGCTAAGATGTGGTTGAAGTTAGGGTCCCTTATGCAATCAATGTTGATGCCATCTGGAAGGGTACCAAATTGTGCGGACAAGGGATGCATATGCTCACAAGATGACTAAAAACATCACTCAAAGGTAACCTGCCATAACAAAAATAGAAGGGGTTTTTCTGCAAAAAATATATTCAGACCAGCAATCGAAATTAAGCATGTGGTCCTGGAATATGATGACCTCTAGGGAAGGGTGGAAAGTTTGAAAAAAATAGCACTAGTCATGCGCTGGCTCTTTTCGGAGATGGCAGAAGTAGATATGGTGGCGTGGGTCAAGGTAACATGGAGTCCTATCCTGGGATATGCTATGAAATTCATTTTTATAATGAACACTTGGTTCCACATCCATTTCCTACACGAGGAGGACTGTGCAAAAATTCTCAAGCGCACGTGGGTACATGGCAGAAGCTTCATGCAACTTCTTCCATGGTACCTAGTCTTTAATCCGGTCATGGAGACGTCGAAAAACAACATGGTTTGGGTAAAGTTACTTGGGCCCCTGCTTGAGTTCTGGATCTTGAAGGCTTTGAAGATGATATGAAACTCTATTGGGCGCATAAGACACATTCACCCAAAATTTCTGGGAGCAAATGACAAAACAATTGCTTGGCTCCTGGTTGAGATTAGTTTCATTGGAGGCCTGACAGGTAATGTGGATTTACTCTGGGGCCAGGGACGACACCGTTAGCCAATATATTACTGGGGGATCCCTTTCAAGTGTCTGTTATGCCATCACATAGGTCATCTTATGAGAAGATGCCCCTATAGGCACTGGCAGGTGGGACGCCTCAAGCCAAAGCAACGTTTCTCCAATCAAAGGAATCAATCTCACAGTCCTCAAGATTGACAATGCCCAAGTAACCTATCATCACCCTCTTCTAATCATGATCATACTTGTTCTTTTGCATCTTGATCTGATCGGCCATCCCCTCCTTATAATGACCCAAATCTCTTAGATGATCCCACTCTCCATGAATCATGATTTTTTCCTCTGGCTATTAACTCTGCCCATCCTAATATTCATAATGATCTAGTTACCAGTCCTTCTTATGGTCTTGATTTGAACCACCCCTGATTAACATGGTGGGACAATCGATAGCATTCCCCTCCATGCATCCTCTCGAATGGGCTACCCCCCATCCCCCTCTCGATTTGGAGGGTGGTGTTCCTTCAGATTTGTCAAGGAACATGGTTGGAAGTGATGTTGACTTTATGTTATGTGATCTCTCCCTTTATATTGCTGCCTTAACTATTTTCGACAAGCCACCTCATGACCCTCCCTTATCCATCTCACCTGCTTCGGCATCCAACATTACTGTGCAGAAAAAATCTAAATCTAGAACTAGACATTTCAGGGGCAGGATCAAAACTAAGTCTTTATTTAAGGATGACTTTGACGACTTCAGAGATATTCCCATCTCCTAATATGATGATCTCCAGAAACTTAGAGCAAGAAACCCCACTCAAGTTCCCAAATGAACATTATTCCATCTCTTAATATCAGAGGGATAGGTTGTCCCTTGAAACACCTTCACCTAAGAGACCTTTTCACATAAATACAACCTTGCATTGTAGTTTTTCAAGAGACCACGTGCCCATGATCCAAACCCCTCAACATATTTATCCATATCCGTCCTGGTGGGCATGCGATAGGCATTGATTAAATTGGTAGATTCGGGGGTATGCTAGCTATGTAGAACCCAAATTCGACCAAATTTCAAGCATATAGTTTCTTTGCAGGAATTATCTCTCTAGGAGGATTCGGGGCTACCCCGATACTGTCCACCTAATTAACCTATATGCCCCTTTCCATCAGTAACCTTCCTTCTGGGATTGCCTTAATTCTTCTGCCATGCTTTGCGTCAATAACCTTATTGTTATTGGGGATCTTAACTGCACTCTGTCGGCGGGTGAAATTTGGGGACATAACTCTCGATAGGACCCCCTGGTTGACCGCATTGCCCGAATTTTTGTTGATGATCACCTTGTGGATATTCTTCTGACTCCCCTTGTTTCGACTTGGACTAATGAATTTTTTGGTCCTGATTTCATTGGGAAAATATTAGACAGGGCAATGATACATGAAAGTGTCACTGAACTCTTTGGAAACACACGATCGCAAGTTGTTGCAGCATCCCTATTTGACCATATGGCCATCACTCTTACATGGTGCATGGAACATTTGATACATGGAATTAATTTCAAGTTTAATCAAATTTTGTTAAAGGATCCACAGTTCCAATAGATGGTATCTGAATTTTGGAAAAAGGATGAGTTCTCTCCTGATAGAGATGTGTGGAGGAGAATGTTGAAAAAGTTACGTAGCTTGAAGCTTAAAACAAAACAATGGGAACGTAACAAAAATGAAGATGCGTGCAGAGATGAGAGTAATTTATGGAAGGGTGCTGCAATTATAGGAAGACATGAAAGAAAACCCTCCAGATCAGCAAACATACGACCTTATGGAGGACCTAGAAAAGATAAAGATGGAAATACTAAAAGTCCGAGAGATGACTTGGAAACTAAAAAGCTGTGTAAAGTGGTAAAAGGAAGGTGAATTAAACACTAAATACTTCCATGAAATGGAAAATGGGCTGAAAAACAGAGACTCTATTTGGAATATTGAAACAACAGGGGGTAATATGGTACACTCTACCAAGGAAATATAGAGGGAGATGTTCACATATTTCTCTTATTTCTATAAGGCAGAACTAGGGATTGACTACATGAGCCAGAAGTGGTTATTGGATCACATGGAACTGATGTTTGAAAATATAGAAAATGAGGAGCTGGGATGGGACATATCAAAATATTAGATTCATTCAGTCCTTAAATCATTTTCACAGGACAAAAGTCCCAAGCTAGATGAATGACCAGCATAGTTCCTTATCCACTTCTTTGAGTTGATGGGGGATGAATTAAAAATTGTTTTTGAACAATCCAGACAATCCGAGTTCATCCCAGGGGATATGAACTCCAATTTTCTAGCATTGATTCCAAAATCATCTAGTCCTTTGTCCTTTAAATATTTCAGGCCTATTTATTTATGAAATGTCATTTATAAAATTTCATCCAAAATAATAGCTCAAAGAATCAAAGGGGTGTTTTCCAGGTGCATATTCGGTGAACAATATGGATTCCTCTAGGGGTGTTCCATCCATGATTCTATAGATTCTGCACAAGAATTACTTCATTCATTTCATTCCAAAAAAATGGAGTCACTCATCATGAAAGTGGACCTATTCAAAGCCTATGATTGTGTCGATTGGTATTTTATTAGAATAATTATTTTACGGGTTGGCATCTCTCTTCCTAACATTGGATGGATTATGGCTTGTATTTCTTATGTCAGATATGCAGTTATAATTAATGGTTTTCCCTCGAAATTCTTTGTGGTCGGTCGGGGACTTCGGTAGGGATTTTCTCTATCCCCCTTAATTTTCATTCTTGTAATGGACGGTTTCATTAAATTAATCAAGAAGGAAAATCATGAGAGTTTCTTTCAGGGAATTTCCTTATCTCCCTCTGTCGGCATTTCTCACTCTTTCTTTGTGGATGACTTACTTGCCTTTGGCAGGCTCCTAAGAAACTAATGGTTTTACCTCCATTTCATTCTACTTCATTTTGTAGTAGCTTCCAGTTTGCACATCAATAAAGGGAAATATTTCCTTATCCACACATATGGGGATATAAATGAGATCAAATTCATAGCAGGTTTGTTTGGGGTATAGATTAAGCATATGCCAGAGAGTCTCTCTTATCTGGGGTTCAGGCTGAAGCCATGTGGCTACAAAACATCAGACTAGAATTGGCTAGTTGACAAGTTTAAGAGAAAAATTAAAGAATGGTCTCATCATTGGTTGACAGTAGGAGGGTGATATATTCCCATTCAATTTGTCCTACAACAATTAACTGTGTATTGGGCCCATTTATTTTACCTTCCGGTCTGCACCATATCCTTAATTAAAGCATCAATATCTTAGTTTCTATGGTCAGGGGCCTCTAAGGCGAAAAAGTACCATCTCTACAAGCTCGATATTCTCTCTGTCCCTAAGGAGTATGGGGGTTGGGGTCTATTGAATTTGTGTTCCTTCTCGAATTATCTCGTCATAAAATCCTTATGGAGAGTGCTCACTGGGTAGGGTATTTGGCCAACTATCATTCGGTTCAAATACTTAGAAGGTGATCCTCTACTGTAGATTTACAGTAAAGAAAATGTGTTCCTGAAAAGAGGGTCTTACATTTGGAAAGGTTTCTGAAAAGTAATGGGGATTTTGGGAGAGCGATTGATCTGGCGTTTTGGAAATGGAAATCACATAGCTTTGGGTTGTGACAAAATTTTGGGTCTTTGTGCAGGGCTGAATATGGAAGAACTGTTTTTCCATAGATTGATGCAAAGAGACATATTTTATCTCTCTCAAGTGATCTCTTTCTGGCAATAAGGATGCGCGATTTGGAAAAATTATAGTGGCACAACTGGAGTTAAATGAGGAAGATGCAGGCTCATGGCAGCGCTATGTGGCCATCCTACAAGTTGGGGGATTACGCTTACACCAGGATGGGGATTGCATTGTTTGGGATGGGATTATGAAAGGGGAAGGGTTAGTGGTGAAGGAGATATATAATCATATCATATGAAACCAGATAGCTGAAATGCTTCCATCCCAATTCTAGGACCACTGATCTCGAAACATCCCCTACAAAATATTTCTTTTCGGATCGCTAGTATGGAAGGATCGTATTCCAACTTGGGAAATTTTGATCAAAAGGGGGTTGCAAGGTCCTGGATGGTGTATCTTTTGTCAAGCCCATGGTGAATTTGTTCATCATTTATTTTTGTCTTGTCCTTTTATACACATGATATGGTATCTATTCTCACACATTCTAAATGATCTGGGGTGGCTGCCTGATAATGTCATTTACACTTTGGCTCTATGGGGGTCGACTCTAGGTAAATTCAGAGCTCTTATCCCTTCTATCTATTTTGGGAGGTGTGGCTAGCAAGAAATTGTTTCATTTTTGAAGGATTCCCCATGAATATTTCTCACATCCATGGGGCTATTATGGTTTGGATTTATACACAACCCATACCATGTACTGTAATGAAGGATCTGTCACACCATATCAGACCCTTTCCAATATCCCTCCCAACGATTTTCTTTGATGGGGCTCAACATGGGGGCATATGTGGGTGTGGATCTTGGATTAAGATTGATAATCTGGAAAGGTTAGATATCTTCTGGAATGGTGGCAGAGGAACTCACAACATGGTGGAAATTTTGACACTTTGGAGTGCTCTCTGGCTGGCTTACAATCTACAGTTACAATTGGTGAATATCTATAGGGATTCCAAAACAATTCTAGATGGGATTTTAGGGAGGTCTCATTTCCATCCTAGAGGTATGCAAGGGTGGATAATTTGAATTAAATTTTTTCTGTCCAAGCTCAGTAAACCACCCGTGCATCATATGAATGGAGAAAACAACACTCGAGTAGACCAACTATCAAATAGGGGCTTGGTTGCTCCATTTGGAAGTATCAAAATCCTACATTACAGTGGCTCCCATCAGATCGATGAATTTTTTTTTCCGTACCCTTGATGTCATCTGGTTCTCATGATGATGTACAGTTTTGGGTTGTTTTTGCGGTATGATCTCTCCACAACCATTTTTGTGAATCAAGTGAGCATGTCTCTTACATTGGAGATCTACTTTTCGTTATGATTGGTAGGTGTAATTTCTCTCTCCCTTTCAAGCGAGGCCGCCTACATCAAGCGAGCATGTTATATTAAATAATTGTTTTTGGCCTTTCATCTCTTTTTGTCAATCATGATCTATATTCTGATCTCTTCTGGATGTAATGTTTATGTGAAACATGTCTGTCTTGTTTTGATCCACTGGATTCTCTCCCATTTGGGGTTGTCTTGCCTTTTCGTCCTGGTGGATGGATTTCCTAACTTTCATTAGGGTTGATCTCATATGGATGTAATGTTCCACTCCAGTCATTGTTTATGAACATGGCTAAAACTCGTCCTATTGAGATTGCTTCTTTTGTATATATGGATCGATGCCTTTGAGTAGCAGGCATACTGGAATGTATTGTTTATTTTATAATGCAAATGAACAATGTTCTTTTCCTTTCTAAAAAAAAAAATCCACCTGTGAATCGTGATACCTTTGTTAACCATGACAAATAACCCAATGAAAAAAAAAATTGGGATCAAGGTTTGCTAAGATGTAGGGTTATTTTTGAACATGTCATTGGTCTTCACAAGATAGATGAATTGAGGCACCAAGAGAAATATTGTCCAAAAATGATTATAGTAAGAAATATTTTTATTGGTAAGGTTGACGTACTTCAAGGTTTAGTCATAGGTATTTTCAATTCTTCCCAAATGTTTGGTTCATGTCCATGCTCCAAAAAATATGTTTGGTTCATGTCCATGCTCAAAAAATATCTGTGCACTATCAAACACCACCACAAATCACAATGGAGAATTGATTCATTTAGGATTCTTTAGTGAGATAAGATTCATACCCTTAGATATTACACAAAAAATCCCAACGAATCCCATGGAGGAATGAGTCCCAAAATTAACCAACGACTCACAGAAATGACCGAGATATTTCAAAGAATAAGAACCTTTTAATCGATGTTGAATGCTCTACCTTTGTGAGCTAATCAAATGCCTTTATATAGACTAGGAGAATTTGAATTAGGGCAGCCTTCTTCCACCTTTGAAGGAAAATATTTGAGTTAAAAATTTGAATTTTAAACCCAAATCAACGCTGACTTGGCAGTGGTGTCATTAGGGTCCAAGTTTTGACTAATTTTAACCCTTTAATAGATGTTTTGGATAAATTTTAATCCCGAAATAAAATATATTTTATTAGCCATGTTATCTTTTATAGGAAATTTGATCATAGAATGAGTGCACCATCTCCCAAACAATGAAGGTTCTCATGGCATGCATTATACCACTAGAATCTTCTTTACAGGATAATTTAATGATGATGGTATATAGATAAAATTCACTGATATTCAACCTCAAAAACCTCAACAAATGCGGGGTTACTATGGTTTCCAACCATATTTCAATTAGAGCTTCCAACTAATGCAATCCAAACAAATATTAAGAGTGTTCAAGAACGAATGTTGACATCAATGAAAACACCATTCAACAACTCCATGCTTAGATTTTTTCAAAAGTTCTTAAAATTTAAATTAATTTGGTGAAATTGTGTAGTTCCTCCTTGCATGGATAAAGGGGAGGTGGGGCCTAGCATTCCCCCCACTTACATATTAATTTTAAAAAAAAAATACCCCAAATATGGGGAAATTTTATCAACTATTTTTTCAACTTTCATGCATGAATGGTGTTGGGGTGAAGATGGGGTCCCACATCCCTCCTTGTTCAAATTTTCTCAAAAATACTCAAATCCCAAGGAATTTTGATGAATTTTTACCAAATTTATTTAAATTTCGATCGCGAGTGGAGCAAGGGTAGAATTTCTTTCTCTCTATTCATGTTTGAAATTTAAAGAAATTTGGCTATATTTGGCCAAAATTCATCAAATTCCCCCGATTAACTTTAAGTTCAATCATCAACAGAGGGGAGAAATTACCTAAAATTCTCTCCTCCCACTTCCCTCTATGCTTGAAATTTAGAAAAATTGGTGAAATTTCACCCAAATTGATAGGATTTGATCAAATTTCAGGCTTATTTCATGTAATCTTAAGCAATTTGGTGTATGGAGGAAGGGGAATCACCTCTGCTTGAAAAATAAAAACAAGTGAGAAATTTTACCCAAATTCACTATTAATCAAACTTATGCTTATTTCATATAATCTTGAACAACTTGATGCATGGAGGAAGGGGAATCACCTCCCCATTTCACATTCTTGAAAAACTAAAAAGGGTAAAATCTCACTGAATTTGACCAAATTTAACTTTATTTCTAGTAATTTTGAACAATTTAATGCATAGAGAGAAGGGATATGATGTTGAGAATCTTTCTTTAGGCGAGAAGTAACTTTAGAATAATCAAAGAAATCAAATTTATTTGTAAGAGATGTAAATTATTACATTTTAATGTTAAAACTTAGAAACCATTTTAAATCTATTTATAAACTAAGATGAATTAACTTTTATTTATGTTATAGGAAAAAACCTAATATTCATAACTCCATTTATGAATGATTTTGAGAACGTATACATAACTCCATTTTATGAATGATTTTGAGAACATATATCTTGCATGTTGAAAACAAGAAGATTTTTGTGATCCTACTTTTAGCCACCAAAAAAAAAAATATGGAGTCAAATATGGTTAATTGTTGATTTATAATATTGGGTTAGAAAGCTGACATACTATGGATATGATTGAAATGAGGAAATTCTCAGAATTATTTATTAAATTTATATAAATGATTAATTATTTTACAAATATATTTTCAAGTGAAAAAATTGGATTTTAGATTTACTTTTAGTGTGAGGTGAGACTTATAATATGATATATATAAAAACACAAACACACCGCAATGTTTATATTATATTATATTATATTATTTTTATTTGATGACTCATTATTTAATTTTCCTATTTTAGGATATAAAATAAGAAATGCATATCAATTGAAAGGGATACACCACAATGCATTTATCAAACAAAGAATTAATGATATTAAAACTCTTTAAGATGTGTTAAAAAAAAAAAGGGTTTTAGAACAAGAGATTTTAATACAACACAATGGGTTTTAGAACAAGACATTTTAATACAACACAACGCATGAAAAAATGTCAAAGGAGTTTTTACCAACATTGACATAACTGTTTGAAAAATATTACTTTGCATTACTTGTAAACATAGAAGATCGAATGTAAGTGTGGAGTAAGAAAACCAAACTGTGAAAAGTGATATTTTTTTTTGACTTATTAGATATTATCAATTAGTTTTAAGACATCCTTAAAGAATATTTAATTTAAGATATTATTGATGGGTTGTTTTATTTTATAATGGTTTGGATTTTGAGATATTAGATTAATAGTAAACATTTATATATTACTATTTCATATTATTATTTTTTTTTTTTTAAATGAAATTTATAAAAAAATATAAATATTTAAAAAAAAAATTCCCAATTATAATTATAAAAAAAATATTTAATATGTTAGTTTAAATAAAAATACTTATTGAAGATAAAGTTATTAGAATTTGATCTGAAGACACGAAAAATCAAGAACTAAGGTTTTGCCCAGTGACAGTTGTCTTGGGGATCTTTCCGCCCCACCCTCCTCTTCAACATATATTTAGTCACAGACCACATATTTCCTACAACAATTGCCTTCCATGTACTAGTTTAGAATGTATTGAAAGGGTTAAAACTAGGAATTTGAATTTTGTGAAGAGATTGGAAAGTATTCTGAAGTTTTAGGTAAATCCTAGTAGATATAGAGCTACAACTCTTAATCTTGCTGAAAGGGGGCTTGGTAGGGAAATTTATGAGAATTTTTCCATCCCCTAATTCCCTCAGGCAATGGGTGGAAAAGAAATGGAAGACCTTGCTTAAAGGATAAATAAAACATACCTTTTGTGGGAAAGGATTCTTCACTTTCCTTTTTGAGCACTAAGAAGATGGGGATTTTGTAACCATCGCCTCCCACATTTACCCACTTTCACTAGCCAGTCAGGGTAAATATGAGCGGTGGGCTACTATGGCATGAATAAACTCACTAAGTATAGTTAGGGAAGTGAAATTGACAACTTGAAACTTTACTGACTTCCATAGGTGCTAGAGGACCCCCAGGAGCTAAACAACCACTCAAGGTGCCCAAACCATGAGTTAAATTTCTTTTTTAGTGATATGGATCCCCAATCGCTCCCATGACAAGGATATCCAACTATTGTAACCCTCTAGTCACTCTGATGACCTTGTTTCCTAGCGACCACAGACTATAACAAGACTTTCAGAAATGATAAATTACATTAGGACAAAGCCATTGAAATAAATCTTAGAAAAGGACTTGACCTAACCAGGTCTAACCATGACAATTGTTGGGCCTCAAAATAGTCTCTATTTTCACTCCATTATTCATCAATATCTTCACATTTTACCTTCATGTCACCTCCATTCCACCTCCATATCATTACATTCACCTCATTATTGGGTCATAACTATGTTTTTCCAAAGTTTATTAATTCTTAACATTTTAAAGTGAATTTATGGCTAAAACTTAGAAAATAATATTCTTATGCTTATACCTAACAATTAGCATGAGTTTGTTGACATGTGTAGGCACAAAGGAAGCTTCCAAGACACCTTTATGTGACCTTGGATGATCAAATTCGAATTTAAGAAGATAAACCTCATGGAAAAGATCATGGAGGAGATCATGGAGGATAGGGTTATGTGTCTAGATGGTTAGAGATATTAGTGGATGATCATTATGAGTTTGTTACTCCTCTCATTGTATAAATAGGAGTACCTCCTCCATTCCAAGGAGAGGACTCTTAGAGCATTGTATCCAATTAATGATGGAATAGAATAAAGCTTCATTTTTCATATATTTCCATTATGTAGTTTTAGATGTAAATTGTGTTAATGTAGAATATGAATTTATGGAATTTATGTAGTTTTAGATATAAGTTTCCTTAATGTAGTATATGGAATAATTTGTTCTGTTCTTAAGAGAATTGAGCTCACTCTAAAAGGATGAGAGAAACATTTTATTTCATATTAGATTTTGTTTCATTTCATTGCTAGATGTTTAAGGATTTGTTTGTGATTGATGAATGAGTTTTAAATTAGAATCTTATCAACATGTGAGAGGATATCCAAGGGTCTAAGTTAGGCTCTCTCTCTATTTGATTTGCATGATAATTGAAATTCATTCTTTTGCTTTTATGTTCAAGTCATTTCATTTCTTATGCTTATGAATGGATCTTAGTTTAGTTTGGATTAGTACATGAGAGGACAATCAAAAGACTAAGTTAGTCTTTCTCTCTCTTTGAATCTGAACAACAATTAAAGTTCATTCTCTTGTCTTTATTTCAAGTTTCTTGTTTTATGAATGATTTCTCTATGATACTGTAGGGAAGGACAACCAGGACCTCCTAAGTTAGGAGCCTCTTCCCTTGCATATTATATTGAATCATAAATAATTTAGTTAGACATAGAGTTAGTTGCCTACTCTTGCATATATATTGCTGGCACCATCACAAGCTCACGAGTTTCCCTGGTCGATAATTTAATGCAACAATTTGTTCAAATAGATTGCCCAACATTTTGGCACCGTTGCCGGGGATGGTGCTAAGGGATTAGGCATTAGAAATTTAATTTAGTACTAGCATTTTTCTTTAGACAAAATAATTTGTGAACCCTGGTGACAGCAGGATCTTCACAAAAGAGTTTAAGTTTGAATTTTCTGATGTTTTAATGTTTAGCTAGTTTTAAATTTCGTCATTTCAAAAACACCCCCCTGCATAAATAAAAACAAATCAAGCGATGAGTATGCTCTCTTCCTGCGCTTCGTGCGATCAGGAAGATCAGAAAATCTGTTGATTTTGTTCAAATAAAAATACTTTTGCTGGAAAACTAATCTGCAATGCGATAATAAATAATCTGTTAATTGTGTTTTTGTTTGTTGCTACCTATAAGTCTGCTATTCACGTGTACGAAATGATTCCATCAATTTCGTTGATCCTACAGCGGTACACAAATAAAAGAATAAGTCAAGCATACGATTTCTGTGAAGCATACACATAACAATATCACGCAGGCTTGAAGTTCGATGCCAGCATTCATAACCATAACTGCATGCATAATTCGATAGAGGTGGAGGGAGTTTGACTACTGTATTTCACTCCACGCACAGTGATTGATTTCTATTGCCAAAAGCTTCACGAAATCGCACCAGTGTCAACACGCGATTTTAAAATGGATTTTCTGAGCAAACTAGGATGAATTAAAACAAACTGAGACATGGGTTTTCTCCAAAACGGGGGTAATTAGGTGACTCGTGAGAAATTTCCTGAAATTTGCAGCGGTTTAGGAGAAAATTAAGGTTCTTTCAATCCTAATTTAACATATTGCGCCCAGATCCGTTTTTTTTTTGTGGCCAAATTTGATATTTGTACTTAAAATTCAAGCTTGAGACCGTCGGAAAGAATGCCTGGAACAGATTCTTTTGAAAGGGGACAACATTACGTTCATGATGAACACTGGGAAATAAACTATGTGCACGATATGGCCTGGCATCGGGACGGACATTTTCATTGAGATGATGCTTATAAAACTGCTGGGGATAAAGCCTTCTGAACGCCTCCACCTGAAATTATGCATACTAGTTCCTTATCAATGCTGAAAAATCATACTCCAGTACCACGAAAACTGAGATTCTGACAGTGAATCATGAATCCACGATATTCTGCTCTATTGAAACATCATGTACTTTCCAAGTTTGATACCTTAGCGCAGAATCTTGGAAAGGAGAATATAATAAATTCTTCTCAAAGGCTTCAGAAATTCACTATAGGTTGCCATACTGAGAGTAGAGGACCAGCCCTCGAAAATATAGGTGGAATAGCTGTATTCCCACCAGCTGCTATTTCCATGCTCTGAGTCTTGGTCCAATCATGCCGATTTTTCCCTTCAAAACACTGACATTGGGGCACCAGGCTTAGTAGTGAATCTCCATCAGCGGATTATATTAGCCCAGCTCTGGCATCATCAGCACCTGCGACTACTAGCGGGGCTTCTTTGCTCTCATCATCTCCTGTTTTGCTGCCATACGAGGAGATGATGCCGGTTTTTCTCTTCT